>JAVXUP010000184.1:152500-675510 GCA_033070095.1 Escallonia herrerae
CTACGACAAAGCTAAGATTGTTTTTGGTAGTTTTAACTGGAAGATGCCTAGCCTAGCCTGTGCTGGTTGGGTTTACTAAAGAACTAGTCTGCTGGGCTTTAAAGCATGAACAGATCTCCAATGTCTTTCTCGAGACAGCTTCTATTGCATGCAAGTTTAATGACAGAGAGAAAATAGAAAGAGAAAGAAAATAAAAAGAGAAAATAAAAAGAAAATTAAAAAACTTGTCCGCTACATTATGTAGCGGACAGGAGAGAGAGAAAAAGAAAAAAAAAAGTCAGAACATTAATGACAGAAAGAGAAAAAAGTCTGAAAACTTGTCCGCTACATTATGTAGCGAACGGGAGAGAGAGAGAAAAAAAGTCAGAACATTAATGACAGAAAGAGAAAAAAAATCTGAAAACTTGTCCGCTACATTATGTAGCGGACGGACTCGGAGGGTATTATTGTCAAAAAAATGCAAAAAATTGTCCGCTACATAATGTAGCGGACGTACTTAAAAAAACGCAAAAAAAAAAGATCTGGGCCGTCCATCTTTTGGGATGGACGGCCAGATCGCGCTAGCAACTTCTCCTATTTTGCTAGCGCTATCAATGGATCAGCTCCCTATATATATATATATATATATATATATATATATATATATATATATATATATATATGGTCGTGATCCATTGCTAGCGCTAGCACGTTGCTAGCGCTGTTTTCCCGTCCGCTACATAATGTAGCGGACGATAACTTACCGTCCGCTACATTATGTAGCGGACGGTGCTAGCGCTGCTAGCGCTAGCAACGGATCACCTCCCATATATATATGTATATGTATATGTATATGTATATGTGTGTGTATATATATATATATATATATATATATATATATATATATATATATATATATTCTTAACCTAATAGAATTCAATTTCTAGCTTTTTTTTACTTTCTAAACTCTTAACCCCCACTTCGACAAAGTCAAAGTCTCAAAGCTAAATGTATGCTCATATTTTTATCTTATTCTTCTGAACCAGGTTGAGCGACGATTTTTCACTTTTCATTCATGTTTAGAGATCTTTAAAGACTTTACTTTTCCTACTTTTTTTTAAATTATAGAATTGGAGACTCTTGTCTTTTTCTCTCTCATTTTGTCCTAAGTATTTGTTTCCATGCTTATATTTAAGTTCATTTTTAGATTTTAATGTACTTTTTTTTATTATCATGAGTTGGAAGGTTAATGATATGTTTCAAAATTATTTTTTTAAAAAAGTAATTCGTAACTATGGACAACCCGTGGATAGCTAGCGTTCAGCCCATGTCTACCAAAATTTTGATGGGCTTGGCGTGGACACATTATTTGGCCTATAGATGGACTGGGCTGGACATGAGCACTGCTTTTGGAGAGCAGGTTGGTCACGGTCTAACCCTTGGGCCCGTCCAACCCGCCCAAGTTGCACCCCTATACATTGGGTGTCGGCTAACACCAATGGAATTTTGGCAGTGTGAACAAGAGCATCACAGACTACCCATAACCCACCTCAGCTCAACACCTGAAAAACTTAACCACAACCATTGAATATTGTCAAGACCTCTTCGAGAGCCACCATTCAGCCACCAACACCCACCCATCAACTTCCAAATAAGGAACTTTGAAAAGGGGAAATGGGACACTCGTAGAAAGGATAAGAGAAGAGGGATGGAAGGGGATGGATTATCCCTTTAACAACTAGGAGAGACAAGATATGGAGAAATGACCTAAACGAGCCTTGATCAAGATTCAATGAATAAAGGACTGAAACAAGGCTAAGGATGAGCAAAAGGGAGACAAAACCCTAAACCATCTCAGACCGAAATCACCACACCAAAATTAATCACCAGGCACCAAACACAAGTACAATACCAACCTTGAGCAGGTTAACCACCACCCAATACACGGTGCAAATCTAAGCCCATGAAATTGAAAGAAGCCAAATCAAATACCGCCAAATTTAACCTCTCCCCAACCATATCGCCCAGCTCATAAAGACAATGAGCACCATCCATGCAGTGACGGAACCAGGATTTCACTCCAGGGGGTGCTAAAAATATATCGAAGTCACTAAATTTGTTTATAAGTAAAATACTACACATAAATCCTGATTCTAGTGGCAAGTTTGAACACTAACCTATATTTCTTATATTTATATACTTATATTTTCTATCTACTCATTTCCAAATTTCATAAGCCCTGATTCTAAGACATTCATATTAACTTACCCATTCAAATTACAGTCGAATGAGGAGAATTTTCAACAAAAATCCTAATAGTCTTACATTGTCAAGTAGCAACAGCAATTCCGAGTTCAGCCATTCATTCTGGATTTCAAGCAACTAGTTCCACGCGAAGTACTAACAAAAATAAAATCCTAATAAAAATGAAGACATATAGCCTAGAATGCTCACACACGTCACAATACTCAAATTGAGAAAGATAATATCTTGAATCAGTATAACCTTTATTCAGTTGATAACAGTGTGATTGATTGCATATGTTTGACGGAATTTATCGGCTTCTAAATAATTTCAAGAATGAAGGTAAATTGGCTATTGAAGTGAAAAAATTTCATTTTACGAAAGCTGTTAACACTAATAACTGATTTCTTTTATAGACAATGATTTCATTTGAAATCTGAAAAAGTTCAAGAAAGGATGCAGCATGGCTAAAGTACTCAATGGAGAAAGCTTGGGCTACTAGTTGTTCTATTTCATATGAATACCTTTCCTTCTGATCCCCTTCTCTAGGTTTCCTTAGACTAGTTTCAATTTCCCTTTTTTATTTAAAGTGGTGATGGACAACAAATGGATCATAGAAAAGGAAAATGCTCATTGATAATAACCCATATCATTTGTAACATTGAACACAAACTTGTACCAAGTGACTGATTCATATATATTTTTTTCTGAAATTTCAGATAACCAATGAGAAAGCAGAGCAATGAAATGTTTAAGAGAGCCATCACAGCCTCAATAGAATTCAGAACAAACTTGTGACCTGAATACTTTTCTATTTGTTAATGGATATCTACACTAAATTGGTGGACAACCACTACAAAACTGCACCCCGTCATCTAAACAACCGCAGTATTGTGTAACCAATGTAACTGCACAATAAGCCTAGAAATCAAAGATCTGATAAAGTGTAACCATTGTACTCAATTTAGCAGCGGATAATTTACCAAATTTGTTTTCTTTTCTTTGCTATCTGGGCAATTTTAGTGTGTTTGAAATATATTATGGTGGCTTGTTCATCAATGAACGAGGCTTCACCTGCACAACCGTGCAAAATACAGTTGCAGTTGCCCATTTTGGACATCTCATTTTTTTTATTTGTTTCTGTTTCAGTTTTTCATCAGCTTGTCTTACGTTAACTACTTCGTTTTCTGCTTCCATTTCCTACTAAGTCCAAAAGATTGGATAACTTTGTAGGCCTTCAGAGTCTTTCTAAAAACAACATCAATAAGCAGAAACAAAATCATGGACGTTATTAGGACAACAACGTTGATGAACAATCTAAAAGCTCAATTAACAAGAAATGCTCAATCAACATTCTGAAATGCTCAATGACCTCAATCAACAATCTAAAATGCTCAATTGGGAAAGCAAGTAATCAATTAACAATCTGAAATGTTTACCTAAATTTGAACATGATGAAGGCAGTTGATTAATTGACTGTTCACGGGTCACCGGTTGTCAACGCGTTGTCGCCGGCAGTGGGTTCTTGGCCGGTGGAGTTCTCGCCTCGCCGTTGGCACTCGCCGGTCACTGATACTTCCAGGTTCGTCGAACAGAAGAAGACTCCTCACATGTCGACTTGTCGTCTCCTTCCACGGCTTCACTCCGGCCACTCGTTCCAGATCTGAGCTCTACTCAACAGAGAGAGTCAACTGGAGGACGCTAAAGCCCCTGCCTGCTGCCGCGTGAGCGTGTCGCCGTCGGGGGTGATGTCTGCCGTCTTCGGTTTGAGAGTGGGTGAGAGACTGAGAGACAAGTCGTAGAGAAAGAGGGTAGAGAAAGAGGGAGAGAGAGAGAGAGTTGCCGCACGTCTGTCGCAGAGGTGAAATGTAAATTTTTTTCCTGGAAGTTGAGGGGGTACATTAGCCCCCCCTCGTACAAAGGTAGGTCTGCCCCTGCATCCATGCGTAGTTACACACCTCCATAATTGCCATAAGAGCCCAGTGAAATAAACAGTAGTAGGTCTTCAAAATGAAGGCAAAGCTGAGTAAGAAAGATGTAAGAGATTAGGAGAGAGAACAAAGGAGGGAAAAATCAAGGCTTATTGGGAGTGGCTGAAGGACCACCTTGACTCCCTTCGTAGAATAAGCAATTAAAAGAGGTACCAAGAAGAATATGGGCATGATGAAGATGAACCACTACAAGAAAAATAGTCTTTAGCGACGGACTTAGATCCGTTGCTAAAAGTAGTTTTACCAACAATAAATCTGTTGGTAAAGGTCCATCGCTAAAAGTGTCCTTTACCGACAGATTTATCTGTCGGTAAATATCCATCGCTAAACACTTTTACCGACAGAAAATTCCGTCAATAAAAGTATTTATTGACAGATATTTACCAACGGATTATTGCCGACGGAATGATATGTCGCTAAATATTATTTTTTGAAAATTTCTCATTTTTCTTTCTTTTTTTAAAATTTAAAGCAATTTTAGCGACGGGATAGAATCCGTCGCTAAATGTGATTAAAAGCAAAAAACCCTAATCTTTGCTCTTTCTCCCTGCCGCTCTCTTTTCCCCTTCTCGTCCTCCTCTCTTTCTCTCTCTCACACCCAGACTCAGCTTCGCTGCCCACCTCCCACGCCATCCCACCTCCACCTCCCAAGCCTCCCACTCAATTTCACTGCCTCAGTCTCCCTCTGGCCTTTGGGCTCTCCATCGTCGGCTCTTTCACATTCACTCTAGCATCTCTCTCTTGCCGACGGGTGACAATCGGACGGCGACGCAGGGGCCCTCTCCCCCTTGAATCAAGTTAGTCGATAAAAGATCGGCGTGAAGAAGTTTCTTCCTTCTGTTCTAGATCTGACAGAAGACCGGCGACGGAAAGGCGTCGACGGCGACGAATGACCAGCCAAGATTCCACCGGCACCGATCAACATCTCTCTGCCGACGATGACTCCACCGGCCAACCCTTTTGTCATCATTTTCCCATCAAATGGTATTCTGCTCCTCTTTTTGCTACTTATATAATGAGGTTGATTTACTAGTATCCTTGCCACTTGGTGGCTCTAGGGTTTTTAGTATGCATATATGACCTCATCACTGTACCATCTTGGACGAGCACCATTGGCTTCTCTAATATATGTGGCTTCAAAGTGGGGATTGTTAAAACAGTTTCATAACAATGTTCAAGATACATTAATACCTGAATGTCTTGGCCCTTGCTTAATCCTGTTGAACATTATTTGGGTGCTCCTTGTACATTGAACATCATAGTGCCTAATGATCTTTGTGTTGGTTCACTTGACTTGATTTGCATTTTCTTTTTCCTTTTCATTTAGAATGATTGAAGTGAACATGGATGCGTATGTAGGGCAGTGGTGGAGTTGTGTTTTTGGAGAGGGTGAGAAAGCTTACATTTGCATTGATACAAGTAGTCTCATGGAATTGCGGGTGGTAAATTGATACAACGAATTCATTCATTGTCATTCCAGAAGGTTGTGCACCAGGAAATTAGTTGGTTTGATAATCCTACAAATTTAAGGTGCATCAATTATCCAATTAATTACAACCCTAGTTACGTTTTTCCATTTTTTGAACTAATTGTAAAACTGCATTACAAATATTTTTCCTTAAGTGCATTAGAATGGTCATCCCATATGTATCTGTTAATAGTTGAGTGAGTGCAACTTTTAGTGATGCTTTCAAAAAAGTCATTATCAGATGTTGCATCATAGTTGAGTGAGTGCAACTTTTAGTGAGTGCAGTTGGTGCGAGGTTATCTACAGATGCTTTTACGGTGAGGATTCTTGTGGGCGACGCATTGGCACTAATTGTTCAAATGTGGCGACAGTGATAGCCGCCTTGTGATTGCATTCATGGTGAACTGGACTGCAAATCTCAGATATATTTGGCTTGAAGAATGGATAACGGTGTAGACAAATGATAGCCGCCTTGTGATTGCTTCGGAGTAAGGATCCTGACTTATTTATTTGTAGTTTCAATGAAACTTGTAACTTTATTTTTGGGATTTGTACAATGTGATTTATTGTATTTAGTGAACATGTAATTTGTTGTATTTAGTGTTAGTTGGTGGTGTATATGAATTAAATTTTATTTGTACTAGTTGGAATTTAGTAAATGATGAATCTTAGTTTAAGAATTAAATTGTTGTTGGATTGGTTGGTTAGGGTTAATCGTTTGAAACATGCTTGAATTTATAAAAAAATAGATAAACTGAAAAATAGCTTTTTTCTAACTTTTAGCGACAAAATTTCGTCGCTAAAGGTCCTTCTACACATCAATAAACGTTTTTAGAGATAGATTTTTAGTTACTAAAGACTTTTGCGACCAAAATTCCGTCGCTAAAAGTTTTTTTTTGAGAAATTTAGAAATTAAAAAATATAGAAAATACTTTTAGCGACGGAAGTTTCCGTCTCTAAAAGTAATTAATTCCGTTGGTAAAAAGTGATTTTTTCCTACGGATCATCAAATTCCGTCGAAAAACTTTTAGTAGCAGGGTTATAGGCAATGGACTTTTAGCGATGGACAGTCCGTCGCTAAAAGACTTTAGTAACTGATAGCCACTGTTAGCGACGAAAAATTCCGTCGCTGAAAGTGATTTTTCTTGTAGTGAATAGGCAAACCTATCTATCTATTAAACACTAATAAGGAAAGAGGAGGGGAGACCTCCCTCCGAAGAGAAGCCCCCTGTAGGCGGTGGCACTTTGGTTGTGTGACTTCTAGAGAGAGAAAGAAAAGAGAAGGCATAGGGAAGCAATATTTATGTCGTCGGCTTAGTATTTCGACTATTTCCCTCCTTGACCCACACCTCTCTCTTTGTTTCCTATTTGTGGATTAATTTTTTTTTAATCTGTTTTTATGTTTATACACGAGTAGTATGATTGTTAACTTCCTTAAATCATGTCAAATAACTTCTCGCACGGTTCAAATGGAGACTGTCCATGGATAAAATAGAACTATACAAGCCATATAAATAATCATTTTGTAAGTGTGAGAAAAAAAAAACTATGCCAATAGAAGTAGACACAGGCCAAGCACAGACGCCAATACGGTCTCGGATATGACACATGTGCAAATACGTGACTATGTCTGCGACGATGATATGACAAATAATATAATACATCCATTATATATATTTGTGAAAACAGAGAACCTAATATATCCAACCAAATTAGTGAGAGGCTTTTAAGTTTAAATGGGCTATTTCGTGTCATGAATTTTTATAACTGAATACATTTTAAGTTGTATGTGTGGTATTACTATTAGGAGTTAGTTCATGTATGTCCCTTATGGTTGCATTTCTATCCCACCAAGTTTTTTTTTTTTCCTACTACCTACTTGGTCCACCACCAAAGGAAAAAAAAAAGAACATTCCACAGGACCTTCCGTCCATTTTATTGATGGAAAAATTTAAAGTGGACTCAATTTGACCATATAAAGGGGGTAAGTCATTAGTAAGAAAGGGAAAAAAAAAAAAGAACCTATTATTCTTCTCGATAGGCTAATCCCATAAGCAAATACTACCTTTCTTTTGCCATAACCGTCGTCTCGCTTTACCTCTTATTCAGCACCCCCCCCTCCCCCACCCACACAACAATTGGTGGCCAACCCCTACTAGCTCACCCAGCACAGATAACCGGTCCACCAAACTCCAGACACACGCCAAAACTTCATATACGCGACACGCACACCCACGAACACACACCATGATTTTTACCCTTCCTAGGTAGATTGACAAACGGGTCGAACCGCCGGGTACGTGTAAAATCCGGCCAGGTATGGGTAGTACCGGTCTGGGTAAAATTTACCCGGTTTTTTCGGGTAACCATTTGCTATACCCATAGCCTACCCAAATGATCAGGGTAAATCCGCGGGTAAACGGGTCATCTTTTATTTTTTTAACGCAATATTTATTTATTTATTTATTTTTACAACTTCAAATAGTACTCTAACATCAAATAATTACACTTAAAAAGTCTTAAACCAACATTCAACCTCATATAAAATTAAAAAAAATACAATTATACAACTTAAGAACTAATTCCTCAATGTCCTTCAACTTCTCTTCAAAAGTCTTCAAATCAAAACTGTGTCTTCAACTTCACACGGTCTTTAACTTCAATTTGTATCTGCAAGTCATATACTAAACCAAGTTATCAATATCCATCCAAAGCAGATTCAATATATAATCCAAGGGGAGCAAATTCAATAAAAAAATATAGTAAGAGATCGTCGCCGATCTGTGAAACAACCCTTACCTTTTCTAGTATTCAATGTTCGAGTGTCGTAGATGAGAGATTGTCATCGATCTGCGACCATGAGGAAGGGATAAACGTTGATCTGCGACCGTGAGTAAGAGATCGTCGCCGATCTGTGACCGTGGGTGAGAGATCGTCTCTGATCTATGATGTGAGCCGTGAGCGTGAGAGTGTGAAGCCGTGAGCCCGTGCGAGAGAGGATAGAAGGAGAGTTGGAGAGCGGCGGCGGCAGATGGAGAAGCTATTGGCTGGTCCTCGGTGCCATCGGTGGTGTCAGAGAAGGAGAGGCGGAGATGATGGAGTTTGAAATGTGAGAGAGCGTGATAGAATTTTGAAGTGAAACCTTATTAGGGCAAATGAGTATATATATAGCTCAATAATCGGGTAAAATCGGGTTACTTGTTACCCGAACCGGACCGAACCGGAAAAAAGGTCCGATACGGATACGGGTCCAATGTCAACGGGTAGCATATTCGGCTACCCGTACCCGCAATTTCTTAACGGGCCTGAGTAGACCCGCGGGTACAGATAAAAAATTGTCAGGTCTAATCCCAGGTAGACCCTATTCTACCATTTTTCCAGCATTGCACAACCCCCTGCCCATATACCCATCATAAACAAACACCCATGACAATTACCCTTACCTACAAACGCGACACACATAACCATAAACACACACCCAAACACGCACCACTGTCGCCACCCCTTACAAACCTAACCCCTCTCTTAACACCCTTTCACTATCGTATACCCCTACTCCCTACAACCCCCACTCATCATCGGCCCACCCACCCATAGGATTAGGATCCCCTGCTGTAACCCATGGTTACAGCAGGGGTGCTATGCACCCAAATGAGAGAGGGGAAAGAGAGAGAGAGAGGGAAGAGAGAGAGTAACTATGGTTTACATAGGATCACGGCACAGCACCTCTCTCTCTTCCCCCTCTCTCATTTGGGTGCACAGCCCTGCTGTAACCATGGGTTACAGCAGGGGATCCTCACCCATAAGCACCCTATTATGGAGACTATAAATCCAAGACCCACGATATAGCTGCAAAGGACAAGATGGCATTTAGAGCGGCAGATCAGGTCCAGTTATAGCGTCTGTGTATGGGAGATGGGATGGGTGATTGTGGGAAATAGGGTAGACGATATGGCAACTGCAGTGATGATTGGTATAAGTGAGGCTGGGTGGTTATCGATTGGCTTAGATGGGAGGGAGAAGTGGCTATTTTAAAGGCAATTGAGCAATAAGTGTGGGAGTTAGTGGTTATCGACAAAAATGGGAGTTCATAGTTGTGGTGACTGGGAAGGAACATTGGTGGTTATTTTAGTGGTAGCTGGTGTGGGTGTAGGACTGGGTGGTTATCAACGGAGGAAGAAGGTGATTATCTGCGGTGGTTAGGGGTTGGGCCACGATGACAGTTAGGGAGACGGAAAGGGAAATGGCAATCTGGTGGTTAGGGGTGATATGGGTTTAGTAGGGCTGGCCACCATGGTGATGGTTTTGGCAAGGGTGGCCATGTATGGTGATAGGTTTGGTGGGGGTGGTCACGGTTATGATGGATTTGGTGGGAAGGGTCACATGTGGTGATGGACATCATGGGAGTGGTGATGGTTACATGTGCTGATGGACTTGGTTGCTGGAGGGGATACAGTTACTTTTTGTGGGAGATTTTTCCTTCTTACCCATGTCATTGATCAAGTAGGACCATTTGACATTTTTCATCCAAAAAATGGAAGGAAGGTTTTACCGAAGGAACTTATTAGGCACAAAAATAAGAAAAGTGACAAGGTTGGTTACAAATTCAAATTTAAGGGACATGTATGAAACTACTCCTCTCAATTGTTTCTTTGATGTACCGGGACTAGTTTAAGTTAAAAGTTAATAAATAGGTACCTAAATAAAAACCAGAAAGGTTGAATACTGCTGTCAAAAAGTGAACCATGTCTTTATGAAATGAAAATCCACGTTGATAGGTTTTATATCCTCTTAGAGATCGCACTTACCAATAATCGTTGTTGGACATGCCTTTATCACCGGACACCGCTAACCACCAACATATCTTCTAAGTCGTCGCACATCGTTGTTACCTCAGGTCCCTGCATGTCGCTGCTCCCTCGATCGAGTCACTGGTGAGTTCTTCTTCTTCTTCTTCTGTCTCAGTTTCTTCTTTCAGTCCAAAAAGTCACAATCCCTCGTTCGCATTGCATTCTACTACTATTTTTTTACCCCTTAGAAATGTTCCAAAATTCTACTTTGACCCCTCAAGCACCCGGTGGGTATTTCTACCATGTCTCAGCCGCACCTGAAATTCAGAAAACTAATTACATAGTTAATAATTATGGACACACCCACCCTATGTTGCACTCGAATCCAAACCCAACACACAACCCAGTAGCGGTTACCGGGGGGGGGGGGGGGCACTGGCCTACCTGCTCCTCCATCAAGTTTTAATACGGTATATTTAGCTCCTAATAATAAAAGTGCCCATCTGTTTCACGGCACTACGACAGTCGACAGTAATATTGACGGTGAATTTCTCAACACCCAAAGGTCAAAGTAATGTAAGATCCGTGTTTGATTCTTAGCAATGAGGAGTAAATTTTTTGTTTCAATTTAGAACTTGACAATTAAGAATTTGAAACTTATAATTTGCAATTGGGAATTTGGCAATTGCTACTCATGGAATTTTCAATTTTAGATTGAGTTTTCCAATGGGATCTTTAATTTTCAATTGAAAATATGACAGTTGCTCCTCGTAAAGGCAATTGGGAATTTAGAATTTGACAAAATCTGCTCATGCGTGTATAAATTTCAAATTGAGGTTTTTAATTTGACTTTTTAACTTCATATTGAACATTTGACAATTTATGCTTGTGACAATTGAGAATTTGGCATTTCGGAATTGAGAATTAGGAACTGAACTTGGCATTGAATTTGGCAATTGGGACTTGAAAATTTGAAGTTTTCATGGACAAGTTCAAAATTTGGTGCCCAGCTTAAGAGAATTTTTTTGCTCTGCCAGTGACGTACCCAATACCGATACCTCACCCAAATTGCCAATTCGATGCTTCATAGCGCCCTACTAAAGAGACACATTTTTTTTTGCTGCTACCATATATATATATATATATATATATATATATATATATATATATATATATATATATATATATATATATATATATATAGTCACCTAGGAGGACTGTATGCTTTGCAAAACTGAACTCCTATTCCCCACAGTACATTAAAATAAGTTGAATTGAATTCGACCATATGACGGAAAATAAATCAATCTATTAAAGCACAAAGCTAAAAGAACATCCTTATCAATTTGTTTGTAGATAGAACCTAGACTGCAGGCTTTGCATCTGCATGTGTCAGCCAAAATGAAGAGGAAAATGTGAAAAACAAAACCTGAAAAGCTTATCTAGAAAAGGGAAGAGTGAAGTTCAAATGATAAAAATTGAAGTGGGAGAAAAAACCTAAAAGAAAAAGGGGAAGATAGAAAACTTGAGCCTTCTTCGGTTTTTGCAACACATCCCCTGGGCAAGCCCTTTCTCAGACTTATCTGACATTGCAAGCAACAGCATAAGCCCATGATTTGAGATGCTCTTTCATGGCCATTCCATCTCCAAATGCTGGCATCTTAGCCTCATTTTGGCCTCCAAACTCCTCATACCCTCTTCTCGTTTCCTCCAGCATTTTCCAAAAAGCATGCACCTCATTCAAGTCAAACCCAAAATCAAGCTCCTTAACCACCTTCCTTCTATTATCGAAACGACTCTTGTACCTTCTCTTGCTTCTGCTCCTCTCTTCCTTCTTCTTTACTCCTTTCTCTTCTTCTTTTACTTGTAAATGCCCTTCTTCAGCGACCAAATCATCAAATTGGAGGCACGTTTGGACCATGATGTCAGCACTTGGCAACTGGGTTTGCTTGGTTTGAAGGGTTGGTATCACGGGTTTCGATGGTTGTGATTTTGGAGAACAAACATCAGTGCCATCCCCAACAGTCATGCCCAAAAGTTGAGTTGTGGGTGACAACACATTGCTGAAGAACCAAACAGAATCTAAGCTTTCTATGATCTTTACACAATCCATTCAGAATCACTGCAAAATTAAACCTCTGTGTGTGTGTGTTTTTGTGTGTGTGAGAGAGAGTGAGAGAGAGAGAGAGAGAGAGAGAGAGAGAGAGAGAGGGTGCTACAGTTTGGTTCGGAGACACCCCTCTCGAAATGCAGTGGGCGCTGTAGCCTATAGGGAGGGGAGCGTCAATAATTTCTTTTGAACAGTTTAAGCCTTTTTGAGACCAACGGTCAAAAATAAAGTGGATCCACATTTTGGCTCTGTGGAGACAGCTGGCCATGTTTATTAGCTCTTTTCCTTTTGGTAAACGGGTAGAAGGCCATGGTTATGAGTTAAAGGTAGTACTTTTTGCGTGATGTTTGTTGTAAGGAGAGGCTATTTTCATTATGTTAATATGAAAGTTTATCAGGTTTTTTATTACTAAAAGGTCAACATCTTTCGTTTCGCGTATAACTTAGCAACAAAAATTATGAAAAAGTATACAAAAGGTAAAAACAAAATTTCTCTTGATAAGTCTGATTTACACTTCGCATTTACACTTCCAAATAGATTGTAACCCTCCATGTCTTTTCGTTCTCATGTAGGTTGGGATTGCATTTGTACACACATTTTCTCTTGCTTTGGATCTCTTATTGAATAATTTAATGCATAAAAGTTTTTAGATTCCATATATTCGGTCTTCCAACTCTATTGGGTGTGGGTGGGGGTGGGGGGGGGGGGGGGGGCACAAGTGGGCTAGTGCCCACCTGCTTCTTCGTGATTTTTATATTTTATCCTCAATGAGAAAAGTGATCACTTAAAATTTTGAAAAATGCTTAGAAGAGATATCTTTTTAGTCATTTTATATGTTAAGCTTTCTAAAACTTTTAAAGAAAGTTAAAAAAATGTCTTTTTCATCATTAAAATGCTAAACTTACACAAATAAACCCAAAAAAAAAAGTTCACACATAAAGTTAATACAAAAAAACATCCTTATTCTCAATTGTTTTCAAAGTCTCTTTATATTTTAAGCCTAAAAGACACATAATGGAGAGAGAGACACACAGCACACCGTCTCCTTAGTCCCTTCACCGGCTTTACACCTTTAACGCATTATTCTTAAAATTTCTAATTCCTTGAATTTGAAACCTTTTTTTTTTTTTTCAAATTAGGATTTGATAATTGAGTTTTGAAACTTACAATTCCCAATTGGGAACTGGGGCCGCTATGGCACTCTTAATTTCAGATTGAAATTTTTTATTTTTACTTCAGATTACAATTGCTGCTCGTGGGTCGTGGTGCATAGGTTTCAAATTGAGGTTTGTTGAGATTTTCAGTTTTGGATTGAGAGTTTGGCAATTTCTGCATGTGGTTGCAATTAGGAAATAGGATTTGGCATTTGGGAGAATTTGACACTGGCAATCGAGGTTTGAGAATCTAGAGCTTTCATGAACAAGTTGAATATACTACTCCACATGAACGAATTGAAAAGTTTGAATTACCGAATTATAGTTCTTGTTTCTTGCCTCTTTGGACCATGTTCATTCAGGTTTTTACTTCGTTAAGTCTAATTCATCAATGACGATATATAAAGCATTCTAACTTGGGTGCATCTGTCAAACATTTTCTCATGTCCCCAGAACTATATTTAAAAAATGAGAGAAAGATGGAGAGTGATACAGATAAAACGATTGGCAAATTGAATTATGAACCCACATTTTGCATGATAATAAGAGAAATGCTGAAGAAATGACGAGAAGGGGGTGCTAAAGTAAATTTTCGGGGTGCAAATAATTGTTCCATATGAAACTACCACACCATATCACTACTTGCTAAGAAACCACCGTTCTATACGATAACTAGTTTTGATTCCATGCGTTGCACATGAGAGTAACAACTATTAAAATAGTTTTTGAGAGATCTCCTATTTATATGTCTAATAGCAGTTACAAAATTGATAGTGATAATAAGATAATTAAAAATTTATTTTTAACTTTTTAAAAGAGCTTTCCTACCAATTTTTATCGTAAAAAATGAACATGAGTAATAATTATTAGTTTTTAGTGACAAATGAATATGAAAAATACTGTATGAAATAATAGAAATAGTCTCTCCTCATTAATGGCAACGGCAGTGATAATACTAAAAATAATAACTCATGTGTTGGGATTATATTATTTGAGACCACCAAGAAAAGATAATTATACATAATAAATGATTGAAAAAAAAGAGCGTAAACTATATGTAAAACTTGTAATGAAATAAAATGAAGGAGATTATGGTAGTTTAAGAGAAGAACTGATGGAGAATATATAGATATTACTTTTGCAAAAATATAAGAATTAATAGAATTGTAAATATATAAATATCAAGACCACCAAAAAAACAATAACTGTATGTAATAAGTGATTAAAAAAATGAGAGCATAAACTATATATGAAACTTGTAATGAAATAAAAGGAATGTGATTATGGTCGATTAAGAAAAAAATTTGATAGAGAATATTGTGTTTTCCTAAACAATAAAAAAGATTTAAGATTAAAAAATATATATAGAGAATTATTTTTGTCAAAACTTAGGAATTATAGAAAGAAGGAGTTCAAATCAAATTGAGATAGAGAGAGAGATTCCAAATCATTATTATGAAAATAAGTAAATTTAGAATATTTTAAATATTCAAAATAAAAAAGTTTACGTGCCGAATTAAAAGAGTGTCCAAATAAGTAATGACTAGACAACATTCTCTCAGTTTTGCTTTATATATATATATATATATATTGGGTTTGAGGAACGACGCTCCACGGATGAGCTACGTGTGAGCCTGTAGATGGATGGTACGATCTTTTGGCAGTCATTAATTTATGGGCCCAACGAAATGAACATCTGGGAGTGAGGACCAGGTCCAAACTCGGATTATAGAAGGCAAGAGGATTACGTGAGGGCGTGGTGTGGATGGACTGAGCCGGACATGGATCGTCTGCTGTAGAAGAATCTACAGCAGAGATGCTGTAGAAGTAATCGTAGCCGTAAAATTTGATCCAACGGCATGGACAAGCCACGTCAACAGGTAAAGAAACTCTGTCATGTCAAAAGCAATGGACATTTGACGGCTCAAAGTTAGCGCGACTTCTCATCAACATCCACCTCTCAAAGCTTTCATCTAAAACAAATCCTAATCGCAAGTTTCTGTCTGCAACACTTGAGGGGGCAGAAGGCACATACAGCTCTCCCCCTTAACCCCCAACTGAAATGCTTTGTCATTAAACAAAGGCATTCTGCTGAATGAAACATAGAGGTAATCAATTGCCAAGATCTGACCATCAATTTGAATATAGGGAAGGGACAAGCCATAGTTCTAGATTGCTAAATAGTCCACAAAATCAACGAAGTGAGAAGAATCCACCAAATAATAAAGGTTTTAACACAAAAACCTCAAAAATCTCTTACCAGCACAAAGAATCCAAAAAGATTTAGAGGGTGAACTACCCCACAGTGAGCTGTAATTAAATCAACCCTGTGTAGCAAGGCACTTGATCCTTGTTGAGGCTTCGACTCCTTTGAGCTCAATCGCAGTTGGAGAATAGGAGAAGGGAAGAGAGAGCTTGTATGATAGGAGATGTGAGGAGAGGAGAAAGAATGGGAAACAACGTTATGTTTTCCAGTTAGGTTGTTATGGCAGTATAAAGGTCACGTGGAGTTTATCTGTCCGTGGGATCTCCATTGACGGCTTCCTTCCATCTACCGCACTTCTGCTGTAGATTCTTTTACAGCAGAGGATCTAATTCCGACTGAGCCCATTATGATTGACTGCTTTTCTTAGTATTTCTCTCTTACTTTCTTTCTATTGTCCTCTCCTTTTCTTTTTCTCTTTTTGTGATTCTTTCTATCTTCAATTCATTGTTGTTTTATTGTTTCTTCTTTTCTTTGGTTGTTTCCTCCTTTCTTTGGTGCCACGGTAAGGCATTTATACTAGTCCAGGCAGAGGCCCTTACAAAGAGGGGCCTGTAGGCCTTACCTGGTATTAGGTGATTACAGGGCGAGCCCCGTGCACCATTCTTAGGGATGGCAATAAGACCCGCAACCAGTGGATCCCCGACCCAATATAGGAGCGGTTTTTTTTTTTTACTTCGACAAGGCCACGGGGCGGGTATGATTTTTTTTCAAAAAAATTCGCAGCGAGTTAGGGGCCGGTATGGTATTTAGTCCAACCGTCCCACGACCCATTCCCGCCCCTGTATATTAACCTAATTCTTCCTTTAATAGTAGCTGTCCATCCCTCACATATATAAATGTCATTATCATCCAGTCGTCCCCACTCCCCATTCCAACCCTAGCTTCCAAATTCCAATCGATTTCTCTCTCTGCCGACAACAAGAGTAGGTGCCGTGGCACTTCATCTGCCGACAAAAGGTGCCGCGCCGTTGGCGACTGACCTAACGGAACCGTGATGGCATGATCGCTGCCCTTCTATCCTTCTCATTCGCACCCACGACTAACCTGCGACTGAACTTCTCTCCCTCTCCTTCGCACCGTCACTGCTGTGATCACTGCAGTGATCTACTGCCATTTTCAAAGGTTAGCTACTTAATTCATTCTCTATTAGTTAATATGTAGTACTTAATCTCTATTAGTCAATTTGGGTCACTGCACACCACACGCTTGACCATTTACTCAAATGTTTCCTCTACGTCAATAGCCTCCTTTACGGTCATTTCTTTGCCGTTCTTAAAGATAAGTTGTAGCAGCCAATGCACTTCCACTTTGAAATGAATCCCAAAGTTTATTTCACATTGTTGTGATCACAAGAAGAATGAAAGTGAACAAGTACCTTGTCAAGTTGGGTTTACTGGGTTAGCCTTAGCATTGAGAACTGAAGAGGTCTTTGAAGGATAATTGATTCGTAATGGAAATGAACTTCAACACTGTTTGTGGCCGTGTGAATGTGATATGTACTTCTGCCGAGGGAGGGAGTCTGGATTTAAAGTAGTTGTTGTCTCTAAGCATAAATCGAATCTTGTGTTGGCATGAGATTAAGTAGGATTTAACAAAGTCAATTTGCAAAAAGTCAAGTTGCAGCATCCTTTTGGGCAGTCATTGTGTAGATTAAGGTTTTACTTTGGGCGGAGCTTACGAGAGAAAATTTTGGAGGTGGGTGGGAGCAGCTCAGTAGCTGCCAGGCTTGCCCCCTTTTTGTCTATACTTATTGATTAATGTGTGCTCAAGACTGGCTATGGGCCGTTGAAATGCAAGGTAAACCATTCTTCATTTCGTTTGTGGAGTTAAATTTGACTATACATTGAATTTTGACATGCGTTTTAAATTTGTTTTATTGTGTTATAGGTGTACCTAATCTAGCACACAAGGCATATTCAACAATTTATGATGACAAAGATGGTGACAACTCATGTGTTCGGATGTACGACTCTTTATGCAATTTGTACTTCATTTTAATTTGACTCTTTACCTTCTTTTATCTATTTATTTTAATGTCATTTTTTTCTTTTTAACTTTTTATAGTGAACAGCGACTCCATTTTGTATTTGGATGGAGGACCAGCTGCACCAAGTTGTTTTGGAAATCGTTGTTCTACTTGTTGTATTTGTATTCGTATTTGCTACTTCTATGGGATTGTTTTGTGGCTTTTGTATTGAAGTTAATCTGTTTGAATTGCCGTATAATTTATTCGAACTGTAATTAATCTATCTTTTAGGATTTTGGATATTAATTTGATATATGTTTATTTTATTTGTATTCGTATCAAACTGTATGAAATTGTAGTGCATAAATTATTGAAATCCATGGTAACAAAACAGGTTTGCTAAGTGCCAAGCGGGGGCTGGGCTGGGCGGGGCGGATTGGGTTTGGACGGGTTTTGAGGGCAGTGTGGGGCAGGGTGGGGCGGGGACGGGTTCTCTAAAGCAGTTTAGGGTCGGATGTGGATTTGCAATTATAAAAACCGGTGCGGGGCAGGGTGGGATTTCAAGGGTAGCGGGGGTGCGGATCTTATAAGATCCGCATTCGATCCGCCCCATTGCCATCCTTAACCATTCCCCATCAAGCCATTCTACAGTGGTTTATGGTGCGGGGTATATTTATTTTTTTTTAAAATGTTTAGAACTGCAATTCAATATGACCCATCAGTATGGAGATTTGAACTCGGACCTCGAGGCCCTTTGCCACTTCCACCACCCCTAGGGGTTTAGTGTGGGGTAGTTGAAGGTTGGTTTACGCCATCTTCGTACAGAGGTAGGTGTGGGAGACACTCTCTGGGGATTGGGGTGTATGGTGTACGAAAAACTAAAGTAACGTTTAAAATCACTTAAGTTTCTCTTTTTTCTTCAATTTTGTAAACTGGAGGAAAAAAAACTCGTTTGACACACAATTTCTGTTTTTTGTTTTTTTTTTTCAGTTTTTAAAACAAGGCTATTTTTGAAAAATCACATTTTGGAGTTTTAAGTTTTAATTTTTGTTTTCAAATCACCGCCGCCATCGCCGCCGCCACTTGCCACCATCACCACCACCACCACCAAAGAAAAAATTCAAAATAAAAATCGGGTAATCACACTCAAATGAAATAATTCAAAATAAAAATGTGTAATCAAATACCCATTTATTTTTTGTAAACAATAAAAACTAAATTGATTTTGATTTTTTTGAAAAATAAAAACTAAAACTGTAAGTAATTTCAAACAGATCCTAAGTTTTGGTCTTTAGTTTCAGCACGGTTCATATGAGCTTTTAACATTGTGACAGCACCTAGCGCTAACCACCTAACCACTTATCCTTTAGATCTTGTGAACCTCATCTTCGAGGAGTAGAGAGGAATCTCGTCCTATAGAGGTGAAGCCTCGCCTTTGATTCCACGACGACGGGTCTGATGACCTGCGATTCAAGTCCAATCACAACGATGACGTCTTGGAGATTTTTGGAGATACCGATGTGGTAACTCAAGGCTAATGCCCCTCGAGGGAATTTAATTTCTTCATCGTCAAGTTTAGAGTAGCATTACTCATATTGATCAACTGATCTTAATTAGTCAATCTTTGCCCGTTGAGCGATTGAAACAGGTTCACAATTTTAACTTTTTGATTAGGTCACCTTATGCTATGTCATCCTTGACGGAATGCCCTTAACAACCACAACTAATGGTGTTTGTAACGATAGATTAATCTGTCGGTGGTGGATATGTCGAACTTTGGAGGTGAATGCGTTGAATTGAGGCTATGTGCGGAAATGGTGTTTGATGGAGTATGTGCTGGTTGTGGTGGATTACTATTTGCGGATGACTGTTGGTGGTGGTGATCTTCTCCAAGGATGATGGTGGATTATTATTGTGGTGGTAGATTAGGTAGAGACGATACTATGTAACGGGGTGGTGGCTACTGGTGGCGACAGAAGGACGGGAATTTGGATGATATTTTCTCACAACTAAAAAAGAAAGCTAAAAAAATTGGATCGATGAAACACCTTACCAAACTACATATTCAACGAGTAGGAGATTGAAATTTTTTATTGAGGGTTTGACTGCCGGGGGAGTTATTGTAATGAAAGAATGTTGTGTGTACAAGATAGACGGTGAGAGCGTGAGATATGGATATAAATTTGTACATGATTTGAGGATGGAGTTGATTGTGGTAGGTGTGGAGAAGGGAAGGCTGTGAGGGGCGGTTTGGCAACAGCTGCAGTTGCTTCGATGGAGGTGAGTGATCAGAGGAGAAAATTACAACTAATTTTGCTTGTTTTTGTCATTTTGTTTTGTGCTCATTAAACTAAAACATCATCTAGTAGTGCAAGCAAATTGCGCGGTCGTGATAACGTCATGTGTTTAAGATGTCTACACATTTGCTTTTAGTCAAAAATATTTTTCACGGTGCGGTTGCAGGCTTCTATCTCTATAAAGGGGATTTGCCTCTTCACTTCTAATGGTGAATTTTGGGTCAAGGCTATGAAGTTGCTACAAGCTTGACACTAATTGAGGGATTTTGCAGATTTAGTAGCCTAGCAGGTTAAAGCTTAATGTGGCATATATGCAGGACCCACGGTAGCTATTATGGCAAAGCCTATTTATTTCTTTTGGACATCTTGTTTGAGATTGTTCCTACTATGTTAGTTTGACTAAGAAGAAATGTACAAATCCTGGCATTATTTCACTGATCAAACAATCAGGTCCATTAGAGATGGTCAGGGGGACACAAACATGGCTGGGTATGGGTACCCAACTAACCAATAGGGCAATAGATTGGGAGAGTGACCCACATCACCTAATATAATTGTGTTTCACATGCTACCTTTTGATTAGTATTAGTATGAGGGTGGACCTTAATTGCACATTGCTCAATACATCACCTAATATAGTTGTGTTTCACATGCTACCTATTTATTAGTATGAGGGTGGACCTTAATTGCACATTGCTCAATACATTTCGGTAGAAGTTGCAGTAAAGTATTAAGCATCATATTATTGAGCTTATTTTTTTATGAAAAAATTTGGTGGCTCCCATGTTATATTTTTTTTTTTTTACAATCCGTTGTATAGCGATAATTAATAGTCGTTAAATATTTTAGTGACTTTCTTTAGTAATACTTTTAGTGACATCTCTAAAAATACTTTCATTGAATAAAAATCACTGAAAATATTTAGTAACCATTAATTATCTCTATACAAAAGGGTTGTAGGAATATTCCGACAACTTGGGTAGAAGCAAAAATAATTTCCTTTGTAATAGCTTAAGTTTTGGAGTAGAAGATAACTTAACATAATATCAGAGTTCTGATTTGGTAAGGTCTTGTGTTTGATCTTTTTACTTGCAAATTTGGTCTTCTTGTGGTGTAATTTGCACTCTGTTTATTTGTGCACTTGATGATGGTACACCTTAATTTCTCTTTTCACATACAATCAAGGGTTTTCACTTGAGGGTCCAATTACTTATTATTATTATTTTTACATAAAAGGATCTGTAGTTTCAAATTTGCAATAAGTAAGGACTTCCGTCCAAATTCCTAATGTTTTAGGCAAAACCGTCAGGGGCAATTTTGTCAAGCCAGCTTTGTTTTTTCAAACCCTACCATCATTACCTCTTTAGTTTTCATCACCATTTTCACCACGCTTTTTTGCCCGTCATCCTTCGCTAGAAAGCACCACGTCATCAACGTTCGATTGCCCAATATCTACTCAAGTCCCTCACCTGGGACCTCTCTTGCCAGCACTTTTTCGTGGGCTCCTTCGGCCATCGTACCCCTCCTTTCCATCTCCAATGTTACCGTCGTCGACACCCTTGTCTCCTCCCCCAGCTCCTCCCTCCTCGGCCTCGCCCTCTACCATCCCCCCTGCCTCCTTTTCGTCCCCATCCCCGTCCCCGTCCCCATCCCCGTCCACTCCCCTCCCTCCCCCTACTATTCCTTCTTTGCCCTCACTGCCTACGACCTCCTCTCCTGCAGCTGCCGCCTCTTCCTCACCCCCCTCTACGAGCCCAACGCCACCGACTTCGCCGTAGGCACCAACGACGTCACTGTCAACTTTTTCGATAATGCCTACATCGCCACCTCCGGTGGTAACCTCGTTTGGAAAGTCAACCTCGAAGGCGAAGCCACCATCCTCTCTGGATCCCCATTTTTCACGGCCAATCCAGTGGAGCATGGCATGCTGTACAGCTTCTGTGGGCTCAATGGGATTGCTAACATTAGGAAGGGCTTCCTCTTTGTGGTCCAATCGAATATTGAAAAATTTTCAAAGTCAACGCTGATGACGAGGCAACAGGGATGGTTCTATTAAACAAGGACTTAATAGTGGGTGAGGGGATCGCCGTCAGGAGTTGGTGTGACTTTTAGTTTGGGACGGCGTTGGCGAGGTGGTCAGTGGTGTGACTTTTCGTTTTACTGCGACGGGGTTGGCGAGGTGGTGGTGGATTTAAGGACATTGGGGGGGTTGGCGAGGTCGTGACGGGGCTCTGATGTGAAGACGCGAATGGATGACGATGGTTTCGGTCTTTTTTTGGCATTGGCACTGGCACGGCTCCTCGTGGGCGACTGATGCCTTTATTTTTTCCAGTCGTGGGTAGGGCTTGGGAAAGGAGCAGACTATGATTTGTAAATTGGGACTAAACTAGGGTTTTGTTAAAAAAAAAAAATAAAGCTGGTTTGGCAAACTTGTCCCTGACGATTTTGTCTAGAAATGTTAGGAATTTGGATAAAAGTCCTTACTTATTGTGAATTTAAAACTATAGACACTTTTGTGTAAAAAATAAACTTTTGAATTCTTAAGAGAGATTTCGGCGTACTTTTAAGATACTTATGTGTATTTAATCCTAACTTTAAAACAACGCTAGCTTTTGGAGGGGCTGTTTGATAAAACTGAAATTTAAGTGCTGAAGATTTAAAGTACTGAATTTGTACAACTGAAAATTTTAAGCTCTGAATATTAAGTACAGAAAAATTTTGGCCATGTCTGAATTTAAGTACTAAATCAGTAATATTCTGTTTGATAAAACAGAATAACTGAAGTCTGAAAACTGTTTAATTTGATAATAATACCCTTTTACTCTGTTTTTTGAAACATTAACAAGCTTGTTAAGTAATTGAATAATTTGGTGTATTACGATATCAATGAAGGATACTTCAAATCCAAAAACAAATGGAAAAAAGGCCCTAATTACATTCACAAGCACCATGAGAAGAAAGAAATTACAAATCTACTATTAAGGTTGAAGTGCTATGAGAAGAGATCGCTTCAGGGGAGAAGAAGAAGAAGAGGTTGCGGAACGATCGATCGGGAAGAATAGGGGGAAGAAAATGAGGCATATAAGGAAGATGGAGGGCAGATTAGTCAGTTAGGGAAAAATTGTTTAACGAGAAATCATTGAGCGCTTTAAGTAATAAGTTAGTCATGAGTGACTTAAAATATTAATTTTTATCTTACCTATCACTTATTATTTTAAGTGCTTAAAAAAATACGTTATCAAACTACTTAATTTTAAACTATTGAAAACTTTCAGTTTTAAGTGCTCAAATGAGTTACAAACACACCCTAGCTCGCTCCAAGAATTGTCTTGTCTTCTTGAGATGCTTCTAAGCAATTCAGTGACACAAGATCAAGCCATGAAATTGGACTGATTCAAAATTTGACATCCAATTTATCTAGAAACAGTATGAAAATTATGTGCAAAAATTTGGTAAAAAGATCAAGACTTAAAATGATTGATTAACAAGAAGCTAATTACTAATTAGCCCTTGTCATCTAACAGTAGATGCAACAGTATGAGCCCACCATTTGAGACTATCTTTCATGTCCATTTCATCACTCAAAGCAGGAATCCTCCAATTCATCAATGGATTATCCTTCTCCCTTCTTCCCAAAACTTCCCATGCTTCAGAAAGATAAGGCCTTGGAACTAGGGATTCTTTAACAGTACTACCTTCTTCTTGTTGCTGAGGCTGATTACGATGATCTTTTTCCTCTCCCAACCGTTGCAACCCAGGAATGATTTCAACCAAGCTTGATTCTTTATCCTCTTCAGAGAACACAAAACCCAGATCCATAAACCCTTTTAGCTCTTCAAATTCAAGGTCTGACAAGCTCTTGCTCACACCCCTGTTTTTGACTAACCTTCCTTTCATACTTCCAATCCTCTTGGGCTTTCTCGATTCTTCCTGTACTGCAGCTTCTTTTCCTGAAAGGATAGTCTGGAGATGTGGAGTCAATAGCACAGAATTGGGAGAGAGAGTATCAGAGTTAAAACTTGTGATGGCGCTAAGTTGGTCACTCTTGGACCTCAAAAGGATTGATGGTACGCTTGAAAACTTTGGCCCTGATGTGGTGTTTTCTTCAACTTCTCGATCTGGGTCTGCCTCATCAATTGTTGGCTCCGAAGAAAAAGATTGTTTCTTGAAGATTTTGAGATTGAACCAGCAAGCATCAAAGAGGTTTAGGATACCTTCAGGGTCCATAAACTACGGCTTGAAGATTACCGGACTTTGTGGGTTGGAGGAGATGAGAGAGACTTTGCCTCTATGGGGGAATGGGGCCTTATATATATCACTTGGTTGACAGTACTGCCCTTTATATGATGCAAAAATTACGAAAAGGCTTCAACTAGTTACTTGCACGTTTTGCATATTAATTGGTGGTTCACGGGAAGTAAAATATTACTTTCTTGACCACGAGGCTTTCATTGTCAATCTAAAGATATTTAATTTGAACCAGAATTTGCTTTTGCTGATGCTTTTTTACTAGTTAATAATTAATAATATCAATATTATCACAAAGACGTAGGGATGACAATGGGGCAGATCGGATTCGGATTCGAATCTTATAAGATCCGCACCCGCCCCGCTACCCTTGAAATCCCACTCCGCCCCGCACCGAGTTATACAATCTCAAATTCATATCCGAT
The DNA here is from genome assembly GCA_033070095.1 of Escallonia herrerae. Lineage (NCBI taxonomy): Eukaryota > Viridiplantae > Streptophyta > Magnoliopsida > Escalloniales > Escalloniaceae > Escallonia > Escallonia herrerae. The sequence continues at coordinate 177,439 of JAVXUP010000184.1, forward strand.
CCTAAAATGCTTTAAAACACCCGTCCCCGCCCCCGCCCCGCAGCGATGCGAAATTGACAGTAGATCACGGCAGTGAAATTGGCAGCAGATCACTTCTTCTAGATCACGGCTTGCTGATGCCTCACTGTTGAGTCAGTCGCCGACGGTGCCATTAGGTCCATCGCAGCCTCGTAGGTTAGTCACCGACGGTGCCGTTACGTCAGTCGCGACGATGCAGGTCAATCGCCACAGTGCCGTAACGTCAATCGCCATGGCGTAGGTCAACCGCCACGATGCCATAAAGTCAATCGCGACGGCGTAGGTCAGTCACCACGGTGCCGTTAGGTCAGTCGACAGTCGCATCCTCGCACGTCAGTCGCCGTATCGCTGACGATGCGAAGGAGAGGGAGAGAAGATGAGGCGGAGGCGGTGCGGCACCTTTGTTGTCGGCAGAGAGTGAGATTGATTGGAAAATAGGATTTTGGGGAATGGGGGCTGATAAGGGCATCCTGTATATGTGTGGGATGGACGACTACGATTAAAGGATGAATAGGGTAAATATAGCGGGACGGGTCGCGGGGCGGTTTGGATTAAATACCATACCTCCTAACCCGTTGCGATTTTTTTAAAAAAAAATCATACCCGCCCCGCCCCCCGGTCAAAGTCAAAAAAATCCGCTCCTACTGGGGCGGGACGGGGCGGAGATCTACGGGTTCAGATTTTATTGCCATCCCTACAAAAAAGCGTGTTTAGCAAAAGTAGGTTATTAAATATTATTAGGTTTCCCGAGTTTTTGTATGCGCCAAACTAATTTTCAACTTAATGTATTAATGTACCTCTTGAAACGTTACTTGACTGACGAGTTATTGTAAGTTAGGTAAAAATGTATGCTCTATTTTAATTGTAATATGTTTAGAATCTATTATGTAGCCTTTAATCAATTTGACCTTTGTGGTCAAAGTCTAACTTTTGTAACTTCACTAAGTAAAGTAATGGATATGTCATGACCTATTATCTGCTTGTATTATCCGAAGGCAACTGGCAAAGCTACGTGGTCTTTGTTATCGATGGCATTCTCCTATTTATCAAAAGGAAAAAAAAAAATATTAATTTTAGCGACAAATAAAGTTACAAAACATATTTAGTACTCCCCCAAAAGAAAATTTGTTCATGGTGATTGAGATAGCATATGATGACCAAGATAATAAATTGATTTACTCTCCCTAAGTTTTCACTACTTTTTAAAGATAAAGCGAATTATAACGGTGTATTAAACATTGGGGGTGAGGTTTCTCCATGGGTTCACAAGTAGACCAGCTACTTTCCATGGAGATTAAAAGCAAATCAGTAGGATTACAACCGAATTGAAAGAGTTTAAGTTAGAGGACATATAATTACAATGAAGCAATAGGGAAGCAAAAATCAAAAGATCAGAATCCAAAAGATGGTCTATGTCTACTGAGGATACTGCAAAAGTTAATTGCTCTACTTTGTCATCCGCGTCTTTATCAGGTTGTTAAAAGAGTAACTTATCTACGTGAAGTGATATTCTTGTAGAAAAAGATGAATTTCCTCTATTAATCCAGAGAAGATAACGTCTAATGATCCAAGGATATGAGTAAAAAGAGTTACGTGCGTAAGATATAGTCTGCTACCGTTTTGGATATTACTGGATGCAAACAGAAGATGCTTACTTGGGATGATAATAACAATGATGCCAATAGTGACTCGAGATCTCTGCATTTGGACAATAGGAAGTTACATTTTGGTGGCATGACATGCTTATTACTGTACTGGATAAGAAGCTACACCAAATTCCATATTATATGATGGTTTTGTTGCTTTGCTTCTTAAACACTTCATGCTCCAAATATAGTTATATACGATCGTTGAGCAATTACGGTTGCTTCAATAAGGAGCATTAATGTTTAAACTAATCAAAGGAATACATTTTATTGTTTAATCTAAAATGAAGATTGTTAGTCTTATGTTTTATTCGTTTCAAAGATATATATATATATATATATATATATATATATATATATATATATATATATATATATATATATATATATATACTTTCATTACACATGATAAGAGTCGCAATCTTTGTGGAAGGTCCTTAAAGGAGATCACTTTCTAAATAAAATTCACAGTCAGATCAAGACTACATGATGAGATAAGAGCAACTTACCCCTCCCCATAAAATTGCAATGGCTTCACAGATTATGTCGTCGTTTCATGGTTAAAGAAAAGTAGGAATTGAAAGTTGTCTGAGACCCAAGAGACATGTGCGTTATAAATACCGTCTTTTTCCACCTTTTCAATGTTAAGCCGTCACGGAGGACATATACGTTAAGAGAGTGTTAAATCAGCTGACTCCTGAGTTTAAAATTTTAGCTACATTTTTCTTTTAAATGTAAAACAACTGTATTTAGCGTCCGGTTCATTTCATATATGATTTCTACAAATGTGAATGTGACACCAAAAATGGAACCAAGTTCCGGAGAATATTACTACTAGTCTACTGCCAAGGTTTGGTTTAGTACACAAAAAGATGCTGAAGGGATTAAAAGTTTCGTGACAAAATTAGGACACGGCAGGGTCAAAAATGAACATGTAGACTTTTCTTAAAAAATTAGAACAAAATATTCCCTTGTCCTTGTGAGAAATTCTGATTCCTCTCGAGGGTCTTTACGTAAAATGCTGTACTCCGTACTCGAATATTCTGACACGGATCTTTGAATGCCGCGAGTGGGTCCGGTCAACCACGGCGCGTTGAGTCGAGTCCCACGTGCAGGGGTCAGCGGCAGTGGGTACCACGTGCGAGTCTGATGGTAAGCGTGTCGTCGCACAGGCAAAGTCCGCTTGGTTACTATTTTCTATTAATTAATTAATTACACGTCATCATCATATGGGCAAAGACTCCGTCTGGTTACTACTTATTTTCTATCAATTAGCAGTTGTTTTTAAAATATATTTTTAGCAACAGAAAATAAAGAGAAAATTACATCTCACCACTTGATAAGAATGTCATAATATTGCTCATAAATCGATGTACAAAGAAGCATTACTAAATATTAACTCTAAAAAGAAAAATGAGACTTTTCCTTTTCAAAATTTAAGTAACGTGGCATGCGATAATTTAGGGCCCGTACGTTTACAAAATTCTGTTTTCGTTTTTGTAATGATGATGAAAAAGATGTCTTTTTTTTACGTATTTTTATCTTTTTCTGTATTCGTTTTGAGTAAAATATCCAAATAGTAGCAAAAAAGGTGAAAAAACCTAAAGGGTGTTTTCACCTTTTTTCACGATTTGTATTCGCTGTGTCAGAGAATACAAATCCAAAATCCACTGTTCACGTTCTCTCTCTCTCTCTCTCTCCCCCTCCATTTTTCCAATGAATAACAGGGAAGCCGGAGTATGAGCATGAAGCAAACGCCGTTGCAGTGATCGGCATCAGAGAAGGACTTCGATGGGGACTCCCTAACGACGCCGTTGCAGTGATCGGCATACCTAAACCTAAACCCACAACCATCTTCATAGTTGCACAGACACACACAACGCGTCCCCCCTTCCCTCACCTCATCCCAATACACACACGCACACACTTACCAGATTTTATGTGTGATTGTAGGTGTGTTTCTCTTTGAAATTTGACCGATCTGCCATTTTCTTTGAGTTCACATTTTGATGGAAGGGGTAATTGATTGTGGCTATTGTGGTGGGTAGTTGGTTCACAATGGTGGTGGAAGGGGTGATTGGTTGTGGTGGTGGGTTGTTGGGTCAGCGCGGGGTTATGGTCGTGATGTGGTGCTGGTGGGGTTATGGCCGTGATGATATGGCGGCAGCAGAACAATGGTTGAGCTGTGGTGCTGGCGCAGCTACGGACTTGATGTGGTGGTGGTGTGGCGGTGGCTGGACTGTCGCCTTGCTGTGGTCAGTAATGGAGAGGGACTTGTGGGGTATTTGATGGGCAGTGAGGGTAATGAAGGGGAAGGGAAAGGGGGACACACAGAGGTGGGAACATGGAAGGGGAAGGGGAAGGGGAAGAGGAAAGGGAACTCGTGAAGGGAAATGAAAGGGGAAGAAGGCCGGGCCCACAGAAGAAATATTGTAGAAAATACTAAAAACATACAAGAATGGATCAAAAAAATTAGTAAAAATGAGAATGAGAATGATAAACGTACAAGAAAAATTGAAAAAGTAGATATAGAAAAAACTAAAAGTACAAAATTCAATTTTAGAACTGAATACTAAAATCTGAAAAACAAAAACAGAATACAGAAAAAAAATTTGTAAGCGTACGGGCCCTACATAAAGCCTTTCCTGGTACACAGTTGACGTGGGACCGTTACCCACTTTAGTATATCATGTAAGAGCAGGTGGAATCTTACATATGTTCTCATATGAGCAGTGGCTCCCTAATAGACATCTTAATCACAAGTATACTTGAAACCAATAAAACAACCCTAGAGGGGGGTGAATAGGGTTTTTGAGACTACTTTAAAAATTAACAAACAACAAACCTCAATCTCAATAACTTAAATAAGCAAACAACCAAGTAATAATTCAATGAAGATGCTAACTAAACAATCTCAAACAATTAAAGAGTAATAAGTAAAGAGATTGAGTTAGAGATACTTGACAAGGAGAATTAAATGGTTCGGCTTGATATACCCACAAGCCTACGTCCACCCCTTCAAGGAAGTCCCTTGAAATGCCCTAGAATCCACTAGTATGATCTTCTTTACGGGTCAAGATCGAACCTCTTACAATCCCTTGATGCTATGCCCACATCTAGAACAAGCTTTGACAAACCCAAAGCTCCAAAGCTTGACAACCCCAAGCTTTGATACAAGAACCTTTCAATGAAGAAATGTGTACAAGATTTCACTCTCAAGAAGTAGATAAGTACAAGTTTAAGCACTAGAACAAGAGAGAGATGAGAGAATTGATGACTTGAAGAATGCTCACTCTCAATCAAAGAATTGCTTACAAAGATGCTCTCTTTAATGATGTAAAATCATGAAGATGAAGAGAGAAAAGTTTAATCTATGAGCCTTGATGTTTCTCTAATGAATGGAGGCTTAGAATGTGGTTTCCATGGTGTATAATGAAGCCCCAAATCATTTATATAGAGAGCAAATGAAATATAGCCGTTAGAGGCAAAATATGGGCAAAATCGCCATTGCAGTCGACTGTAATCAATGCAGTCGACTGTATTCCCTCGAAAATAGCCGTTGGAGTTTTGTCCTCAAAAATAGCCGTTGGAACTGAATTTTGACCAATGCAGTCGACTGCATTGGAATGCAGTCGACTGGATTCAAATACAGTCGACTGTAATACCCTACTGCCAATCAGCTGCCTCACGGAACCCCCTTTCCTATTTTGGGCATAACTTTATCTAGAAAAATCGGATTGAGGTGCCATTTTTTGCGTTGGAAAGCTAATGAAAAGTTTTATCAAAATATGAAAAGATTGGCACCAAAATAGTTTTTGAGAAAATCTGAGTGAGCTCCAAAGTTCACTCATTTTCAAGAACCACACTTGTGTGAAAGGTTATGAACTCGCATGCAATGCACAAGGTGTCCTAAGGTCTTTTTAGGTCATAGTAATCAATCCAAGCATCAAACCAAGACTAGTTACATAATAGTAAAGATCAATTATAATCGATAGTAACTTAGCCGATGCGTCATTTGTTGCTCTTCGACATTGGACTTGATGAAGCTTCTATAGCATGTCCACTATAACTTTAAGCTTCTTTGGCTTTAATTCATCTATCCAACTTCACAAATGTGTCTTCATGAGTGTGCATGTATATGCCTACTAAGAATGCACTCAAAGCACACATTAGAACATAATCAATGTGTAGTTATCATCAAAACAAGATGTAAGCCTAGGTTATCCAACCATAGGGCTAACAATCTCCCCCTTTTTGATGATGACAAACATTGATTCTATATAAGGTAAGATGTATCATATGATAGTCAATTAAGCACAACAATCTCACTTCGAATATTCAATCATCTCTAGTATATTCAAGACATGTCAATTTATCTCCAATTAAGCTCATAGCTAGCTTCCCCTAGCTAAAAGAAGATATGCTCGTCCTCTAATGTTCTCTCGAAACACACAATCACATAGCATATAGAATCAAGATTATTTCTCCCCCTTTGTCATCAACAAAAAGACAAGGGTATGCATGTGTGAAAGATAGTTATAAGCATGATAATGGCGTGAGGTGCATATAACTCATGAACTCATACAGATGACATCAAGAGTTCCTTCATGATCCAAAGAAAGATATATAATGGAGCTTAATAATCTCTTCTACTACATGCATTTTTCAAGAGTAATAAGATAGAATGTGATTCAAGCATGTAAGCTCCCTCTATCAAGTTTGCATACACCATCCTAATGTATGCTCCCCCTCAATCAATGCACGCCAATAATATCCAACAAACACAACTGAATGTCTAACCGAGTCAGATTCCCTTTTCGGCATTACCAAAAGGGGTGTGTGTATGAATGGCATTGTGAAGCATTAAGATGACATAATTTCAACATGGAATTTTCACAAAGCGAATAATGGTCATCAACAATCAATATTTCCAATATAAGTGCAAGAGGACCATTTATCGGCAAGGTGCACATCAATTCTCAATAAGCAAGCTATTTATAGATTTGACAATTTAAGCATACTTGATAACATATAAGTTTAGCACATAGCACAATGTTGAGAAGATCATTAAGTTTTACCCTATTGGTGAATTACCAAGGAATTGAGCTCATGAGTGATCATTCTTGAAGTCCATTTTCTTGACAAGCTTTGAGGCTCTCCTCATTTTAAGTAGCATATCCAATCTTGGAATGCTTACTCCCCCTTAAGATTTAACTTGTTGCTCCTCCTTCTCAAAATTTTCTTGGAGCCTTCTCCTTTGTTGCTATTTGCCTTTGATTTGAATAACCTACAATCACAATTTAGGTCTAACTTTTGGTACCCACATTTTCTTGGGTCCATGGGTGTTAGTCTTGCATTTGTAATCTTGACCTTTCACAACCCACATCTTCTTTCTACCTCTAACATAGACAATTCTGCAAGGACAATAATTAGTCGTATGCCCTTTCTTGTTGCACCAACCACAATGTGTAAATGGTGTGCAATAGTTCTTTGGTTGTTTTGAATGAGTATTCAACCTAGCTTGTTGTTGAAAGATTTTAGGAGGTAAGGCCAATGGATCTAATCCAAGACCACCTTTGTTTAGGCCAAATCTTTGGCGTCCAAGCATGACATCCAAATTGTTTTGACCATCAACAAATTTTTGAAGACATTTTTTCAAATCACAAATCTCAAGTTTTAAATCTTCATTTTGCTTTTCTAAAACCAAAGTTTTGCAAGAGATTTGTTTTGAGCTATGAGTGTTAGCAATCAATTCAACCAAGTCATTATTCACATGTTTTACATATAAATGGTTGGAAATGCAATCATTCTTGGCATGCAACTCAATATTTTTCACTCTCAACTTTTCAATTTGCTTATTAGCCTCAAGGAATTTTTTTGATAAAATAATATTTTTCTTAAAAATTTTCTTGGATTCCTCATATAGGCTATCATAAGCATCTTCGAAGCTTTCACTATCACTACCGGAAGAAGAGCTTACCTCATCATTTGCCATGAAGCACACATTTGCTTGTTCGTTCTTCTCAACATCTTCATCACTTGAATCGAAGTCACTCCAAGTTGGAGTATGTTTGGCATTCATTGCTTTTTCCTTCTCTTTGTTCTCTTTCTTGGAGAGTTGTCTCCTTTTAACTCTTTCCCATACATCTCTTCTTTCCTTCTTTTCCCTTTTGTATATGGGACAATCCATTTTCATGTGTCCCGGCTTGTGGCATTTGTAGCAAAGCTTCTCTTCGTTGCTAACATTTTGTTGCCTTCTCCCACCATTCCTTCTAAACCTCATGAACTTCTTGAAATTTTTTGCAATCATTGCAACATCCTCTTCATCAAATTCTTCTTCATCATCGCTTGACTCAAGGTTTGAAGATGAAGCTTTAAGGGCAATTGATGTAGGTTTCTTCTTGACGTCTTCTTGATCAAAGGTCTTGATTTGCATTTCGTACGTCATAAGTGAGCACATCAATTCATCAAGAGGAAAGATATTAAGATTCTTCGATTCTTGAATGGCGGTGATCTTTGCATCCCAAGCTCTTGGTAAGGACCTAATCACTTTTCTTACAAGATCACCATTAGTGAATTCCTTGCTCAATTGCTTCAAAGGGTTTACAATGTTAGTGAAACGAGTATTCATATCCGTAACGGATTCATTTGGAAGCATATGGTATAACTCATAATCTCTAAACCATAAGTTCATCTTGGAATCTCTAAGGAGAGAAGTTCCTTCATGAGTAACTTGAAGAGTATCCCAAATACTCTTAGCGGAATTACACATAATGACTCTATTGAGTTCATTAGTGTCTAAAGCACAAACAAGACAATTTTTCGCTCTAGCATTCATACAAATCATCTTTTTATCATGATCACTATACTCCGATTTGGATTTTGGCTCTTCAACCTTGTCAACCACCTTTATCGGAACGTATGGGCCATTCTCAACAATATCCCACATCTCGTAGTCTTGAGACTCTAAGTAGATTTTCATCTTAACTTTCCACCTTAACTTTCCACACACTATAATTGGTCCCATTAAACAATGGAGGCCTAGTGGTAGAACTACCCTCCATACCCCCAACGTAAGCCATGATCGATTAACTCTCTTGGCGTTACCCAATATAACAAGAGCCGAGGCTCTGATACCACTTGAAACCAATAAAACAACCCTAGAGGGGGGTGAATAGGGTTTTTGAGACTACTTTAAAAATTAACAAACAACAAACCTCAATCTCAATAACTTAAATAAGCAAACAACCAAGTAATAATTCAATGAAGATGCTAACTAAACAATCTCAAACAATTAAAGAGCAATAAGTAAAGAGATTGAGTTAGAGATACTTGACAAGGAGAATTAAATGGTTCGGCTTGATATACCCACAAGCCTACATCCACCCCTTCAAGGAAGTCCCTTGAAATGCCCTAGAATCCACTAGTATGATCTTCCTTACGGGTCAAGATCGAACCTCTTACAATCCCTTGATGCTATGCCCACATCAAGAACAAGCTTTGACAAACCCAAAGCTCCAAAGCTTGACAACCCCAAGCTTTGATACAAGAACCTTTCAATGAAGAAATGTGTACAAGATTTCACTTTCAAGAAGTAGATGAGTACAAGTTTAAGCACTAGAACAAGAGAGAGATGAGAGAATTGATGACTTGAAGAATGCTCACTCTAATCAAAGAATTGCTTACAAAGATGCTCTCTTTAATGATGTAAAATCATGAAGATGAAGAGAGAAAAGTTTAATCTATGAGCCTTGATATTTCTCTAATGAATGGAGGCTTAGAATGTGGTTTCCATGGTGTATAATGAAGCCCCAAATCATTTATATAGAGAGCAAATGAAATATAGCCGTTAGAGGCAAAATATGGGCAAAACTGCCATTGCAGTCGACTGTAATCAATGCAGTCGACTGTATTCCCTCGAAAATAGCCGTTGGAACTGAATTTTGACCAATGCAGTCGACTGCATTGGAATGCAGTCGACTGGATTCAAATACAGTCGACTGTAATACCCTACTGCCAATCAGCTGCCTCACGGAACCCCCTTTCTTATTTTGGGCATAACTTTCTCTAGAAAAATCGGATTGAGGTGCCGTTTTTTGCGTTGGAAAGCTAATGAAAATTTTTATCAAAATATGAAAATATTGGCACCAAAATAGTTTTTGAGAAAATCTGAGTGAGCTCCAAAGTTCACTCATTTTCAAGAACCACACTTGTGTGAAAGGTTATGAACTCGCATGCAATGCACAAGGTGTCCTAAGGTCTTTTTAGGTCATAGTAATCAATCCAAGCATCAAACCAAGACTAGTTACATAATAGTAAAGATCAATTATAATCGATAGTAACTTAGCCGATGCGTCCTTTGTTGCTCTTCGACATTGGACTTGATGAAACTTCTATAGCATGTCTACTATAACTTTAAGCTTCTTTGGCTTTAATTCATCTATCCAACTTCACAAATGTGTCTTCATGAGTGTGCATGTATATGCCTACTAAGAATACACTCAAAGCACACATTAGAACATAATCAATGTGTAGTTATCATCAAAACAAGATGTACGCCTAGGTTATCCAACCATAGGGCTAACAATACTTTGTTGGCAATCCTTACCTATTTAAATCCAATCATATTGCTTTAACACATATTTTACTCCAGATTTTTGAAAAGAACAAAATTTGGCTCCTACTTAAGTTGTAAGAACTTCCTTTCTAACCTTGTGTATAGTGACAATTAACAGTCGCTAAATGTATCTAATTGCTTTTCTTCTAACAATTTCAGTGACAATTATTAGCAGCACTTTTTAGCGTCACTAAATAAAAGTTACTAAAAATATTTAGAAACGATTGATTGTCACTATATAAGGAATAGGAGGAAGATTCTTCCAACCGTAGTAGCAGCCAAATTTTTTTCTTATAATGTGAAGATTTATTCTCAAAGCTAAACGTCAATCGCCTCATCAAGAAAATGGGATCTATAAAGCATGAACCAATCACAATTTTAGATATTCGAGTCTCCCTTCTTATTCTATGTTCAATTACCATATCCCAAATCTTCGTACTATGAGTCATGCGCTAGATCCCTTTATAATTTTCTGCAAATTTGACTCTCTCTTGTACTCCTGCTTTTCCTCCACTCCTAATCCGTATTCTTAAAACTCAAGAGTTAACATCTCGAATAACCAACATATTAGTCAATTTATGCTTTCTTACTTTCACTTCATAAATTCAACTATCCAAATATAGACCATAAATAACTTAATAAAAACCATTGGTACAAATTATGAAGAAAAAGATTGTCAGAGGCTCATTTTTTGCAGCACATTAGATTTGAGATTTTAGTCATAGTTATAAATACAGTACCGGCCGGTACGTATCACTATTATCTTTTATTGGTACTATATTCCTTACATTTTGTATCAGTCAAAATACCATCATATACCAGTTGTACCAGCCGGTATAGGTGATATCGGTTGAGAACTACGTACCGATCGAAATATATATTGTTTTTTGTATCGGTTTCTTAAAAAAAGTAAAAGTAACACATTTTGTTAGAAATTTTACAAATTGAACATATAAAACTAAATAGAAAAATGTTCTGAGTTCTATTATACTAATCAAAGAGTTTGCAGCCTTTTACTCATAATATTCATTACAATTTGTAAAATCTTTCCTCATAAGTTTTCAATCTTTACTTAACTTTGATTTACTTCATCCTTAGAAGTTTTGATCATATCCTTTCAATTATATGATGTACTGCTTTACACACAACACGCAAACAACTTATTCTTGAGCTAAAGACATTATTATTAAACAAATCGCTTATTTTTACATAAGAATTTGTAAATGAGATCGTTGAAAAAGGAGATAACCTTAAAGGAGGTAATTCAATTAAATAAGCTATTTGGTTTTAATGTCACTGTATGGAAACAAACAGCTTATTTGGGAACCAAAAAGTTTATTTGAAAATTAAGATTATTCAAATTTTATAGGACAAACAGTTTATTATAAAAGAGTTATGAGTAAAAAAAAATATGTATATATTATCTGTTCACCATTAAATGAATATTACAATTCTATATTATTGATGACAAATTTGAAAAGGTACTGATATCAGTACGCATCATTTTTCGGAGAAAATGATATGTACTCCAATTCGAAATTCGTAATTATGGTTTTAATTAGTACTAAGTGAGTGTAGACAGGCATTAGCAAATATGAAACGGAACGCTCCAACGTATTTATTCGGATTTTGCAGTTATCACTGACTACTTAGGAGAAAAACCATCACTAGTACGTAGCCTCGGCCTTAAAATGTCCATACATATTTTACCCTTGTAAACACAAAACTTCTGTCCATTTGGATACTATTATTATTGTATCCATTTTTGTATACTCAAAAAATTTAGGGGCTGTATGCTAACGAGATTTTTTTTTATGTATTCTGTATTATGTTTTTGGTTTCCAGAATTCAGTTCAAAAATTGTATCGTGTACTTTTATTTTTTTTCCGTATCTACTTTTTCAATTTTTTCTGTACGTTATCGTTTTCATTTTCGTTTTCACAAACTTTTTTGGATATATTTTTTGTACATGGGCCCATGCCCCCCTTGCCATTCCATTTCTCCTTCACGAGTTCCCTTCCCCTTCCCTGTTCCCATGTCTGTGTCCTCTTCTTCCCCTCCCCTTCCCTTTCTTCCCCTTCACGAGTTCCCCTTCCCTTCCCTGTTCCTACGCTGTGTGTCCCCATCTTCCCCTCCCCTTCCCCTTCACGATTATCTAGGGTTTGGTTGCGAATTCGTGAATTCCCCTTCCCCTTCACAAATTATTATGGCTTGGTCGAGCGAATTCACGCATTGAAACAAAGGCAAGCGCCTGCCATCAGTTCATTCGGCAGAGACCCATTTCCATGGCAAGCTCCTGCCATTGAAACAGAGGCAAGCTCCTGCAAAGACCCATTTCCATTTCTGTTCTCATTTCTCATTTCCATCAGAGAGAGAGAGAGAGATAGGCGGTAGAAAAAAGAGAGGAGACAGTCTCTGACACATAATATGAAACGTGGAAAGAGGTGAAAACACCCTTTGGGTGTTTTCAGCTTTTTCGGCACTGTTCGGAAATTTTATTCAAAACGGAACCGAAAAAATGTAAACATACATGAAAAAAAAGCATCTTTTTCTTCATCATTACAAAAACGAAAACAAAAAAATATAAACGTACAGCCCCGTAATGTTTTGCCTTTTTTAGGAGGGCATCAAGATTCAAGAGTGAAAGAATTAAAGTTGCCCTTAAAAGACACTGCTTAAGAACGTACTATGACAAGTTGGCTAGCCTTTTTTGAGGAGGCCCTGTCATATTTTGTAGCTTTTTTTTTTTTTGGTGCGACAGAATTAAATTAAACATAATACGGTTTACAATCTAACACGGATAATACCTGTTACATCATTTACTAACAACGGGGTAACCACTCTTGGTAGTTGCATGAGGTACACAAAATAATCATTTTGTTGCATGCCAACACTGGCCAGTTTGTATGCCATTTGTTACCTTCTCTAAGAACATGTACTAAGCTAGATTTAGTAGCTATAATAAGATAATTACAGTCCTTAATCAGATTACTCAACGGATGGAATCGGTTGTTGTTTCCCAGAATTAAGTCTTTGGCGGCTTGGGAATCTGTTTCCACTGTAACGTTTGTCAGCCCCATATTCTTGATCATTTGCATTCCATTGATGATTCCTTGAAGTTCTGCTTCCAGCGCACTGCAAACGGGAATGTAACCATAAAAGCCTCCCATCCATTCGCCATCACTGTCCCTCATTAATCTTCCAAATCCACCTTGCATGTCATTCTTGGCACATCCATCTGTGTTTAGCTTCACATTACCTGTCAAAGGAAAATACCAAGAAATTAGTTTCTGAGATCTGGAATTATTGGTTTCTTGTTTGTAGTAAGCTTTTTCCATTTCTTCAGCAGCACTTAGAGCATTTCTCCAAGAAATTTCCATTTGTGTGTTTGCTCCTTCATTACTTTCTCTGTTTCTATCTTTCCAGATTTGCCATAAAGTGGCAATGAACATATAATTCCATTTGACATCTCTGAATTTGATATCTCCCTTTTTTTGCAGATTAACTTTCAGCCATTCATCCAAATCCAATTTTTCTCCTTCTTCCACCTGTTCTTTAGTAAACAGTTTCCTCCAAAATTCCTTAGCTCTTGGGCAAAATTTGATGATATGCTCTGTAGTTTCATTAGGATGAGAGCATCTCACACATTTGGAATCCTAAATTATATTCCTTGAAGCTCTCAAACCATTAGAGATGATTTTCTGATGTAAAACCAGCCATATAAATAAAATGATTCTATAAGGGATGTTGAGTTTCCAAATCCATCTCAATTTTTGGGAGTTGCTTAAATTGTTCCTTCTATCTTGAGATATATTATAAGCACTAAATATGAAAAATTTTCCATTATGATTAGCACCCCAGCATATGTCATCCTCATCAAGAGCTTCTTTAGGAAGATATATTCTTCTGATCTCTTTGTACCACTCAATATTAACCATAGACATGATTTTATCATGGTTCCAACCTCCATTGTTAATAACCTCTTTAACCTTAGTGTTGTGTCCAGTCCCATCATCTTCCAATTTTATTGAGCCATATCCACACCACCAATCATGCCAAAATTCCACCTTATCCCCTTTATTAACAATCCATTTTATCCCTTTATGAAGAATATGTTTACATTTAATAATGCTCCTCCATATATGGAACTCTTACTAGTCTTGTTCCAGTATTTGGGGTTATCTCCTTTAACATACTTGTCTCTTAACAGCTTCACCCACAGCAGGTCCTCATTTATACTAACTTTTTAGCCCAATTTGGTAAGACAAGCCAGGTTATGATCTCTGGCTTTTCTTAATCCCAGCCCTCCTTCAGCCTTGGAAGAACAAATAGTATCCCACTTTAAAAGGTGAATCTTCTTTTTATTGACTGTATCTCCCCATAGAAAGGCTTCGTTGATCTTATTAAGCTTATCAGTCACTTTAACATGAAGGGCTTGGGTTTGCATAATATGAGTAGGGATGGCAGAAGTCACAGATTAGACCAAAGAGTATCTGCCAGCTAAGGACAAGACATTAGTTTTCCATCTAACAAGTCTTCTGTGGACTTTTTGAATTATGTGGTCATATACGTTCCCAGACAATCTTTTGTGAATTAAAGGAACTCCAAGATATGTTCCTAGATTATCAGTCAAAAGGATGCCACATTGTTGGCTGATTCTATGAGCTCTAAGTTGAGGGATATTAGGAGATATGAAAAGTTTTGATTTGTGAAGGTAAACTTTATGTCCGAACATATCACAAAAGCTATCCAAAATTTGCATAATCCTATCACATTCTTTTTCCCTAGCTTGACTGAAATTCAGGAGGTCATCAGCATAGAAAAGGTGAGTAATGCAAGGACCCCCTCTAGAAGCTTTAATACCATTCCACTTCTTTTTTCTACAACTAGCTTCCAACATATGAGACAACTTTTCAATGCAGAGAACAAATATGTAAGGGGACATAGGATCCCCTTATCTAATTCCTCTAGAAGGAGTGTTAGAATTAAGGGGGGGAACCATTCCAGAGAATAGAAAGAGTGCTACCAGTAATACAGTTCTTGATAATATTTATCTAAGAGTTAGGAAAATTGAAATCAATAAGAGTCTGCTGAATAAATTGCCAACTAAGTCTATCATAAGCTTTTTCAAGGTCAATCTTAAATTTCATACCACCTTTTTTTCCTTTTAAGTTTTTAGTAGTGTGAAGGATCTCTTGAGTAATGATAGCATTATCCGTAGTGTTTCTACCAGGAACAAAACTACTCTGGGCAGGGCTAATAAGGAGCTTAAAAAAAGGCCTTATCCTAGTCACCAAAATTTTTGAAAGAGCATTGTAGGTAATATTTAGCAGACTAATAGGTCTAAATTGACTTTTTTTTTTGTGAATTTTAAGTTTTAGGAATTAGAGTAACTAAGGATTTATTGTTTTCACTAGGCATATTATCTGAGTTAAAACATTTCCAAATAAAGTTACAGCAGGAGTTTCCAACAATGTTCCAGTAATTGTGATAAAACTTGGCGTTAATACCATAAGGGCCAAGAGCTTTGGAGGCCTTTATGTTAAAAAAGGCCATTTTAATTTCTGCATCAGAACATTAAGTCCAATATTTTGTTCTCTTCAGTTTTCAAGTTAGGCCAACTAGAATCAACATTCAGATTATCACAAACAACTTCCTTCCTAGTAAACATTTTAGTAAAGTGATTGTTAATGTGATTTTCTATTAACTTACGTTCAATAATCCAAATTCCATTCTCATTTTGAAGCACATTTATTCTATTATTTTTTCTTCTAGAAATGGTCGTGACATGAAAGTACCTAGTATTTCTACCACCTTGACAGTGCCACTTGACTCTATATTTTTGAAGCCATAAGGCTTCTTCCGGATCAAGGGTTTCCAAATATTCTTTTCTGAGTTGTTTTTCCAAAAGTTCCATGTTATGAGAGTAATAGTTAGCTAAAGCAATTTGGATCCCTTTAAGTCTAGCTAACAGAAGTTTCTTTCTTTTATATATTTTTACCAAAAACTTCTTTATTCCATAGATTAGCTTTCCTTTTAAACTCAGCAATGTTCTGAAAAATGTTTTCTTGGTTAGGATCCCAACTATTTTTCACCACTTCTATGAATTAGTTGTTCATCATCTAGGCATATTCAATTAGAAAAGGCCGAATAGAGTTAGGAACAGAGAAAAACATACCTGAGCAATTTACTACAATTGCAGAATGATCAGGCGTAGTTCTGGGAAGTTTGCAGACCTGAGCATCTGGGAACATTTTGTTCCATTTTGTGTTGGCCATGGCTCTGTCAAGACGTTTTTGCACATTTGCCCATCCACCTCTCCTATCCGTCCATGTCAATTTTGGACCGTTGCACCCCAGATCCATTAGATCACAGTTGTCGATATTCTTTCTGAATTTCCTTATTCTGTTCATTTCTCCACCGTCTCCCCGGCCCTTTCTTTCTGAAATATTGGCAATATCGTTGAAATCCCCTCCCACTAGCTATGGAAGATCATTTGTTGACGCAAAATTGTGTATGCTTTTCCATAATTCCTCCTTTTTCCTTGGATTGAGGCTGACATACTCCACTGAAAAAACCCAGTCTTCGTAATCCCTCTTTGCAATAGTAGCATAAATTACTTGATTGTTAGCTTTAATAACTTTCACGTTAATCTGAGACAAGTCCCAGAATAACCAAATGCCTCTTGACCTACCATCCGGGTTGATTATGCATGAAGTGTTATAGTTGAGGTCGTGGAAAAAATTGCTCGTGCGAGAATACTGAACAATCGGTTCAAAAATCACAATCAAGTTCGGATGAAATCTATGGATTATCTCCCGGAATTCATTTTGGAATTTATTATTCCCTGCACCATCACAGTTCCATAGCAGTAGATCCATGGACCTCAATAGATCAATTTCAGAAAGATCTGCTTCTTCAGATAATTTGAGAATATTCCCGATCCTCTGTTCTTCCTGCAATTGGCTGTGAACCGATGTTAGGTATACCTTGTGAAACGGTTCCGATACTTCTGGCTTCATCTCTATCTCCTCATTTGTCCACAATATGTTCACTGCATGAAATTCCTCCCTCTTTGACGATATCCATGGAAATATTGTAGATCGGAGGAGGGTGTGAGTTTGTGATGGCCACTCCATTTCTCAAGTTTGGATCTGGTGGTCTGCCATTTGGTGGGATCCGGGTGGAGGAGTTGACGGGCGGTTTGATATTGAGGTGTGGATTTACGGCCGGCATGATATCGGCAGGTTTCGTAATGATGTTTTGGGCAGCTTGGTTCTCTCCTTGGGTTCTAATGCCCACTTGATTAACAGAATCTAGGGTTTCAATCTATTCCTCATTTATATCCTTTGGATTATTTTTAACTTCCATCTCAACCACTCCTTGGTCATTGGACCAAAACCTTCCACTAATGGGCTGTTTGGTGGGCTATTGATGGCTTGACTTTTCAAGCCTTGGCCTGGTGTAATCATAAGTTTATTGGCCATAGGTTTCCTTCCTATTTTTTTTGCCAGCATCCATGGGCCGAAGTTACCTTCTGTTGTGTGGATCTGAGCCTGTGAACTTCCAGCCCAATTTTCTGTTTGGTCTACATTCTTTCCTTAAGCCCCGTTGGAATTATGACTGTTGTTTTCCTCTGACACTTTCTTCTCCAACATCTTCTCTGGTTCTTTTCCGGCAGCAGTTTCCCTGCACCACTCCTTTTTATGATCGATCCCGCCATAATTAAAACATAGGTTATTAATATACTTGTATTTCACTCTATATTTTCTATTTCTAAGGATAAAAAGTAGGAATAAGGGGTTTGCAAGGTCGATCTTGACGCAAATTCAGGCGTATTTTCTATGGGTAGTTCCGGTAGCCTTAGCCAGATAGTCATTTGATTTTATTTGCTTCCGACGGCTTGAAGTCCGGTTCCCATTTCTTGACCGTAAGATAATGGTTGAGTATTACTCGTGGCCCTCCATTAGCCACATAATGGTAATCTTCCAGGAAGTTGAACTTGATCAATTAGAAACCCTTATCAAGATCAATCATTTCAAAATCCCCTTGCAAACTCCATAAATTATGCAATCTTGTTGTGAGCGCTCTGTAGCCTATGGTTTTGCCTAAAAGTTTGACGATTAAACTCTTCCTCCAAGGCTTCCTTATCCTTCTGATGAGATTTGGTAGAAGTTTAACATTAGGTAGCATGGGGTCTGCATTCAAATCTTCCTCAATTCCTTCAATTAATGGGTCTTCGTCTTCACTCTCTTCTTCTGATGTGAGTTCGATTGGCAATGGGTAAAAAACAATTGCTGCTGATGACGACTTGGATACTGCTTCTCTGTATGACTTGGGTTTTTCACTTTGATCCGCAGCGGTGGGTGATGCCTCTGTGGGTTATCTAGTTCTTGCAATCGATTTGTGATTCTGGAGGAATCAGGGCTGATTTCATCATAGTTGTTCTTCAATTTCTTTGGCTTCCTTTGTTCTAGCTCTTTCTCTAATCTCTCCACTTCACTAGATGTCTCATTACCCAATGAGTGATTCGCCGGAGATGGGGGTTGATTGCCGTGCTAGACATCAGATCCATTCACCAGTTCCATTGGGGACGAACCTCAATGTATTAGCAATGTAGCAGAGACCGATCTATTAAGTGATGTATCAGAGCATAACCTCAATGTATTAGCAATGTAGCAGAGACCGATCTATTAAAGGAGTTCATGTCGGAGAAGACACCAGGACCCAAAAAAGGATGGATTATGACACCACACACTTGCCATGATTCCATGAACTATAAGGAAAGTTCTAGGCCATGCGTAATCGAAAGGTGAGTGACATTTCATTAGCACTTATTGACTAGCCATTTCAAGAGAATCAATGACTCGTGATTGGACCGTGGACACTAAATCTTTATAGCATGTATCAATACAGATCCTTGCGATATTAGCGTATGTACTAAAGTGTGGGCTTAGGGGTACTAGAGATATTCCAGCAAGGACGTCTGATCCATCAGAGGGTGGATTGTCAAATAACACACTTGCCGTTTGCTAAGGTGAATGGAGATTCCACATGGATTGTGTTTAGAGGTCTTGATCTTCAATTGATACAAGGATGGTTGATAACCTGTCCCACGTTGAAAGAAGAGGAGTTTAAAGTTAGTCTTATAAGACCGTGCATTGCTGCCTAGACTATCCCTTATGAGTAAAGTATTGCCCGGTGACGAAGCTGTTGACTTGTTGTGCTACATAACCAAAATCTTTTTACTTCAATTATGGACGAGCTTGCCAAAAAAATAAAAATAAAAATGGGTCTTAATATGTATGTGTTCCCAACCTATCTTGGTTGCACCTAAGGACCCAGTGAGGGTCCTATTTTGCACGACACGTCGACACAATCAACAGTTAATTTTTAACGCTTCTAACTGGTCAAAACTTGCACGCTTAAGTCACGTACACTTCTCACGTTTGTTACGTTACTTCGTCACTAAGAAAGGCATTTTTTGCGGGACCCCTCATCGCGGTTTGACCATCGCAGGTCTCACGTCGCGTGTTGGATTGCCATGGCACTTGCCCAAGGAGGGTGGCCTCGGCCTTCCCCTTGGGGTTAGCCTTGGCCTTCCTCCAAGGTTGGCCTTGGCCTTCCCCCAAGGGATGGCCTTTGGCCTCCCCTTTATCATTTTTACTGCTCTTCAGGGAGCTATGCATCGTTCGCGACACCCATCGCCCGTGTCAGTGCCCTGACTTCGCAACGCTCGTCGCCAAGGTGTCAACTCCGTAACACTTGTAGCCGATCACCCATGGTTCTCCGTGACCCTCGTCGCCCACGCTTGCACGCTGTCACCGCGACACCCGTCACCCGCATTAGGGCGACGAATTCGCGACGCTCGTTGCTTGTCGCCTAACCACTGCATCTGCGACCTTGTCGCCCTGGCGCCGTCTATGTGACCCCTGTTCCCTGCACCTATGTGCCGCCTCCTTGACGCTTGTCACCCGTCGCTAAGGCACTGTCTTCCCAACACTCGTTGCCCACACCTCGGCACCGTCTCCAACGCTCGGCCGCGCCATGCGTTGTTCTGCTAATATAGCCGTGCCCTAGGCTCTGTCACAATGTCGCGCCCCCAGCACCATACTCACTTCATCGCGTCCATGCGCCATAATCATGTTACATGCCCCCGGGCACCACACTCATTCACCATACCATACGCCTCCGCCATGGGCATGGAACATGCTTCGACCAACTCTCTAGAGTGTGCAGCATCCCGCGGGATAGGCGACTCCTCTAGAACACTATCTCAGCCAAGGAGCTTTTGAACTCCTCTTCCGCCAGGTAGACGACTTCTCTGGGATGCTACCTCGACCCGTCAGATAGACGACTCCTCCGGGATGCTACCTCTGTGCGCTCCTCCGGCACAAGGACTCACCGACGGGTATAGGCGACTTCTCCCGGACACTATCTCCGCTAGAGAGCTTTTTAACTCCCCTTCCACCAGGTAGATGGCTCCTCCGGGATGCTACCTCAGCCCGTCAAGTAGACAGATCCTTCGGGATGCTACCTTGATGCGTTCCGAGTGCTCTGGCACAAGGACTCACTCGCGGGATAGGCTCGCTCTTTAAGACACTATCTCCACTATGGAGCTTTTCAACTCCCCTTCTGCTAGGTAGATGGCTCCTCTAGGATGCTACCTCAGCTTGTAGGGTATACGGCTCCTCCGGGATGCTACCTTGACTAGTTTCGAGTGCTCCGACACAACGACTCACCCGCAAGATAGGCGACTCTTTCGGGACACTATCTCCACTATGGTATCTTCGTGACTGGCCTACGTGCTCCGCCGCTGGGGGCTTGCGTCGGCACCCCTATGGACTATGATCCTCGGGTCACTCTGAGACGGGAGCATGTCTTTAGAGGGCATCGGGCCTAGTCAGCCTGATAGTTGGGCGTCGGGTCTTCCTCACCACTATTAGGCCTATGGGACTGTACAAGAGCTTGGATTTGTGGCTTGATCAATGAGATTCTCTAGCCACATCGATGCTGTGGAAGCCAGTCTTTCTAGACAGATAGAGCGACGCTGTGCGGGGCAGATCGGGTGAATATATGATTCAACAGTCAGTGGAACACCGACAGCTGTGGACCCCTCGGTTACGTGTCATTCTCGGGGAGCACCACGTGTCGCGTGATGACATCATCATCTCAACCTCTATAAATAGAGGTCTTGAGAATTCATTTGGGATCTCTTTTTGGACTTCAACATTTTTCACTCTAGAATCCTAGAGAAAGAAATATACAGGACCTTGACTCTGGATCTAAGCATCGAACCGTGACTGTCGTCGTATATTCACATCGCACCATCGCCCTTGCAACACTGCCACCCTCAGGCTCTATCTAGGAAGCCTTTGATCTCTGCTCTTGCTCCATTCTTGCCGTGTCCCACATCACTATACTTGGCATCTGACTCGAACTGCATTCCTTGTGGTACTTCTATGTTGACTGTGAACCCACTTTCCTTGGCATCATTTCGGCGATTCCACTGGAGAGGTGAGCATCGCAATGCAGTTTGTCCCTTGCCTGACCCACCCAAGCAACCATGCCTCAGCAACGAAGGACTATGACGACTACCAGCCAAAGCCTCAACCCAGCATCCAAGAGGAGACCAGCCACAACCAACTCCAGGCTCCTCTAAGGATGGATGCACCCAATGTAGCCTCGTTCGTCAACGCCACAATCCAACACCTTACTCCTACCATCACTGAACTCCAAGACTCTCAATTTTTTTCTCATGGTTATCATCTTAAAAATACAAAAATCAATCCAAGTCTTGATTTCACAATTGTCGACTTCTTAAGGCCTCAGAGATCCCCACCCCTGTGCCAGCTGCTCACCTCATATCATCCTAAGCTATAGGGTCCACCCCTCCTACTCAGATCTAGCCTTCAGGGCCTGGGCTAGTTCTGGACATAGCCTTCAGGGCCTGGGCTAGTTCTGGACACTGCCCAGGTCCCAGTGTCGAGACCACTGCTGCCGTGGTCCCCCAGCCCTTCGACAGTAAAACTCGCGGCGCCACGCCTTACCCTTGCTCGAAGTACTTCAGAGACTCACGGCTCAATTGAGATGGAGTCTAACCCTAACATAACCAATCAACACCTAAACATTACTCATGCCCCCGACTTGCTTCAGTCGACCTTTCCTGACGACCAGCCTCCAGCCACTGACACTACCCCTATGCAAACCATACCCCACAGGTTATCCCCACCACCAACCCCTCTCTACCATTGTCATCCCCTCAATGCCTCAGGTCGCCCTATCTGGGGGCTCTAGTGCCAGGATCATCCCGATAGGACACAAACCCTCACATGCTTCGTATGTCACCAAGCATGACCTTGACGACATCCTCCGCCGTCTCAAGCAGTCATCCTTACCGCACTCCCCCTCTAAGCTGTCTCGCCATGCTCCCTACTTTGGCAGCCTCGTTGGCAAGCCCTACCCTGTCAAGTACAAGCAACCAGCTTTCACCTTATTCAACAGCAAAGTGCGCAATGCCCGCGAGCACATCATCCATTTTTCTAGCTCCCTAGAGCACTATGGGGAGGGTGATACTTTGAAGCTCCGGGAATTTCACAAGTCCCTAACTGGCCTCGTCTACTCTTGGTACCACCAGATCCCTGACGGTACTATCCACTCCTGGTCTGACATGCTTAAGCTCTTCCTTGACAAGTTCCACTATGAAACAAAATGTGTGACCATTGTTGACATTGCTAAAATCTGCTAGAATCCTGGGGAATACCTCAACACCTATGTTACGTGATTTCATCCCAAGTGTTTGGAGTGCACTAACTTTAGCAAAGATGTACCCATTTACATCAAGAACATGAAAGACACATGCAGGGTCTACCTTGAAAATCTCTAGCTTCGGTCTTGGGGACATCTCAAGAAAGCTGCGCAACACACTTATGACTCGGTCGGCCCGTCAAAGACCCTGAAGCCCCAAACTTAACTTGCCTTGGCCATGACTGTGGCAGCAGACAGTGACGACGACAACAATCGCAAGTGCCAATCCCAAAGAAAAGATGGACGTCCTGACAAGAGAGGGTAGCCGACGTCTGTCCCAGAATACCCGTGTGACTTGAAGACTGTCAGAGCTCTCCTCAAGACCTGAATCAATGATAATAGCATAACCCTTCCATATGCCAAATCTGAACCTACCTTGGAAGACCTCGCCCATCCCAGCTACTGCCCCTATCATCGAAAGGTCATCCACAACCTCAAATGGTACAGGGGCCTCAGGTTTGCCTTTGCTGACAAGATTGCATCTGACGAGCTCAAACTTTAAGTGCGGGACATGTGACCTACCCACTCAAGCCCTAGCCTCCCTATTGCATTTTCCACACTTGTAATTTTTTCCTTCATTTTGCAAGTTTCAATGTGCTTAATCCCCATGTACCAAGCCATGTCACCTAATTTGTTATCAATGAAGTTATACCTTTCAGACTTAGAAAAATTTTAAGCTACATTGCTCTTGCACAAGTCTACTGACACCACCCTTGATGCCATCACCAAGTCCCTTGGGGGCTTCATCCATTCCTAACCCCTTCAGCCTCACATCCCATAGTGATTTGGTAAGTGGTGCGCAGGGTGGCTTGAGCCACACTACTAAGTCTCGACTCCCTCAAGCATCGCGACCGCTCCTTCCAGGTATGCATGCAACACGTCTTGCCAACTTCCCCTTACTCTATCATTCAGTCAGTCATTGATGCCAGCCCACCACCTCAAGTCCCCCATCCATCTCATCTCAACCTGTCATGGTCGCGGTCGTATCACCACCCCTTATCCATCTTTTTGACACTTAGAAAAAAATTTCTATTTTTCGTAGATGGGTAACCACCCTCAATGGTCCCCCTCACCACGCCCTTTCCCCACTTTTTACACAATTTCTCTCATCTCTCTCTTTCTCATGGGATAGTTATCATTTATCCTCTCAAACCCATCATTCTATTTTCTCTCTTAGGGCCAAAAAAAAATTTTGAATTTGAATTTTAAAAATTGAAATTCAAAAGAAAACCTAGTTGAAAGAACCAACCCACGAGAAACCCTCCCGACCTGCGCCTAACCCACTTGCGCCTTTCTTTTCCTCTCTCAGTTTGACCTCGACCCACTAACTTGAACCGCCGCCCCGACCTGCATTCAACTAAGAAAAAAAAAACCCTAATTCCCCCAAACCCTAATTTCTTTCTCCCTTCATGCATTGCCAAGCTCCAAGCACCGCTAACCCTTTAGGCTGGCTGCCCCATTGCCGGTCGTCGTCCCCCTCACTGCCGCCGACCTCCCCCCTCGGCCTTACCTCTTTCCCCGCTGCTCCTCGTAACCTAGCGACCACCCCCTCAACCTCGCACCGCTGCCACCGCCCTTATTTCCCCTTCCTCTCTCCCCTTCTTTCCCGAAGTTCCCTCGGCCTCGACCACCTCCCCTCCTCCCCCTCGGCCTCGGCCATCCCCCTTCATCTCTCTCTCTTCCCTCCCCCAGCCCATTCCCCCATGCAACAGCCCACCGCCACCGACCTCCCCCCTTTCCCCTTATCTCTCTTTTTCCCCCTCAGCTTCCTCCTCCTTCAAGGTCCGTCTAGGCCACCTTCCACGTCCCCACTCGGCCTCGGCTGCACCCATCCTCTTCCTCTCTTCTCTCTTCGTAACCCTTCCCCCATGCAACATCCTCACATTGCCGGCTCCTCTATCTTCTACCTCAGCCTCAACCACCTCCTACCACTATTCCCCATGGCCCAACTCCCTTCCGACCCTCGTTTACTACCACCTAAGGCCACCACCTTCAACCATACCCATGGCTATCCAATTCGGCAGACCAGACGACCACAACTACCCCCTCCCCAACCTTCTCACTTCAACCTACCCCTTACTCTCATTTCGGCCATCGACCTCCTCTGTACACCTTAGCCGGACGACGACAACCATCACCGACCATCACCACCATAATTCTCACAAAAAAACTCATCAGGACGACCAACGAGCGCCTATCGCTACCCCTTCATGTCATTCCCTCCCTGACCCATTTTATCGCTTTGCCATACTTTAAATTTTTATAACTTTGAAAAAATTTACATCACTAGGCTTCAGTAGGTAGTGCGCGGCTCGAGCCACATACTCCTCATCCTCGTCATTCTGTGACGGCAGTGCACCGTGCTGTCTTTGCGATGCCCGTCGCTCGTGCCCGTAAGCCAACTCTGTGATCGTGCGCCCATGTCAATGCCCAAGCATTTCAAGGTTTCGGTAGGTAGTGCACGAGGTGGCTCTAGCCACCTACTCTTTACCTTCGTCATTCAAAGATGAAACCAGTGACTCCCTGGCCAAAGAATATCAAAGATCTTGCCAAGTGTCTATTCGTGCAGGGCCCACTCGGGTTGTCCCTCCGCGTACACCACACGCAGGGGCTTATGTTCCCAACCTATCTTGGTTGAACCTAAGGGCCCAGTGTGGGTCTTATTTTGCATGACACGTTGGCACAATCAAAAGTAAAATTTTAACACATCCAACCGGTCAAAACGTGCACTTCACATTTTTTTTTATCTCACTTCATCATTAAGAAAGACATTTTTATGGGATGCCTCATCGTGCTTTGATCGTCGCATGTCGCACGTCACCTGATGATGCGCCATGGCACTTGCCCAAGGAGGGTGGCCTCGGCCTTCCCCTTAGGGTCGGCCTTTGCCTCGGCCTCCCCTTGGGGTTAACCTTGGCTTTTCCCCAAGGTTGGCCTTGGACTTTCCCCAAGGGTTGGCCTTTGGCCTCCCCCTTTAGCACCTTCACTTCTCTTCAAAGAACCATGCATCGTCCGCGAAACCCGTCGCCCACGTTCGCATGCCGACTTCACATGTTCATCGACTGTTATCCAGGCGTCGTCTTCGCGGTGCTCGTCGCCTGGGCACTGTCTCCGCTACTCCCATCGCCCTCGCCCCCATGCCATCACCACGACACCCTTCGCCAGCGTCCACGCAACGACTTCGTGACGCTCGTCACTCGTCACCCGGGCATCGTCTCCATGACGCTTATAACCCGTCACCTGCCCTCGCTGCCCGTCTTCGCAACCCCATTGTCTGTAGTCAGGACGTCGTCTTCACGACCCCCCGTCACCTCGGCGTCATCTCTGTGACCTCTGTTGCTCATTCTTGGATTCCCCCTTCGCGACGCTTGTCGCCCATCGCCTGGGCGCCGTCTCCGCGACACTCGTAGCCCGCGCCCGAGCACCATATTCAACACTCTACTGTGCCCATGCGCCACCCCACTAATACAGTCGTGCCCCCAGGATCTCTGTTATAATGTCATGCGCCTGGAACCATACGCATTTCATCTCGCCCATCTGCCATAATCATGTTATATGCCCCCCGGGCACCACGCTCATTCACCAGGTAGACGGCTCCTTCGAGACGCTACTCTACCCGTTAGGTAGATGGCTCTTCTGGGATGCTACCTTGATGCGCTCTGAGTGCTCTGGCATAAGAACTTACCCGCAGGATAGGCTTACTCTCTAAGACACTATCTAAGCTAGAGAGCATTTTTACTCCTCTTCCGCCAGGTAGACGGCTCCTCCGAGATGCTACCATGGCCCGTCGGGTAGACAACTCCTCTAGGATGCTACCTTGACGTGCTTCGAGTGCTTCGGCACAAGGACTCACCCACAGGATATGCGACTCCTCTAGGACACTATCTCCGCTAGGGTATCTTTCATGACTGGCCTACGTGCTCTGGCACTAGGGCCTTACGTCGACACCCCCATGGACTATGACCCCTAGGTCACTCCGAGACGAGAGCAAGTCTTTAGAGGGCATCGAGCCTATTTCGCCTGACAGTTGGACGTCGGGTCTTCCCCACCACTATTAGGCTTGTGGGACTCTCCAAGGGCTTGGATTGGTGGCTAGATCAAGCGAATTCTCTGGCCACACTGATGCTGTGGGAGCCAGTCTTACCAGACAAACAGAGCGCTGTGTGGGGGCAGGTAGGGTGAATATGTGATTCGACAGTCTGTGGACCCCTCGGGGATGTGTTACTCTTTGAGAGTGCCACGTGTCGCGTGATGACATCATCATCTCAACCTCTATAAATAGAGGTCTTGAGAATTCATTTGGGATCTCTTCTTGGACTACAAGACCTTAACTCTGGAGCTAAGCATCGGATCGTGACTATCGTCATATATTCGCATCCCGCCACCGCCCTCGTAGCACTACCACCCTCAGGCTCTGTCTGGGAAGCCCTTGGTCTCTGCCTTTGCTCCATATTTGCTGTGTCCCACATCACTACACTTGGCATTTGAAGCGGACTGCATTCCTTGTGGCACCTCCAAGTCGATTGCGAACCCAATTTCCTTGGCATCATTTTAACGACCTTAGCCATCTCCCCCTATTCCCCTCGGCCTCTGCAGTCCTTCATCTTCCCTCCCTCCCGCCCCTTCCCCCAAGCGACAGCCAACAGCCGTCGGCCTCCCCTTTCCCCTTATCTTTCTTCCTTCCCCCCGGGCTCTTCCTCCTTCAAGGTTGACCTCGGCTACCTTCCCCCATCCCCCCTTAGCCTCAGCTGTTCCCCCTTCCTCTTACTCCCTTTTCTCCCAGCAACCCTTCCCCTATGCGGCAGCCTCACGCCACTGGCTTCTCCCTCTTCCACCTCGGCCTCGGCCACCTGCTACCACCTTTTCCCATGGCCCAACCCCCCTCTTCACCCTCGGTTATCCCCACCCGAGGACACCACCTTCAACCATACCCACGGCCATCCAATTCGGTCGGCAATACGACCACAACTACCCCTTCCCTAACCTTCTCGCTTCAGCCTACTCCCTTACTCTCATTTTGGCCATCGGCCTTCTCCGCACACCTCGGCTCAATGACGACAACCATCACCAACCATCATCGCCACAATTCTCACATTAAAAAAAAACCTCATCATGACGACTAACGAGCGCCTAACACTACCCTTTCATTTCACTCCCTCCCTTACCCATTTCATCACTTTGCCATACTTAGAATTTTTTGTAACTTTGAAAAAATTTACATCACCAGGCTTCAGTAGATTGTGCACGAGGCAGCTCTAGCCACCTACTCCTCACCCTCATCATTCTGTGATGATCGCGCCCCGTGTCATCTTAGCGATGCCTGTCGCCAGCGTTCGTGCACTAACTTCACAATCGAGCCCCTGTGCCCCATCATCGTGCCCTCATATCAACGTCCAAGCATTCTAAGGTTTCAATAGGTCATGCACGAGGTGGCTCGAGCCACCTACTTATTTACCTTCTTCATTCAAAGACGATGCCAGCGACTCTCCGACCATAGAACATCAAAGATCTTGCCAAGTGTCTATGCATGTGGCGCCCGCTCAGGTTGCCCCTCCGCACACACCATATGCAAAGGGCTTATGTTCCCAACCTATCTTGGTTGCATATAAAGGCCTAATGGGGGTCTTATTTTGCATGACACGTCGACACAATCAACAGTTAATTTTTAACGCTTCCAACCGGTCAAAACGTGCACGCTTTTGTCAAGTGCACTTCTCACTTTTGTTATGTTACTTTGTCACTAAGAAAGGCATTTTTGTGGGACGCCTCATCACATTTTGACCGACGCATGTTGCATGTCACCTGTCAGCGTGCCATGGCACTTGTCCAATGAGGGTGGCCTTGGCCTTCCCTTTAGGGTTGGCCTCGGCCTTCCCCTTAGGGTCGGCCTCGGCCTCGACCCTTCCCTTGGGGTCGACCTATGACTCGGCCCTCCCCTTGGGGTCGGCCTCCGACCTCCTCTTGGGGTCGGCCTTGGCCTCGGCCCTCCCCTTGCGGTCCGCCTCGGCTTCCTTTTGGGGTTGGCCTTTGGCCTCCCCCATTAGCACCTTCACTTTTATTCAAGGAACCATGCATTGTTAGCGACACCCATCGCTCACGTTTGTGTGCCTACTTCTGGAGGCTCGTCACCCGTCGCCAGCATGCCATCACCACCCCGACACTTGTCACCTGTGTCCATGCGAAAACTTCACGACGCTTGTCACCAGTCACCAAGGCATCATCTCCGTGACACTTATCGCCCGGGCACTATCTTTGCGACCCTAGTTGCCCGCGCCTACGCGCAGTCTCTACGACCCCCTTAGCCTTGGCGTCGTCTCCGTGACCCCTGTCCCCGGCACCTGTGCGCCACCTCCGCAATGCTTATCGCCCAGGCACCATCTTCCTAACACTCGTTGCCTACACCCCGGCATAGTCTCCAACACTCCGCCACGCTCATGCGCCGCGCCACTAACACAGCCGTGCCCCTAGGCTCTCTGTCACAATGTCATGCCCCCGACACCATAAGCACTCTATCCCGCCCATGCGCCACAATCATGTTACAATCCTCCCGGGCACCACACTCATTTACCACACCATGCGCCCCCGCATGGACATGGAACATGCTTCGACCAACTCTCTGGAGTGTGCAGCACCTCGCGAGATAGGCAACTCCTCTGGGACACTATCTCTTCCAGGGAGCTTTTCAACTTCACTTCTGTTAGGTAGGCGGCTCCTCTGGGATGCTACCTTGGCCCGTCAGGTAGACGGCTCCTCCAAGATGCTACCTCGGCTCTCTCCGAGTGCTTCGGCACAAGGACTCACCCGCGGGGATAGGCGACTCCTCCGGGACACTACTTCGGCCAGAGAGCTTTTTAACTCCCCTTTTGCTAGTTAGATGGCTCCTCCGGGATGCTACCTCAGCCAATCAGGTAGACGGCTCCTCCAGGATGCAACCTTGACATGCTCCGAGTGCTTCAGCACATGGACTCACCTGTGAGATAGGCTCGCTCTCTAAGACACTATCTCTATCAGGAAGCTTTTCAACTCCCCTTCCACCAGGTAGTTGGCTCCTTCGGGATACTACCTGGGCCCGTCGGGTAGACGGCTTATCTGGGATGTTTTCTTGATACGCTCCGAGTGCTCTGGCACAAGGACTCACATGTGGGATAGGCGACTCCTCCGGGACACTATCTCTGCTAGGGTGTCTTCGTGACGCTGTGGGAGTCAGTCTTTCCAGACAAATAGAGTGACGCTGTGCAGGGCATGTAGGGTGAATCTACGATTCGACAGTCCGTGGAGCACCGACAGCTGTGGACCCTCGGTGATGTGTCATTCCTGGGGAGCGCCACGTGTTGCATGATGACATCATCATCTCAACCTCTATAAATTAAGGTCTTGAGAATTCATTTGGGATCTCCCATTGGACTTCAACATTTTTCACTTTCTCAATTTAGAATCCTAGAGAGAGAAATATACAGGACCTTGACTTTGGATCCAAGTATCGGACCGTGACTATCGTAGTATATTCGCATCGCGCCATCACCCTCATGGCGCTGCCACCCTCAGACTCTATTTAGGAAGCCCTTGGTCTCTGCCTTTGCTCCATCCTTGTTATGTCCCACATCACTATACTTGGCATCTGACTCGAACTGTATTCCTTGTGACACCTCCACGTCGACTGCGAATCCACTTTTCTTGGCATCAATATGTTGCTTGTGGATGGTATACTAATTGTAGAGAAGTACCGTAAACTTCAAAGGTTATAAGTCAAACATTAGTAAGACAAAGTACTTGAAATGCAACTAAAAGATCCGGAGAAGAACCGAAGAAGTACGCATGAATGAACAAATAGTACATAATAAAGATATTCTGAGGTTTCTGGTTAGAAATGCTGGATAACAGAGAGATGAACGAACTTGCGGATCAAAGTGAGGATCTGCTTCTCGGGTGTTGACCAGAAGACTATTAAGACGGGCCGAAGGGGTAGAGGTGTCAAAAGGGTCGGGCGGCCTGCAGGCTGGCTTGGCCTGGCCCTCTCAATGAACAGTGACGGCCCTAAACAAATGGGTTTGGGGCCTGGGCTAGGACCATGCCAAGAAATTCCAAAAAAAGCCAGGGCCAGGCCCGAAAAAAAGCCCGGGTTTGGCTTGGATTTTCTGGCCCGGGCTTGGCCCGGATTTGGCCCGGCTTTAGGCCTGGTTCTGGTAGGCCCCACGATTTTCAAATTCTAATTTCCCCCCTTTCCCCCCAAACGGTTATATTCCCCATTATTTCCCTAAATTTCACTTTAGGAAAAATTGTTAGTCAAAATCTATACTTATTACGTAAGATCGTCTGAGGAATTAATCACTATACTCCAAATTTAAATTCTTGTAAATTCCAACTAGTTTTTAGTGGTACATTATAACAACAAAAATTCAACTTTAGTGAAAAAAGTAAAGCTTAATAGAATAAATTTCAAATAAACTGATTAGGATTTCAAAATATATGCTAAAACTTTATACAAAATTAAACTAATAGTATAAATTTGAAATAAACTGATTAGAATTGAAACTTTCAAAAAATGCTACTTATAAATTATAATGTTAGTAGGCCAAAAAAAGCTTGTCAATATTACACCAAAATAACATGTATCAATCTCAACCAATTAATTTGACGTTGGCCATTGACGCAAACAAATAACAAGGAGTTGGGAACCAAAAAAGAAGAAATTTTTTTTGGGCCAGGCCCTAAATATTGGGCCTAGGGCCTGGGCTTGGACTGGGCCCATATATGCAGATTTCAGGCCTGGGCCCGGCCCTGTTTTTCGGACACCAGGCCCTGCCCTGGCCTATTTTTACTGGAGGCCCGTTGGGCTTAGGCTGGGCTGGCCCAAGTCCGGCCCATTGATACCTCTACAAAGGGGCATCTAGTCCAAATAAGTCCGGCAATGTTTTTTTGTTTATAGTCAGATCTGACTCAGTCATAGAATGACCTAAAAAAGACAAAAACAAAATTACAATGCATGGGGCACGACCTTATATATTCAGCAAAAAAGTGGTGGCATATTTGGCATCATCAGGTGGCGTCAATTTTCTTTTTCTGGATGCAATTAGTTTTCTGGGTTATCATCTTCTACACCTTATTTTGTAGTGAAACATGTACCAACAATAACTATTTTTTTGCTTTCATACTAAAGTAAAGTGTTGAGAAGCATGCGAGGGTGTGGATGTGTCATAAGCTTTCATTTGAAAGAATAATAGGAGCATTTATATAAAAGACAAAAAAGGTTAGCAGTAATTTCTCCTAAATGTTTTATATTTCACGAGTACGTATGTATTTTTTTATTAATTTTGGGAGGTCGATCTTTCTATAAGTGAATAAGAATCTTCTGTGGTAGAGCACTTCCACTGTAATAGATTTAATAATAAAATGTTACTACTTAAAAGTGTTATGTCGCACTTGCCCTGTTTGTGGGATTCAAGGGGAAACCACTTTCCATATCTTAAGAAGTTGCTCTTTTGCAAGGCAAGTTTGGGGACCTCAAACGCAGGCACTGTATGAAGACACCTACTGCTCAAATAATGTATTCTCGTGGTGGCAAGAGGAAAACTCTCGTGTAAAGATTAAGGAGATGGAATTTTTTGCGGTAACATGCTGGTTCATTTGGAAGAATAGAAATATGACTGTCTTCCAAGGAGCTCAAATGGATGCACTTGAATTGTATAGTCACTACAAGAAATAAGGGTTTTAGCGACCGCATTTTGCGACCGCCAAGATATGCGGTCGCTAAAGTTTAGTTTAGCGACCACTGTTATTTGCGGTAGCTAAAGATCCACATATTCTGAAGGTCAACAAAAACTTGGCGCAACTAACTTTTAGCGACCGAATTTTGCGACCGTGTTTGCAATTGCTAAAATTAATGACCGGATTTGCGACTTCTCTTGGCCGTCGCTAATATTTTGGTCAAAATAAGTCCTTCACCTTTATGACTTTGCCCTATTCTTGACTGTTTCTCACTTCCCCGAACTTCCCCTCTCCCCCTTCCCTTCCCAGCGACCACCAACCACCGTACACAGCGTGCCGCCGCCAAGGCCACCTATCCACGAAGCCCACGCCATCTCTGCTACCGCCCCTGCCTCTGGCGCGCCACCCTCAAGCCGCTGCTCACCCTCTCTCCCCAACGTAAGTCTTCCCTGCTTGTTAATTGATCGTCACAGAATCGTAGTAAGAACTAATTGAATAGCAAACATAAGGAACAAATTAGCATAAACTTGAATATAGATCAGCAAAAGCCCTAGAAATGAGATAGAGATGATGTCGATTTTTGGTCGGGCTCTAATTCCAGGACAATAATGGAGTATATAAGAAACCAAGGGTCAGAAATCGTTGTAATTGCTCTGCAGAAGATAGTTTAGGGCTAGTTGAACTTTTCACTTATGAAATTTTGTACATTTTTTCAATTAAGACCCTTTGTTCTTTAAATTTGAGCGTTAAAATTTGAAAGAATTTTCAGAAAGAGTAGGAACATTTCTCTGTAAGGTTGTGGTTCTAACAAATTGAATGCAGACAGATTTAGAAACTATTGGTTGTCATAGCTGCTTGATTTTGTTTGCTGGGCATTGTGTACCAAGCTGACTTAGAAGACCAGCTCACTACAAGAAAATAGGTCTTTAGCGACCGCAAGTAAAAGCGGTCGCTAAACTATACGTTAGAGACGGATTTAGCGACCGCCTCTTTACGCGGTCGCTAAATATATCATTAAATGGTGCGGTCAACAAAATAATTTTGGCGGGTATTTTTAGCGACCGCTGTGCAGTCGCTAAATTTAACGGTCGCTAAAATGGTGGCTAATATGGTCGCTAAATTTAGCGACCGCGACAGTGGTCGCTAAAGGCAGTCGCTAAATATAGCGACTGTCTTTAACGACCACTGCCGCGGTCGCTAAATCTCAGGTGTTGCTCATTAATGGTTTTCACTTTACATCCATGTTTGATATTGATTTGTATCCTTTCCGTCAAGGAGTTAATAAAAGATCTATTTGAAGCATAAATATGTAAGGGTACAAAAAACAGTAACAATTAGTACTACTATTTCTATACTTTTCCCCCCCCTGAAATTTGGCTTTGGGGAAAAGGTGATTTCTTGCATTTAGAAACCGGTGTGTTGAAGTATCTGCCTCACAGTTTGCCGTGTTAAGAGTTTAAAATCTGTGATGAAGCTTTACCATCGACCAACAGTGTGCTTATCTGTCACTACAAGAATATAGGCCTTTAGTGACCGCTAATTTTGGCGGTCGCTAAATGTCTATTTAGCTACCGATTTAGCGACTGCTTAACTAGCAGTCGCCAGGAAAGTAAAAGAAGGGGGGGTGTTTATCAGAGATGCCTTTTCTCGTTATTTCACCCATTAATTCTCAGTAAGCACATTGAAGTTGGTAGTAATTGTACGTTAATTTATATGGGCTAATAATGGAATGACAAAGAAAGAAGGTTGCTCTCCTACTGTAAGCTTATTTTGGCGTCTCCTTCTACTGCTGGGCTGAGAGCCTACAGCAGTAATTGAGCTGCAACAGTCATGTACTTCTACCCAAATGACCAACCTGTCCTAATTGTCTCTGATCTTTGACCACCTGCAGCAGGGACCACCTTAGTGTTTGACTATACTTCTGTGAGGCCTAATTTGAACTTCTAGAATTGGTGTAGCTGTGGGGGACGTGTGAATTCAATTCACCTCTTGTTGAGAAGAAAATGTGATTATTGGCAGACTTGGGTGTGTCTTTGCGTAAGCGGACTATAATTCGAGAGATCGTGTAACATTTATTCTTGACAACAACAAAATATTATCAACTAGTACTCTAATAGGTGTGGAACTGAACTCGGCCGATCAGACGAGCTTCTTTAGTCCGACAAACTAGAACTTTGTGTGAATTGTTTCAAGTATGGCTTTAGTCTTATCCATCAATGAGTGCAGCCTACTGTTGCTGCAGTTGAAAACTTGATAATGGTGGACTGGTGGTGACTGGAATTATGGAGGTACCAAAGAGGATGATTATGTCCAATGTTAAAAACTAGACATCTTTGGAAATTAGGAAATTCTAATATTTAATAGTACTGTAGAGTCGTTAATAACTTTGGAAAAAAGAAAGATGGTACAATCGCTGACAAGGCATCACAACAATTACACATGGGGTCTCACACATACTAAGGCATTTTCAGAGTTCATACTTCACATACTAATTCTCTTTTCTTCTTCAGTTTGCACATAACATAGCTTAAAGTCTGTTCTTTTGGACCTAAGTGTGCACTTACTGGAAAGAGAATCCAAGGGGTATGCATTTCTTTCTACTACTTACTTTTGCTTTTAATGGTTTTAATGTGGCGGGTAGAGAACGTCGTTTTAATTCATTAGGTAAGCATGCAGCATGTGTAAAGCATGGAGTCTATATCTTATGTTTTGTGCCATAGTTTCTTTGTTCTTATGGATATGTTGGATGCATGCTATGTTTTGCTTTACATGCCTTATTAGTTGTCATTAGAATGTCTCGTAATTTCAAGACAACAACGTATTTCAGATGGTTGTTACTAGTGCATGTTGGATTAGCTGTCTTAGGATTTGAAAAAGCATACTTGTTCGTTTGACAGTTTTTAAAAGCATACTTGTTCATTTGAGAATTGAGATTGTTGAAGGAGGATGAGACCCAATTGGATTGAAATATCGGATACGTGCATTTTGAACAGCTTTTTTTTCCCATTTGAGCATTGATTATTTGATTTTTAATTTTAGGTTATTAATTATGCATTGAGCATTTGAGAATTGAGATCGTTGATGGAGGATTGGACCCAATTGGATTGAGGCGATCAGATATGTGATTTAGTTGAATGGTGGGTTGAAATTAGGTTAACGCGCTTATGAAACATGACATGGTGGGTTGAAATTAGGGAAATTAGGTTCATCTTCCATAGGATAATTAGGTTAATAAGAATCATCTTCCATGGGGTGAAATTCTGGTTCCGCCACCGATTATCCCTAATCAACACGTGTCTGACACGGAGCTTTGATAGCGCTAATTAACACTAATCATCCCTACTTAATCCTGATTAACACTCACTTGTAAGTGACTGGTCAATATATTTTTTTCAAATTAAAGGTTAATTTTGAACTCGACTTGTATAGGTTTAACAGGCAGTGAGAGATATATATCATGTCAGTGGATAGAAGTTGGATGCGAAGGAGGATTGCTCCAAGTGGGATTGGGGTATCAGAAGAGTTTAGACAGGGAGTAAACGGGTTTATTCTATTTGATTAAATGTCCGTGCAATGATTGTCAGCTGTTAAGTTGGAAAACCCCCGACGATGTAAGTTTTGATCTGTTCCGTAGAGGTTTTATGAGTAACTATACGAATTGGACTCAGCACGGGGAACCAAGTTTGAGGGTGCTCACTGAGGTCACCGCTGAGTTCAGACAGTACAGTCCTAGAGATCCGGGATTTTCCCAGTATCAACATATGGTAATGGAAGCTAGGCTTAGTGGGATTAATTGGGATAACTATTTTAACGATGGTAACCCTAATGTGGAAGAAGAGCCAAACCCGAGCGCACATAAATTTTATAAATTGTTACAAGACTCTGAGGAGCCAATATGGAATGGAAGTACAAAGCACACCAAGTTATCTGCTGTGACAAGGATGCTACATTTAAAGTCTGAGCATAGTCTAAGTGATAAGGGTTTTGATGCTTTTTTGAAGCTTAATAAAGAAATGTTGCCAGAGGATGAGAAGTTGCCTGACACGTACTATAGTGCTAAGAAAATGATGATGAAACTTGGTTTTGGGGTACCAGAAGATAGATGCTTGCAATAATGATTGTGTCTTATTTTGGAAGGAGAACAATGACTTGAACGATTGTCCGGTTTGTGGACACGCAAGATATAAACCGACCAGTGGGAATAAAAGAAAGATAGCATGGAAGATATTGTGGTACTTCCCGCTGACACCAAGGCTTCAAAGGTTGTACTACTCTTCTAAAACGGCAGAGCACATGAGATGGCATAGCCACGTCCGCAGTAAAGTTCTCGATTTATTAAGACACCCTGCCGATGGAAAGGCATGGAAGGGATTTGATTATCGACACTCATCTTTTGCCGCAGAAGTTTGAAATGTGCGACTTGGGCTCGCTACCGATGGGTTTAATCCTTTTGGGCACTCTAGCACACCCTACTCTACGTGGCCTGTGATCATTGTCCCGTATAACCTTCCTTGGAACATGTGTATGAAGAAACAATTCACGTTTTTATCATTACTCATTCCTGGACCTACGAGCCCAGGTAGAAATATAGACGTGTACTTGCGGCCGTTGATCGATGAGTTAAAAAATCTGTGGGAAGTTGGAGACCCAGCATTTGATGCATCTCTTAAACATAACTTCAACTTGAGGGCAGCAGTCATGTGGACTATCAATGACTTCCCTGCATACGGTATGTTGTGTGGGTGGAGTACACACGGTAGGTTGGCATGTCCTTATTGTATGGAAATGAGTAAGGCTTTCACCTTAAAGCACGGGGGGAAGGCTTCCTTTTAGGGGTGTCACAGACAATTCTTACCACCTAATCACCCATTTCGAAGGCAAAAAGATAAGTTTGATAAAACTGTGGAGCGTCGCCTTGAAACACGTGACAGATTGTCTGGCGAGGAAGTGTATATGTGCGTAAAGGACCTTGACATGGATGCGGTACCATTTGGAAAGTGTGGTGCTAGTCTAAAACTTCCTGGCTTTGGAAAAAAACACAACTGGAAGAAAATGTGCATCTTTTGGGAGCTACCTTATTGGCCGACCCTCCTTCTGCACAACAATCTCGATGTTATGCACATTGAGAAAAATGTTTTTGAAAATGTGTTTAATACAGTCATGAATGTCAAGGGCAAATCAAAGGATCACTTAAAAGCACGCAGAGATATGCACGTGATGGGTATACGGCATGAATTGCATCCACGAATGGTTAATGGTAAGCTGGTTTTGCCCAAAGCAGTATATACATTGGATAAAAAGCAGATACAACAGGTGTGCGAGTGGGTAAAACTGTTGAAGCTGCCAGATGGCTATGCATCTAATATATCACGCTGTTGCAACCTTGCAGATTGTCGGTTTTATGGTCTAAAGAGTCACGATTGTCATGTATTCATGGAAAGATTTATACCAATTGTCTTTCGTGACCTCTTGCCAAAACCAGTAAATGAAGCATTGACTGAACTTAGTCATTTCTTCAGGGATTTGTGCTCAAAGGTGCTCCGGGAGAGTGATATTAAGATTCTTGAGAAAAACATTATTGAGACAATGTGCAAGTTAGAGAAAATATTTCCCCCGTCCTTCTTTGACTCGATGGAGCATTTGACCATTCACTTAGCATATGAGGCTAGAGTGGGCGGACCTGTGCAGTATCGATGGATGTATCCATTTGAGAGGTGATGTCGCCCATCCATCTTTAAATTGTATTTCATTCTTGCACACATGCGTTGATTACTGAAATCAATCCTTATTTCTTACATAGGTATATGTTTGACCTTAAGAAAAAGGTGCGAAACAAAGCCTGGGTTGAAGGTTCAATTGCAGAGGCTTACATCCTTGAGGAGCTTACCAACTTCTGTTCCCTTTACTTTGAGACTGATGTTGATACAAAGATGAATCGACTTGGTCGCAATGACAATAGTGTTGACACAGAATTCGATGAGCGTCTTTCCATATTCAAGCATCTTGGTCGTGCACTTGGAGCAAGTAGCAGTCGATATCTATCCGAGGAGGAGTATATTGCCGCAACATTGTACGCTCTCATGAATTGCACTGAAGTTGCACCATTCATAGTGTAAGTAGTTGCGTACATACCTTCATTCTCATAGTATTTACTCACATAATATAACGACAATGCCATATAACATGCAGTGAATACGATGAGGAAGTGTTATTAGCAAACCCTGTGATATAAGATGGACAACTTGAAAAAATGCGAAACAACGCGTTCCCTGAGTGGTTCCGATAGCGCGTAAGTTTTAAAACCTACAGTTCATTTCTAATATAGACCGCATGTGATAAGCTAATACTCTGTGCAAATTGTTTGTTATTGTAGACCATCCATGATGGAGTTGATGTCCGTCTCAAGTTGCTTGCTGCTGGCCCAAGTAGACTAGTATCGTGTCATAAAGGGTACATTGTCAACGGGTTTAGGTTTAACACGATGGAAGTTGACCACCCAAAACAGTGGAGTTTTGATCAAAGGTGACTGTTATAATGATAGCGAACGTGATTTTTATGGGCAGTTGGAGGAGGTTGTTGAACTAGACTATTATGGCAACGGTAATCGACTGGTAATGTTCAGGTGCAAATGGTTTGACATTACAACTGGTATTCAAGTTAGTCGACATGGGATTGTAGACGTTAATATGAGGTTAAGGCTCGGATCCTACGAACCATTTGTATTTGCAGCTCAGGCAACGCAGGTCTTCTATGCAAAGGGTGTGACAAGGAGGGATCCAAATTGGCATACTGTTATCAAGACCAAAAAAGGCTTTGTTGATGATGATGTGTTCGTTGAGATGTACCAAGAGGATGATGCTCCCACAGTGATACCACTTCAAGAGAATAACGATGTTGTTGATGAGCCTCTTTGCGATTTAGGCCATGCTGAAGAAGAGGTCGATGCCGAAGCCCTCCGTGATGATGATGGTGATGACGATGACGACGATACTGAGGAAGACATTGACGACGAAGAAGAAGACGATGAAGATGAAGGGGACGACAATGACGATGAGGAGGAAGACGTTCTGTTGTCTATTAGTGATAGTGATTGACTGTTTGGAGTAAAAAAATTCTTGTCAATGTACTTTTAGACATGCCTGTTTATTATTTAAATTGAATTAGTTATTAATTGATGGCGGTTGACTATTTAATTTGGGTTGTCTTTAATAGTCGACAGTGCCACATTGTGCCACATTGTTAGCATACTTAGTTCTGCACTTAAGTTGTTTATTATTCGGGCGAACTACATTGTATATATGCCGAGATCCAGTGCACCCCGAGGTTGTGGAGGTGGCCGTCGCGGAGCTGCTTCGGCACAGTCAGCCCCCCTCCCTAGGATTGGTGATGCGACTACTACTGAGCAGCCGTCATCGTCATCAGTTGCTTCAGAACATGGTGAGACGATATTAGTTTTGTGTCGGATTGAAAGCAATTACTTGCAATATATATAAATATAATAATTTCCTTTTTCATCATCTGCAGCGTCTAGTTCATCTGTACCGCGAGGTATTACCCGCGGAATACCTCTTCCAGCCACCCCGGAGCAGAGGGTTACTGCTCATGTCCGAAACAATTAGTATGTTTTTAATTTGCAAAGCTCAATTCTATTGTAATATGCACTTAATTATATTGGGATTGATGTATCTTTGTGATTTCTTGTAATTAGTTTTGTTGAGAATTATGTTAGGACCAAGATCGGTTCTATTATCAAGGCTCACCTCCCACAGCCTTATGCGACGTGGGGGTCGTGGACGGAATCAGATAAAGAGCTTGTTTGGGGGAAGTTTTTGGTAAGGAGCGCAGTATTTTTTATGTGCTTTACTTTTGCGGTTTTAGAAGTACATTATCGCTGAATTTTTCTTGCTAACTGTGTTTTTCAATTGTGTTGAATTATGTTCAGGACTATTTCAAATTTGAGTCGGACGGAGAGCGAGAACTCGAGAGGCAGGCGTGGGAGTGGCATTGTGCCGAGAACTACAAGAAATGGATGCTGAATGCGAGGAGGTGGGCGCTAGCTCGGGCGGGTACGACAGATATATCTATGACCAGAGACCACAATCCCGAGTACTTCTCCAGAACCATGTGGGGGCACCTGGTGTCGCATTGGAGTACTCCAGACTGGGCGAAGCTGAGTGAGCGAGGCACGGAGATGACTCAAAGCGAGAAGAAGATGAAGCACAGTGCTGGTTCCCGTCCATTTGCCGTGCACGAGCTGAGGTTGACAGAGGAGGACCCTGACAGGAGGCCCCCTACGAGGCTCCGCCATTTTGAGCGCACACACCAGAATAGTGATGGGAAGTGGGTGTCTGAGAGCGCCGAGCAGTTTGCGGTGAGCACGTAACTAAGTAATACTTTTGTATTCCTATTGCATTTTTTGCGATCGTGGCCAATAGAATTTCTCTAACATTTTTGTTGTTTTCTTATACAGAGTTTATTTAGAGAGAGAGTTCAGGCCAACTCCCAGCCAGACGGTGGACGATATCTCGTTGTGGTCAGACGCGACTGGGGGTCCTAGGAAGGACCGTATACTCGGCCACCCTCGTCAGTCTGCTCGAGCGTTGTTAGCAGACAGACCAGCATCGTCAGGCGAGATGAGTTGTACCGGTCCTCGGGCAGACGTGATGGCTATGGCTGCGACGTTGGCAGAGTGCTTCAATACAATGTTTGATGCGCGCATGCGGATGATGCTCGGTGACAATTATGTAATTATAAAGGATCCCAAACTACATGTAATACAAATTTTCTCAATATCCTGCTGTATTTTGTGCTCTATATGTGATCTTGATTAGATATATGATGTTGAATCATTTGTATGGCTTTGTGCAGGGCAATACCGATGATCTTAGTGCCGGTGACCCCCGGGGCGATGAAGATGTTGTTGGATCAAACGCGCCTTCATCATCGAGGAATGAAGAAGATGATGACGGGGCTGGTTGTTCTACCGACGAGTGATTTATATAGGGGTTTGGTTAGGTTCATCTGCCATGAATGTTATTTTCTTGTTTTGAATTGATCATCGGTACTTAACTGTATGAATTCTATTATTTTAATGCATATGTTAACGTTTATCTATACTTTGATGAATGTGAGCAACTGTTTGAATGAATGCGGGATAGGGGGTAAAACGGTTTTGAATGAATGCGTTGAAAGCTTTCAACGCATTCATTCAAAAGCGTTTCAACAGAGGTTAAATCGGTTTTTGGATCGATTGGATTGGATGTGAATTGATATTAGTTTTAGGACAGGTTATCTGACCTGAATTTTTTTTTTGCAAATTCAGGTTTTGCGACCGCAATATACGGTCGCTAAATTAAAAAACGCGATCGCTAAATTTTTTATTATTTTTTAAAAAAATAATAATAAACAATTAAAAAAATTAAATTATTTAGCGACCGCCGGTAGCGGTCGCTAAATATAAATATAATTAAAAAATATAATTGTTAAATTAATAAATATTTAGCGACCGCCCTTAGCGGTCGCTAAATATAGTCAACGCGGTCGCTAAATTTAGCGACCGAACTTAAAATGCGGTCGCTAAAATTTAGCGACCTGGGCTATAGCGACCGCCTTTACGCGGTCGCTAAAACCCTTTAGCGACCTCGTAAGGGTCTTTAGCGACCGCCAGTCGCGGTCGCTAAAGACCCTTTTTCTTGTAGTGAGTGTAGCTTCCCATTACTTGGATAACTTCTGCAATGCCAAGGAAAACATTCGAACCAAGCCTTCTCCAAATATAAACAGGGCAATTTGGTCTCCTCCATGTGATAATTGGGTTAAGATAAATTTTGATGCTGCGATTTTTAGGAAGGAAGGAAGTATGGGCTGTGGTGTCATTGTGCGGGATTCAGCAGGGAACACCCTAGCCGCGCTATCCAAAAAGATTTACGGAATAACGGACCCTGAATATGTTGAAGCTATTGCAGCAGGCGAGGCTGCCAGGTTTGGCTACGACTGTGGATTCAACTTCGTGCAAATGGAAGGGGATGCAATTTTGATCATTAATGCTCTAAACTCATTGGAGGAAAATTTGTCTGCAATAGGGGGAATAATTGATGAAGTGAAATGGATTGCCCACTGTTTCGACTCATGTATTTTTCAACACATCAAACGGTCAGGTAATGAAGCCGCTCATGGACTTGCTAAATTTGCTTGTAATTTAATTGAGGCAGTTGTTTGGACGGGAGAGGTACCACCAGTTGTAATGCCCTCCATCCTCAAGGATTGTGACTTTTTCAATCAATAATACCGTTGCCTTAAAAAAAAAAGTGTTATGTCGCTGTTGTTAAAATTTATAGCGATAATATTATTTTTTTATCGCTAAAATATTGTTAAAGACGCCATTCTTTGTAACATTAGAAGATCTTGATCCCTACATAAAGGACTTGCTAAACATATAGGTCCCTATAAACGAGGACATTATAATCAAAGTATACAAAATACCATTTAGATAATTGTTTACATTTTATCCATGCGTAAAGAATGCTTCATTCACTTAACTTTTAAATTTTCGAATGGAGGAAGGCTTCAACGAGCCTAACTAAAAATGACAAAAATATGGGTTCTGGGACTCTTCTTTTGTATAGGAACATCAAATTTAGATAACCAACTATGAAGAACTGATGCTACTAAGATCAGTGAAATGCAGATTTATATGAAGAAAAAGCCACAATGTAATGGAACTGAAACATAATACCTTGAGGCTTAACTCTTCAGTCAGTAGGTCAATGAAGATGGAGGAAATGAATGAATACGAAGCTGAATTGCGGGGCAAATCTCCTTTGGCAGTGAACTTACTATTCTGCCTCTGTGAAAATACATTCACATGAACAACAGTATATAGTAGTCTACTGCCAATGGAGAAATTGCCCAGTAATGCATCCATACACCTCTTTCTTCTCCAGCAAGAAACGAATCGAATCAGACCGAAAACCGATTAGGCCAGGGTCTCTACCTTTGATCACCCTAGTCTCGAACTTGGCTTACTGCCTCGATGATACACTTTGAAGGCTCAAAAATGAATTTATAGGTCGCGAGAAAAGTCCATTGTTATCCAGGCAAATAGGATATCCTGAGCACATGCTTGGTTTGTAAGTTGAAGGAAATAAGTGGTTCACTTTGATCCACATTTTGGTGAGAGAAGAGGGGCACAATTTGATATGTTTGGGACGTGTATTGACATACAAAGCTGCTATACGGCAAAGAAAAGATGTAGTTCATAGGTCATAGGAGAT
Organism: Escallonia herrerae; assembly: GCA_033070095.1. Lineage (NCBI taxonomy): Eukaryota > Viridiplantae > Streptophyta > Magnoliopsida > Escalloniales > Escalloniaceae > Escallonia > Escallonia herrerae. The sequence goes on from JAVXUP010000184.1 coordinate 221,502, forward strand.
ATACATCTCTGACTGCAAACTCAAACATGACTATATGCATTGATGCACTTCTCTTTTCCTTTTTTTTTTTGGCTCAAATGCAGAAAATTTTCTCAATCCAAATAGTTTTAGCTTCAGTTGAGGGTAAAGATAGCTTGTAAAGGTTGTACTCACATTGCTGTTAGATTCTTCCAAATTTCTAAAGGGTAACATTAGGATTTTCCAGGCATTTAAGGCAATCATTTGGGCACATTTCTTAGGCAAATAAGTAAGACTATTGAAACATACGCATTTTTTTGTTGAGGCTTAGGGATCTCGGGCGTGTACTGACATTTTTCGGGACATCATATTGACAATTGGACAACTTTGATTTTCAAGATAGGATCGAGTACTTTATCAAACCTGAAAAATGACTACATTAACAAATATCTATAAAATTTCATCGTTGTAATTGTGTCTTAACTTTTACCGTACTCGTAGATGAATCTATTTGAGGATGCACGGCTACAGACCCCGCACATACTTTGGTGGAACTGTTGAGTTTAACGACAACGGTTATAAGAAGTTTGGCCATGTTGTCACATTTACATATTTTAGAATCGAAATAGTTGTTTAATTTACTTTACGAGAAACCCTGAATCCATTGAGGCATATGCGCCTTCCTATATATCTTCTTCTGGTTTCCAATTCAATATCTATAAATCTGCATGTAAAAATATCCACAGATAGATCAAGATTATGCAAGCTGCAGGAAGAAATAAATGTTTCTTCTAAAGAGGAATTATATCTCCTGTACAGCATATCAGAGACAAAACATAATTAAGGAACACGTTCCATGAAGTAACCTTTGATAACGAGGTGGTCCTAGCCGTCCTTTGCTCCTCAAAGATACAAAATCTGACAAAAGTGCTTGAAAGAGAAGCATCTAAACTCAGTGCCCCTCTTTTACGACCCAATTGATAGATAGATAGATAGATAGATACAACTTGCCAGTGGAAAGAAGAAAAGAAGGCACAATCCGGAGATCCAATAGCATGTTCTTCTCTTTGTCAACGTTTTCCCCTCTGAAATGGCTGGCTCTGTGAACAATGTAGCTGTGGAACATGCACTCTTAGACTAATTGTTTGGTCACACAATTCAGTTAATTATAGTTAGCCTCACAAATCCTCCCTCGCGTCCATGCCAAATTATATGTATGTGCCACAGGCATCGTGAAAGCATGTTGTGCAGTGCATATTTTTATTCGCCTAAGACGTCGACAGCAGTACTTTTGAGCTGCACCAAGACGTCGCCGCTAATCTGCCACCCGTGGAGGAGTCAGCACATAGTACATTGGATGCCATGGTGGCCACGTTGCCACCAGGGATGCTATTATACTGCTGCGGCCATGTGAGATTACTGGACTATGCGAATATAGATTCCAATCTAGTTGATGACTAATCATGTTATTTTTTTTAACAAATTGGTCTGTAACATTCTTCATATAAGAACTGTAGTTTGTTATTTTTCATTTGATGACTATCCATTTGTTTTTTTACTTTTTTTTTGTTCATAAGGATGCACATGTTTGGATTTGATATCTAAATACAGCTTTATTTGAATGTTAAACTTAAAATTGCTAGCTAAACAATAATGTCGAGTTACTATATAATCTTTAGAATAGCATCTTTTTAACAAATTTGAAAACATGAAAAATGAATATAACGAATTTGATAACCAAACAAAGTTCTGCCTTGCAATTTTCCATCCATAACATGAACAACAATAATGAACAAACATTTCAAATGGAATATCTTAAAATCCTTTGCTACCTTAAATCTATACCATTCTTGATTGGGATTGTTAAGGGAATATAGGTCATTATTTTGAGTTTCGATTTACTAGACATTTCAACATTAAAATTGTTCAATAAAGAAAAATAAAATTTAAAAAGTCATACCAAACTAAAATAAGCCTTTGGGGCTTTGTGAAGCAATTTATATGCTGTAGCATATAATTAGATAATTGGTGTGGAAGCAGATATATACAATCCCACATGGAGAAAATAACAATTGACATTTTAACATTTGCGCCCTGTGAGCTTCTCCTCTCTTTGCGAAGTTTGAAAGAAAAGAGAGAAATACATGGAGGTTTCACGTGTTCCACAGGACTTTTGCCTTGGTGGAGCAACTTCCTCTGACCACCTTCTCAGGGACAAAAAACCGTCGCCAAAGCTTTTAGTTCCATCCGTAGTAGTACAAGCGACAATTGGTTTAGTGACTCTTTTTCTTGTCGCCGGAAATTGGAGGTGCTTTTTTCAACTAGGCTTGAAGCAAAAACTTACGTTTCGTATAAGCATCTTGAGGTGGCTAACTGAGTGACCCCCCTAGGAAAAAAACCAATATGAGAAACAAATTTATGAATGGAAAAGGGACGTTGGAAGGGAATTTGACTTTTGTGCTACAATACGAATTTGAACAGAAGAATCCTGCCAAACGAATTTCTTGTAACATGACAAAATATATGATATGTCATGTTGTGTACGTAAAAAAGCATCTAAATCTCAAAAGAGAAAAGGTGATTCGTCCTTGATCTTGAATAAGAGACTGAGACAGTTGGTACCATCAGGAATTTTCCCGGCATATGCCACTCTTCTTGGGGGTATATCCAATTGGAGTGGCGAGCAAAATAGATTTTAAGTTCTTTTTCGGGTTTATGCAAAGAATCGTACGTGGTTCTTTCACAATCGATCCATCATAAGATTTCATGGAAGGTGGATATGGTTCAGCTAGACGACAAACGTTATACAATACCTTGAATAAAACGCTAACCTAATCTACATGCACAAAAAAGTCTAGCAATATGCATAAGGATCATTTGAAATTTCCTCATTTGGACGGAAATTTCGTATAGGAGTAGTTTCTTTTCTTTTAGGACGGTAGCCAGATATCGCGTACAATCCAGTTCTAGTCCAGCTCAAGTCCAGTCCCCAATTCTATTCTTAGTCTAATTCCGAGTTGAGTTCGAGTTCCAGTCTTAGTCTAGTCCCAATTCCAACCCAATCTCCACTTCCAGTCCCAGTCCCAGTCTTAGTTCAAGTCCAAGTCCAAGTCCAAGTCCAGTTCTACCCCAGTCTCAGTCTCGGTTCCAATCTTCATTCAGTTCCAGATTAATTTCAGTCTTGGTGGTGCCAGTTCCAATCCCGTCGTCCTACTCCCAGTTGCAGTCTAGTCCCAGCCTCAGTCACAGAAATTTCTGTTCATCCTCTCTAGCAGCAAGTAAAAATTGCATTGCGTTGATTGTCATTTAAGATATGAGGTTGTACAAGGAAATCCAAAAGTCTTTGTGTGCTTTGCGTGTTTCGTGTGCCTGCGTGCTTGCATGCTTGCGTAATCTGTGTCTCTAATAATTTTGCATGTTTGCATGCCTATCTGTCTTGCACGCTTGCCTAGCCTCTGCTTTAATAATTTTGTGCTTTGCCTGCTTGTATGTCTTGAATACTTATCCCTTCAATAGCTTTTCTGGCATATTCGTGGTGTGCCTAGCTCTCATCAGATGTTGTGTGCTTATGTGCTTTGATTTCGCTTGTCCTGCATGTTGGCATGCTTTAATTTTGGGTGCTTATGAGCTATGACAATTGGAAGTTGAGTCTCCTGAGTTGTGAAGCAACTCGACCGATTGAATTAGTCTAGATTATTGCCTTCAGGTTCAGCTTAAAATTCTCTACGTATGGAAGGAGTTGGGGTTAGAAAGCCTGGGTAATAACCACACTTCATGTAATTAAATGTGAAACCTCTCGTCTAGGAGTAGTGGCGGAGTCAGAAATTAAGTACGAAGTGGGCACCTAATTTACAAAGGAAAATAAATTAATTAAGTCTAACTATTGTAACAATGTATTAAACCCAACAATCAAATGAGTGAAGGTAGAATCGGCACGAGTGAATCATCCACAATTTTATGAGTAGCCAATTCATACACTCACTTTCTATCCCTGGTACATTCAAGGGTAACCCAAAAATTAGTGTGTCAATCTAATTCTAAATTACACATAACTGCACTTTACTCATCAAAATAGAGTTTCTAATTTTTGCATGTGTCCCACTTTTTATCGAACACATGATCCGTCTTTAAGTATGAAAGCCCAAAAAGGTCAAGGGACAATCTTATACTCCGTAATAAGTTATTCAAATTTATTATATACAAGAGTCAAAACTTAACAAGTCAGTTATATTTAGAGAATAAAAATTGAGAAATAAAAATTGAGACGACTACAGAGACAAAGATTGGAATCACGCAAGCAAAATATAGTATGAAAGCATTTATTTATAACATTTATGAGTGTCGTTCTTTTAATACCTATTTTACTGTGATGCCCTAATTAAGTGTAATTTGTTAAAATATTGTATTTTTCTAGGCATTTTAGCAAACGTTACATTTTCGGAACACTTTTTCGATAAAATGTCCATCTTTTGTGTTCATATACCATAGCATCATATATAGTGCCATTATTAAAACCCATAAAACTCTCTCTAAAATTCATATTCGTTAATTTAATCAATAAAATCTATTCCATAAAACCCACCTTGTAACCTAAACCACCTTAAAAACCATCAGCTGCAACATGTTTCTCTCTCTCTCTCTCTCTCTCTCTCTCTCTCTCAGTTCCTTGGCAAGTTGTTGATTCTATCTTCCACGCCTCCATCGAGAGCCTGCCTTTTGCTAATCTCTGTCATTGTGGTTCTGTTGCTGCAAGCAAGGATACAAATAGATCATCAAAATTGCATTGTAATCCTAGTTTTCCTTATGTTGTTCCTTGTTCGGCATTACCGAAAACAAAACCACCGTCATCGATCAGTACTTTTCAAATACTTGTGCATCTCCCTGCACAGCAACTCCTCTCTCTCTCTCTCTCTCTCATCTGGACATCACCATCTACAACCAGCCCCTTCATCTGGAAACATCAACATCTACAACCAGCCCCTTCAACTTCTGGACACATCACCATCTACAACCATTTGTGAAGCCGTGCCCCTCATTCTCTAAGCGAGATAGAGGAGGCAGCAGGTGGGCATGCCCCCCCCCCCCCCCCCCCGCGCTGCCTCGCTACTATCTAGGAGCTAACGGTTTATGAATCCAAGCTCCAAAATAACATAACTGTGTTTGTCAATGCAGAGATGAAGATCTAACAATATGGTTTAAAAGGAATAGATATAGGAACTGATGGCTCAAAAGATCCGCAGATTATCCCCCAAACTGGTGAATAAACTAGATTCAAGATAGAGCAAGTATGAACAGTCTCGAAGGAAAAAAAAAGAATATATTGTTTTGGCGCTCCGTGATGGTGTTGATTCTTTAAATTGTGGACTATAAATGCTGCAAAAGATTTCGCAACAGCTATTTATCCAAAGTTCTGGATGGAAATTTGAATTGTATGAAAATGAGCAACTACTAGAATTTTCGGTTGAAACACCGGAAATATCACTCGACTTGGAGGACTTCGGACATGCCAGTTATGGCAAGGTCAAAGCTTGGACGCTTTCTGAAGGATAATTTTTTGCTACTATCTGGTTATAAGAAGAAGCCTATAACTTTCTTATAGTAAAAATTGATGGTCGTGAACATTTTTATTAGTACCTGCAATGACAATTCTAAGAACAATATTTTAGAGTCAATAAATAAGAATTATTAAAAATATAACACGACCAGTAATTGTCGATATACAGGAACTAGCATTGGGAAAAAAAGTTTCTCCAAGGAACCGTGACTTTTGGTGGAAAGTTCTAGTGCTTCCATTCATGAGTTCCACAATATTTGCAAATTCAATTTCAAGAGTTTTTCAAAGTATAATATCTTAATGCATAAAGAATTCATGATAGGGCGAAATTGGTCCTCGAAGGCCTGTTTGATAGTTACTGCTAACGAGCGATGAACCCTTCCCAGCTCTGTCGAAGGTGGAGGGAATACCAATCGAAAGAAAGCTCGTTGGAGTGAAGATGCAATTTTTTTTTAATTTTAGAACATGTTATTATCAATATTTTAAGCATGTCCAAACTCTCGTTTGTGCTAAGTGATATTGAATCGGTAGTAGAAATTTTGCAACAATTAGCAACGGCCACCAGAGAAGTATAAGAGGGTGTCAATTGCTTCTCTCTTTCATTAGTACTAACACTAGCAAGTAAAAGTTCGACTTTTAGAATTTTGAGATTTTGTCAAGGGCAGTTAGGTTCAGATTTATCGCTAAAGAGTAGCGACTATTTCAGCAACAAATGCCTCCTTGTTTGCGACAAATTTCAAAGATTGCTTGTTCATTTTTTTTTATCAGTATTGAAATGCGAAACATTATCCTTGATTTAAAACATAAGGAATTAGTAATTATCGTGTAGCTTTCCATCCAAAACAATGTAACAAATTAAATTCCAAAATTTATATAGACATTGAGGCTTAATTCATTCTCAAAGTCTCCAAATGAACATCACTTTAGGTAACTATTTTTAAAAAAATAAAAGCAATAAATTCCTTGGGATTTTTGCATTATTTTCTCCCTCAAGGACGGAGAAGTAGTCATGGTTCTACTCAAGGCTCGACAAATGATATTCATACAGACTCAAATTGCACGATTATAAGAGCATCACAAAATTTTTTTGCTGCATATTTGAGGTGTAAAGTATTTCAAAACCATGGGATCTATTTTTGTTTATTTGAATTTGCATAATGAGAATCTACTAAAAACATGAAATTTATAAATTTTTTTTGAAAAGAGTAGCACTGTCTGAGATAAACAGCCCTGCCCTCAAAAGTCTAATATTAGCCAAAGGTGCAACTTGAGTTGGTTAAGTGGAGTTTTGATCAAACTCAAGAAACCCACGTGCATTTAAACCCAACAAACTCTAACCCAAAAATAAAATAAAATAAACTAAGTGGGTTGGGTTGGGTTGGGTTGGGTTGGGTTGGGTTGGGTTGAGTGAGTATAATAATGAGTATATTTGAGTTTCAATAGGTTGAACCAAACAAATCAAAAAAATTTTATTTTATTTTATTTTTATCTAAACTAGAAATAGAACGGTGGTGTTAGCAGTGGCTGCCAGTAGAGGCGATGATGGCTATCAGAGGTGGTGGTGGCGGCGACTGATGGTGGCAGCTGCTGACGATGCGACGACTGGTGGTGATGGTTTTTAATTTTTACAAGTTATCTACAAAGTGTAAGTTTTTGCACGAAATGGATTTTAGAACTCTAACCCAAGATAACCACTACAATAGGAATTCAACTCATCCTAAACCAGTTTGTAATTAAGTGAATTGGGTTGGTAAAAGCATATATCTTCTTAGGTTAAATTGGTTGAACCAAACCTAACTTTGGTAAAGCTTCTGAAATTGCCTAAAACCTAGTGTGGTTCTCAATTGCGTAGTCATTTGAAAGACGGGCAATTGTAATGCTGTAAGTTGCTCATCGTCATCTATGGCGTAGTGATGGAGGTAGTGTTGAAGCGAAATTGTTGTCATCATTTCGGATGACGGTGTGGAGAATCAACAGTTCCAAAATAAACAGAATAGCACATCATATCCGGAAAGGCAAAACAAAAGTTTGCACAGACAAATGTGGGATAAAATCAAGAAAATTGCCTACAATGTTCACATAGAGGCTATTGTTCTCCAAATTCTTCAGTGGGTACACTGGCCGTCACTCGTCCTCACGTGCATTGGTTTTTTTTTCGTAGTTTCATGCTTCCTTGCTCTCCAAGAATTACTGTTCTCAAGCTATATACATAGAACTAGGAACTTAGGATAGAGGAGCTAGCTTCTTGTCCGCAGGGGTGAGAGATGAAAGAAATCTGTGTTTCTCGATACCTTTTCAGCCTCTAGTGCATGGCTTTTATACAACATTTACATACAACATTTCCAGCACATTACGTTGATTGGGAACTTGATTTCGGCAATTACGGGGCTGACTTCATGCCGCTGATTCGTGCAAAGTTTGTCCGCGATCTTCCTCCAAATCTTGAGATTGATTCTCTGAAATTATGGGGCTGACTTTATCCTTTCCTTTTACACTCCCCCTCAAACTTGACTGTGGTGGTGGCCACAGGCCAAGTTTGACTCGAAGTGCTTCAAAACTCGATCGTGTTAACGGTTTAGTAAGAATGTCCGCAACTTGAATTTCTGACGAAACAAACCTCGTAGTCAAAGAGCCAAGTGCCACCTTTTCACGAACGAAATGATAATCAATTTCGATGTGTTTCGTGCGAGCATGAAACACGGGATTGATTGTGAGATGCAGGGCTGAGATATTATCACAAAATAAGGCTGGTGGATGAGAGAGATGTACACCTATGTCCCGTAAAATAAACGATAACCAAGTAATTTTGCAGCGGTAGATGCAAGAGCACGATACTCAGCTTCAGTACTAGATCGAGCTACTGTGGCTTGCTTCTTAGCACTCCAAGAAATGCAATTGCTTCCCAAAAAGGTGCAAAAGCCAGTTGATGGTTGTCTATTGATGAGCCACGTAGCAGTTCCAAAGGCTTCGACCCAAAACCTTTTCGGAAGATGACCATGAAATAACATTGTCAATCCAAGCTCCGTAATGTTGCGGTGCTTACGTTCGGCTATGCCGTTTTGCTCTGGTGTTTTAGGACATGAAAATTGATGTTTAATACCATGATCATTCAAATATACTCGGAACTTTGTATTTACAAACTCACCACCACCATCAGATTGGAAAACTTTAATTTCTTTGCTAAATTGGGTCTTTATGAATTTGTGAAATTCCATGAAACAAGCAAAGAAATCAGATTTGCGTTTCAATGGGAAGTACCAAGTGTAGCGAGTGCACTCGCCAATAAAAATGACATAATATTTAAAGCTTTGAAAGGACGATACCAGAGCTGGTCCCCAGAGATCACAATGGATACAAGCAAGAGGTTCATCAGAATGATTAAGAATCGGTAAAATTGGCAGGCGACAAGCTTTAGCCAACTGACAACTGCTGCAAAAATGTCCACCATTACTTTTAGCAAGGCACAAAATCATCTTATTTTTCTTCAGATATTCCACAACTTGCATGCGAGGATGCCCTAGCCTTTGATGCCATACATCATCGGATACTCTACGAAATCTAGTTGAGAAGAAAACTTGACGACGGTGCGGTTCCACAGCATAAAGTCCCGAAGATCTACTTCCTTTTGCTATCACTTTCTATGTTTTCCTGTGCTTTATCGCAAAACCGTTCGAGTTAAATTCAAAAGCATAAGGGAATTGAGATGTATTTGACTCACAGATAGTAAATTCTTTTTTATCTGTGGAACAACTAAAACATCTTTTAGTTTTAAGTCTTCATTACCAACCGGTAAAATTGTGTCTCTGATGTGTGTAATATCTAATAATTCACCGTTACCAACCATTATCTTTTCAGATCCAAAGTAATGAGTATAGGTTTGGAGATTACCAATGTCATCAGTCATGTGTTGTGTTGCACAAGTATCTGGAAACCATGCCAAGTCTTGGCTGTCAGACATAGACATTGCAGTATCCTCTGGTTGATAAGCCTGGTTGAACCTTTGGTAAAAACGAAGTGCAGTGTGCCTCGGCTTGTCGCATATTTGACATTTTACGTCCTCTTTTTCTTGTGATGAATTTTTCCACGACTTACTTACCTGACTTCCACGATTTGCATTTTCATGAGATGGTGAGTAACTGGCTTGTGCAAATCCACGACCTTTTGAGGTGAAAGAATCATATCCTTGCTTACCACGCTTTTTATTCTTTCTTTCATTTTGTCCATGGGTATGCTGTCCAACAAAGGTTGCACGTGGATTTGCTCCAAGGACTTCAGCACTATGTAAAGCTCTCATAGTTTCATGTCCTTGAAGCAACTGGACAATTTCTTTGTAGGATGGTATGGGTGGCTTTAGCATAGTGGTAATAAAGGATTCATAGCCAATACCAAGACCTTTAAGTAGGCCAAATACCTTTTGACGATCATCTACAGGTTGCCCTATAGCTGCTAAATCATCACAAATCTCTTTGAAAACACGAAGATATTCGGACATTGTTTTAAAGTCTTTTCGGCTATGAAATTGTAATTTTTGTGTCAAATAAAATTCTCTTTCTTGTGATTCTTGAGCAAAAGAATCAACGAGAGCAGCCCATACCTCAGTTGAAGTCTCTAAACCAACCACTAGTCCGAGAACTTCTTCAGAAAGTGTGCCCATAATCCATCCCGGAGTAATCGATCTGATCGCTTCCAGGCCTTGAAATCTGGATTTTCCATCAACTTGTCTCCTGCAACTTCAGCATCGGAGGCCGTTATGTACTTACTAGGCATTGGGTAACCACTATCCAGAAAGCCAATCATCTCTTGACTTTCGGCGAGGCCAATAAACTGGGTCTTCCATAGCAAGAAGTTGGATGGAGTGAGTTTAAGGGAAACAAAATTCCCAATGTTAAGGGCTGCTGGGTAAGGGTACTTTGACGAAGATGATGAAGCCATGAAGAAAAGATAGACAAGAAAAGTTTGAATCTACCGCAGCAGGATTAAACCTGCTCTGATATCATGAAAGAAATCTGTGTTTCTCGATACCTTTTCAGCCTCTAGTGCATGGCTTATATACAACATTTACATACAACATTTTCAGCACATTACGTTGATTGGGAACTTGATATCGGCAATTACGGGGCTGACTTCATGCGGCTGATTCGTGCAAAGTTTGTCCGCGATCTTCCTCCAAATCTTGAGATTGATTCTCTGAAATTATGGGGCTGACTTGAGATTGATTCTCTGAAATTATGGGGCTGACTTTATCCTTTCCTTTTACAAGAGAGAGAGAGAGAGAGAGAGAGAGAGAGAGAGAGAGTTGGCAAGGTGGGCGGCGACGGGTGGCAAGTAGGGCTATGGTGGCTCGTGTAGCTAGTGCACACGTTAGATTTAGGGTTAGGGTCAGGTTGATGACGAAGGAAGAGAGATGCAAGATCTCCCGCAGGTTACAGGCAATTAATCTCATTTACATGCATATAATTTCCTCGCTAAAGGAAGAGCACACAAGATTTTTTCTGGACTTGACATAGCTGTGCATGCAAAAAGTGGTAAAGAGTCATCGTCAATATTTGGAGACACGTGAAATACTTTTGGCAGAGAGAGTTCTCCTGTTGGTTTGGTGTACAGCTTATAGAGAGAAAAAAAAAATACAGAGCTGAACATGAGCATATTACGGTTTGTAAACCAAAGGATCAGTGTTACCTGCTTGGAGTCCAATTGGAGGATGTCAAGGTGACTGATAACTGTACATTCTGCATTGCAGAGCAAATCTCCTTTGGCAGTGAACTAGTATCTGCTTGATCACGTTGGAGCAGTTGAAAGGCCAACTGCCAATGGAGTAATTGCCCAGTAATGCATCCATACACCGGACCAAAGCCACCTGTTTGCGCTAGATTGCAGAAATTATCGAGAGACCCCTCTTAAGGATTTCGTGACTTAACATACCTCACCGCATTGATGAACAGTTACGATGCTCCAAATTCACTTATAGGCGTCACAATGGTCCGGAATTTTCCGTGCAGATAGCATATTCTGGGCACATCCTCTATTCCTATGATGGGATAGTGGTCCATTTTTTATCCACACAACTTTAACATGGACTTTGTGAATGGTTTTCCTTGACTACGACATTTCTATTCTCTTTAGAGAAGAGTACCGCTCTTTCCATTGACTGATCAGCTTTAGCTCTAATGTTATTCCTCTTTCACTCCATAGAAGCGACGGTGATCCTAGCCTCGTTGGAGACTATGGGCACATTGACGCTTTGTGAGCTACTTCAAATCATACGTCAGACCAGCATTCAGTCCTCATAGTTGCTTCTAGGGTCAAGAATTATATATCTCAGAGTGGAATTCGTAAAGCCTCGTATTGGGTTCATAAATTGCCATTAAGGTTATTCCTGCAGCTTTCTTTAGAGCCCTAATTGCAATAACAAAAGTTAACAAGTAAAATGTGCTTGTTATTCAAGCTAGTGTACATTTGTTGATGGTTTAAACAACTAATACGATACTCTTAACGGAAAATATGTGAACTTCACTATAAGGCGTAGAGCAGTAGCTAAAGTTGTCCCGAATAGTTAACAGATGCTTGCAGAAAATATACGTAATTAATATGTCAAACCCATGAGTGCTAGTCTTCATGTTTTAGTGAACCTTCTCCTAGCGAAAACCACCGCGTACCAATTTCTCTAGAACCACTTGATGTTATTATCAAGAACTTTTAACTTCTCAAGATTTTTAAGCTCTTCTAGTTCCCCAGAATTTCTCAATGAGTCTTCAGAGAGAGAAAAGATAGTCGATCTGTAGTTCGGAAGAGGTTGATGAACTCAAAATTAATATAGCAGGACTAAATAAAGCATGATAATATACACCAACTACCAGATAATAACTGTAGTTAATATTCCAAGGTCTTGTCATGCTCCAGACCATCGGTTATTTAAGTCACTCTACGCGTCACACGATTATGTGCAGGAATACAGATGTATAATTTCTCTCGGTCAAGTAGCGGAAAATTTTGATCTTTATCTAAGCACAAAAAGGCAAACAAGAGTCGACAAATTCAAGCATTAATTTTGTATGTCATTTGCTAAAAGTTTGGCCTTCTAGCTGTGTTGCGTTGATGGTAAACAGTTTCTGTTGAACATGTTATACAAGCGCACCAAATATCAGAAAATGCAGCATCGCTAATTTACGTTCTCCATAAAACAAACAGGCCCCTTGTCTCTCTGTGTATTTAAGCATTCATTCTCCTCTTCATATTTCTCTTGCACTTCTGCACTAAACCACACAGAAAAGAAAAGGAAAACGCTGCAAAATTTCTACCGCATATTGCACATGAAAAAGTATCATGCAGTTGAAGCCACCCTTTGCAATTGTCCCTTGAGTCAAGCATTCAACCACAGTATAACATGGCCTTCTGCTCTTCAAAGAGACGCTAAAACTTAATGGAGAAAAGCATCTTAACTCGGTGGCTAACTTTTACTTCCAATTGAACTAAAGGTAGTTTGACAGAACAATAGAAAGAAGTAATTACAGGAACAGTACCCTGTAGATATCTGATGGCCTGTTTTTCTATATTTTTCTGTCAATCAGTGTCACCTCATATCCCTCCTATTGTATTTGTGGCTTTAGAACAAACTCGAATTTGCATCTCCTTCTCATCTGTTATCGTGCTGGTACTTATGGGTTTGTGATTGAACCTTTTACTTTAGCGTTCAAAAGGCAGAATAAGCAACAGTAACTAAAGCCAATACGAGCACATAACTTTACATTCGTTGCCATGAATATTTTGATCAACTCCACTAGGTACTAAATACCACCACAACAGTATTTGGTATTTGGACATGCCAAACCGTAGACCATCTATTCCATTAGTTATTTAGGAATTGGTTGGTTAGTCTTACGATTATTACGATTTCAAATTGTGTGGACAGTAATATCCTCGTAACATGATGATGGAGAGTCGTACTTTGGTTCGATCATATATGTATGTATTTTTCCAGTCACAATATCTAGGACATATGGAAAGGTCACTAGAACTGGAGAGCAATGTCCAAGGCCTTTCATAAAGGAAGGATGGTGAGAGGAATGGGGACCATGACCCCAAGCATGAAAAAGGTTTAATCTCTACAGGAATAATGCCAGCATATGCCACTCCATTCTTCAGCATATCCAAAATCAAGGTGCGAACCAACTAGTATATGAAGAGCTTTTCGGTTTCCTCTGAAGATCATTCGAGCATGGATGTTTGAAAGAAGGCATATGTGGGTTTGAGAATAACAGTGCAGTCCTTCTTTGGCAAGGGAACCACATGCACAGGCACATGCATACCAGTCCTTGCCAAAGGAGAATTGCCCTGCAATTCACTCCCACTGTCATTTGAGGCCATGCATTTCAAGTTTTTGAAGATCGCAACTTTTAGTAGGGACGTCAGGGCTGACATTCGTTGTTTGCTTCATCATTCATGTTATTAAATCAGTCATTAGACTATACGAGATAATATCTTTAATCTTTCCCCTTCTTTCGCAGGTAAGCTGACTAGCAATTCTTTGAAAGAAGGCCTAGAATAAAGATGTCAAAATCAATTGCAAAGCTATTTCGTGAGGGATTGAGGCACTTTATCCTAGAGGATTAGCCTTCGGTTCAGTTCCCGAAAACTTCGAGGATGGCAAGTTTGTAGCAAGTTCATGCAGGTCCCGCACTCTTGTCGATATTACAAGATGATTTTTCTTGTCCATATTAAAGTGGCTGGCATAGAGTCTGTTTGTCCACTTAGGAACTACCTTTGTGTTAATTCAAATTAACCAGCCACCATAGTTTCTTTGGGAGGAGTTCTCTTCTTCTGTTGGATATCAGCCATAATTGCTGTTTTCTTCAAAGAATTCCATGCACAAAAATTTACACCCTTACGAGGACTTAAAACTTATTCATATTGTACTCGCGTGCTCGCACACAAAAATAAGGATACGTTTACAGCTCTAACAGGTTTCCTGTTCCATCTTCCAACACCAAATCAACCATGTATCATGTCTGAACATCCATACACCACGGCTAATGCTCATTAACTCAATGAAGTCACAAACAACCATTATCTCTCTCTCTCTCTCTTTATATATAGAACACCCCAAGTTTTTGGCCATGATTAAACCGGCCAGTTAACATATGTAAACCGGCCGGTAAACCCAATCAACCTACCGGTAAATCAGTTGAACCGGCCGGTGAGGATAACTTAGACCTGTTTTGGTTTTATCTCTTGGAGAATGAAATGCTCGACCAAAAGGTCTCCTCTATCATTTTCATTGCAACATGCCTCGATAGGATGGCCCTCTGGGGCTGCTCTGAAACGTAGAGAAATCAGTTGGAGAAAGGAAGGGCTGCAGAGACATTGAGAGAGAGAGAGAGAGAGAGAGAGAGTGTTAAAAAAATGTAGGCTTTCATTTGTATTTTTTCACAACAAAAATATTAACAATACTAGATGATTAAATATCATAAAATAATAATAAATAATTAAAAATAT
The DNA here is from genome assembly GCA_033070095.1 of Escallonia herrerae. Taxonomy (NCBI): domain Eukaryota; kingdom Viridiplantae; phylum Streptophyta; class Magnoliopsida; order Escalloniales; family Escalloniaceae; genus Escallonia; species Escallonia herrerae. The sequence continues at coordinate 236,506 of JAVXUP010000184.1, forward strand.
TTCTGTATGAACTCTTTATAAAATTTTATAATCTAGAGTAGTAAAATGATATAGAAATAGCTTGTCTGTAAGAGTTGCGACAAAGTTGCTGTCTTAAAGACGTTATTGCCCCCTATGTGCAGGTGTTGACGTGCAGGTGTTGACGATAGATAAAGTCTTCAAGAAAAAAATCCATTGACACAGTTGTGTTTCCTCCATGTGCACGTCCACAGGAAGATTGCATGAACTAGTTCACGATCACGTTGCCCAAATATAAAAAATATAGAAGAAAAACATTGTGAGAGTAGAGAAGAAAACACTAAGTTTGGAAGTATAGTTGTTTCAAGTCTTCTATGTCACATCTCATAGTCTTATATATTTGACCAATCATAATCTATTTATTGGCCACATAAGTAAGATTAAAAAGTTAGTAACTCATGATAATAATTCTCAATAATGTCAAATTATAAACTATATTATACACACGATAAATCAATATGAGTTAATAATACTCATTATTGCATTTGTAACTCATTTCATAATTTACATGTAAGTAAATGCTATAGAGCCATAAATTGCAATATAATTATAATGCCATAATGTATATTTTATTTTATTAAAATATTCCAACAATCCCCCCACTATTTTGATAAAATAAAACGATAATTTTAAAATACTTAAAAAGCCACTGATGAAATATTTATAAAGTCTCACAATTCTAAAAATTTTAAAGTATTTTAAAAATATTAATAAAAATCAGGATAAATTAAAATAAAACTCCTTTATTATTATATTACTATTTTTTCTCTTTCGCAAAATAAAGCTGTGGTTATTGAACATTAATTATAAACTCTTAAAGTAACAAAAATAGAAAATACATAAATAAGATGGACAACTTGTACTGTGCAATAGGTGTTGGTGCTTTCCGGGTTTGAACCAACACTTTGTGTCGACAACTTTCATTTGAGAGAGCCGTAATGGACTACGCCTTGAATTAGGTCCCTTGGCCAAACTTCTGTTGTCACACACACAATACTAATATGGGACTTAGTTCGCGAGTTAGCGCTATTAATGACCATGCGCTCTTATCTCGATTCTCATGAGAGTCTTTAGAGAATGGTCCATGGTTCTCACAGTCGCGGTCTCACGACCACTCTCACTTAGGTGAGCCCTCCAAGGGTATGTGTGACATGTACCTCGCGAAAATATTCGCCTCGGATTAATTCAGGGAAAATTCCTTCCTGGACGTCACACTAAGTAGCACAAGTACCGTACAGATAGGAAGGAGATACTCTCCTGTTAACAAAAGGGTGTTACTTATCACAAGTCATGCTTTACGAGTTGTTTCTACCCATTGAACCTTCTTCATGGGATCTCCAATTACAAAGGATGGGTTACTCCCGCTGGTGACTCCCTGTGGTCTCACCCCATCCCGTCTCAGGTGAAAAAAGGATCTAGGCTCTATGCATGCTAGTCCTGAGGCAAGTTGCGTAACTTTTATAAAGTCTCTATAACTTTATTTTCTCTTCATCGATGAGTGTCACAAGTCTGCAGAATTTTAAGGGCCCAACAGTGCATATATGGATCTCATCAAATAAATTAAGTTTTAGCAGTAACATCCACTTCGCTTAGCATCAAAGATGATACAAGTCAGTAACCTCACTACTAGGAATCAAATATTTGATCAGTAGTCTACTACTAGGAACTAATCTTTTAAGATATTGTGACCAGTAGTCTTTTACCTACTGAACATGCGTTATGCTTCGTATAACATAATCTCACATCAATAGCAACTTGATAAAAATCCTCTGGTAAGTTTCAAGAATTTTCAATTCTCAAGTTTTGCAAAAGCTAGATAAAATCCAATTGCAAATATAATTTCGAAATTTCAATCATATTATAAATATTTAGCATCCAAGATTTAAAGTACTAAAAAACTCAATGCACCTCGTATTCTAGAAGTCAAAACTTAGATACCATTTGAAATAAATATAAATACCACAACTATAAATATCAAAACAGTCAAGATAGTCAAAAGTCAAAGACTTCGGTTACCATGATTTAAAATCTTTACCAAAATATAATTTCAATCACTAAACTTTCGCAACACTTTGCAATTTTTTTCCCTTCCACATTTTAAGCTCAATCATGAAGAACAACTATACATGCATAGATATCCAAACTAGCAAAGCTAAGTGCAAGAAACAGAAATACATGCATAAGATATATTACATAATCTCACTACGCGTACATGCACGCGACATGCTAAAATAGGCTTTAAATTAAGAACATACTATATATAGATCTTGTTTTTGTTGCTAATCTTCTTTGTATATACATGACTTAGAAAATTATAATTATCTTCAAATCATGTACCCCACATTTCGCAGTCATGTATTTATCAAAGAATTTAACATTGAAGTAAGGATTTCCATAATTTTATCAAATAATTTATTTCATAGACACACTCGGCAAAATTCAAATCAGCTTCCAGTTACTTGTTTTACAAAAACCGATAATCCCATGATTTTTTTTCTCTTGGAAGAGAACCCTACAAACACTGACTTTAGATGGTTTACCAAACTGTAAAATCTCAAAAAATACCTTTTTCTTTTTCATACCAAAGCCATGTGACAAAAATTAAAAAGGAATAAGTGTATGTATTTTTTAAGATACAACTACTTATAGACAAACATAATAATCTGAAAGTAAAGGCATCTGTGTTATCGTCACTAAATATCATGTCATGAAAAAGATCAAAACATGGTATCATTATATCTAAATATTAAGTTTTATTTACTTTAGCATAAACCTTTTGAAAACTATTCAATTTATATCCAAAACGTATCAAACTAATATTTTAAAATTTGAATTCAATTCATACACACAAAATATCAAGCAAAAGTTCATTTTATTTTTTCTTCCCTTTTTTTCATTTGATATCCAAAAAACAGAGAGTTAGATAAAAGTGGTAGCTCAAGATCGAGACATTCGATACAAAATGTTTACCCCTTCATCTAGAACGTACGTAATACTTTCAAATCTTGTTATTAACATTATATCTGACATTAGCAAACACTAAAGTTAAATTATTTTGTGATATAAAACATATTTTATAAGTACAACTATCCAAACAAAACTAGTTTTGATGAAGCCTTATTTATTTATTTTAAAATATTTTACCAAAAGAAAAAGTGTCCCTTTATATATAACTGCTATATACTATTTTTAGATGGTCATGAATACTAAATTGTTACGTAATTTTCAGAAAATGAGCTCATTACCACAAAGGTGAAGTCGATAAAATTGGCACAAAAATTATTTCATACAAAATTGAATAGATACCAAGTATCATACAAAAGCTATTTGATTCAAGAACTCAAATCAATTGTTTTTTTTACCATACAACTCTTCATCACGCTACCAAAATAATAATTAACAAGAAACCCACACTATGTCTCATAGTGTCAATATAACTAAATGTTAGGGCCACAAACAACATTGTCTATGCTAAAACAACTTGCACAAGCACATAATAGTAAAAAATCCCTGCACTCTTAATTTTTCCTTTGCAATATAACGTGCATTTATATTACTTGATTAAATTGTGAAACTACTAACTCTCGATAATCTTACATCTTTATAGGGATGCTACTATCTAAAAAAAAAAACTTTAGAACAATTATTAATCTTCTAACCGGTATACCAAAATAATGATCATAATAATGATTGAACACAATAGAACCTCATGCGATGTATAACCCAATTTTTAGTTCATAAGTTTTTATCGCTCTAAAAACGTAACTCGTAAGGTATGCATATTTTCTTACTCATTTTATTGTCATATATATGCAAGTATCAAATGTGTTAACGGCTGATTACAAGTTAGAACTTACACAATCTTGTACCAATAATTTAATTTTATAGCATTCCGAGATTTCCATGACCCACATAATCTCACATCTTTAGAAATGCAATTATCTCCATTTCTAGCACAACATAATCAGCTAGAATGGAACGGTCCAACTTTCCTTCTCAATGCATGCTATCCTGGGTATACTATTTTCCGATACAGCTTGATTGGCAGACTCTTGGCGCATTCTTTTATTGTATATCGTTGTAGAGCAAATGATCAGACCATCTTTTGTATCTCATTTGATGCCGGCGGAACCGCAGAAGCTGTGCAAGGACGAGCCCAATTCTGTCACCTGCTATATCCTCCTTCTGGTGGCTCTTATGGCCTATTTTCTTGAAAAGGCCCGTTGTCTGTTCTAAATTTATCCCCGGTACATATTCCAGCCAAACAGGAAATCCCCGAAGTTCCATTCAGCAGACACATAGGGTCCAATCCGGAGATGAAAATAGAGGACACATAGGGTCCAATCCGGAGATGAAAATAGAGGCCACTTGTTGTACCAGTTTGATGAACCGAACCAAATCATATCTCCTCTCAAAACAATACTTTGCAGGGACGGCTCATGTCCATTCCAGAACACATAAGTCTGACCGTCTCTAACTTTGTATAAGATCAGGCCACATCTCAGGGGTGCTTCTTGGTTAGTGAATAGAGCCAGAAATGAGAAGTCTTCTTTATCCATTGATGACATCATAGCTTCACACACAGAAACAGAATATAAACAGAGGAAAAACAATGCCAGGTAGAAACATTTCTTCTCCCCTTTCAATTTTTTTTAAAACTATAAAAATCAAAACCAATAACGTCTTTAGCGGTTGAAAAAATGTAGGCTTTGATTTGTATTTTTCACAACAAAAATATTAACAATACTAGATGATTAAACATAGAAAAATAATAATAAATAATTGAAAGTAATTTTGTATGAACTCTTGATAACATTCTATAATCTAGAGTAGTAAAAAGATATAGAAATAGCTTGTTCGTGAGAGTCGCGACAAAGTCGCTGTTCTAAAGACGTTATCGCCTCCCTACGTGCAGGTGTTGACGGTAGATAAAGTCTCCAAGAAAAAACCCATTGACGCAACTGTGTTTCCTCCATGTGCACGTTTATATGAAGACGGTATGAACTAGTCCACGATTACGTTGCCCAAGTATAAAAAATATATAATTGACATAGAAGAAAAATATTGTGATAGTAGAGAAGAAAACACTAAGTTTGGAAGTATAGTTGCTTCAAGTCTTCTATGTCACACCCCATGGCCTTGTATATTTGGCCAATCGTAATCCATTTATTGGCCACATAAGTAAGATTAAAAGTTTAGTAACTCATGATAATTATTCTCAATAATGTCAAATAATAAACTATATTATACACATCATAAATCAATATGAGTTAATAATACTCGTTATTGCATTTGTAATTAATTTCATAATATACATGTAAGTAAATACCATAGAGCCATAAATTGCAATATAATTATAATGCCATAATGTACATTTTATTTTATTAAAATATTCCAACGAGAGAGAGAGAGAGAGAGAGTAATGTTTCCTATCATTTTTCATTGCATCGTGCAGCATGCCGAGCAATTCAACCGAGTGTTCAAAAGCAACCAAGTCAAGAGATAATTTCGTCCTCCATTCATTACATGTTTTGAGAATAGTCATCTTAGAAGTGTCTCCTATTCTCGCGATCCGATTCTGATTTAAAAGGACAAAGGACGTAAAAAATTAAATAGACTTATGAGAGAAGTAGAATTTTAGTAGGGCTAAACTTCTACTAGAGTTAGACTCCTTTTTCATTTAGAATTCTAAGACAACTAGAAGTGTTTGTCGGAGAGATTTCTAAGAGTGATCAGCTCGAAGAACTTGAGTTTATTTAAGTATCTAGGAAATAAGACCGTATTTTGGTCGCCTTTGATATGGTCAGTCGAACAACGATAATTTTGATCATGGTTCGTTAAGTCAAGTACGTACGCCACTGACCACCAATCTTGAGTTCGAACCAAACCTAGGATTAGTTTAGGTTTGTTAGCATGCACTATTTTGATTTTGCTGCATCTGAGACAAAAATAAAAAAATCACAATAAACAAGTTAGAAACCATTATGGTTTGAATGGTTGTTAACACTTTGTGAAGTACCTTCAAATTCAACCATACATTTAGCTAACGTCCATTCATCAGGACTTGGCAAGCCTTTTGGGAACTTGGTTAGTACACAGCAATTATAAAATTGCTTGTATACCATAATGTGTAAAAGTATAAAATATGTGGATTCTACTTTTGGTAGATAAATATGATCTTAATAGACAAATTACTTTGAACAAACGAACATACATTACCCCTTATCATGGAAATGAGTGGTCCTTTAGCAGCTGAACCATCTCATATAATTAAATTAATTACACAACAAACACATGAACAGGAAAATAGTTTCTACCTAATTTATGATTGAGGTTTGTCTTTAACAATTTAGTATCGACATTATTATTAGAAGCATTATCAAAATTAATACTCATTATCTTGCTCTCTATTTTGAATTTTGCTCATGCTCCTCGTATAATATCAGCAACAGCAGATGCATCATGTGGATGTGGAAACATTTCAAAACCAATAATTTTAGTCTGTATAACCTAGTCTATATCAGCCCAATGGGCCGCATACAAGATTAATTAAGAATATCTAGAATTTTCTAAATATCAGAAATAAGACTAACTCTACCATAAAAGTTTTCAAAATAATTAAGCAATCATTTTTCAGGGACATTATATCATTTCAGTGCATCAGACCTACTAGTCTTCACCTCTGGGGATTGTTAAGGGGTTCTCGTATGTAGCTACTATCGTTCGATGAAGCTAGAATCTCCGTCTCTAGCTGGGAAAAAGAAAAAAATTCCACTATGAGGTGAAGGACTTCCTCAGAAAAAGTCTGAGCTGGGGTATACTTTTCACCATCAGTAAAATTTGAAAATTCTTCACTGTGCACAATAAGTTCTTTAAGATCGTCTCTTTGCTGTCACTGACTATAGATAAATAACTTATCATAAAAAGGATAACGGTGTTTTGACTACATGCTTGTCTAGATGCACATTGCAAGAAATTTCTATTAAGATGTAAATACCACTACCATGCGAGAAAAACTTGAAACATTATTTACATTGAGCTTTGGATACTTTATAAACAATAATCTTTGTAGAATGATCCCAACACTTAGGCTCTGTTAGGTGGAGTTTATTTTTTCAGTTTTGTAAACTGGAGAAAATAAACGCTTTTGACACACAGTTTTCGTTTTTTTTCTTCGGTTTTAAAAACTAGTTTTTAAAATATGGCTATTTTGAAAACTCCAAAAAAGAGTTTTTTGTTTTCAGTTTTGATTTTTATTTTGAGACCACCACCACCCTCTCACCGCCGGCAACCACCGCCCACCCTCGGCGACCACTGTCTATCGGCAGCCACCGATCACCACCGGTGACCAAAAGCCACCTTCGGCGACTGTCAGCAGCAACCAGCGGCCGCCGGCCACCACCACCGTCGACCACTGCCACGCCCCACAACCGTCACCGCAAACCACCATTAAAAAAATTCAAAATAAAAACTGGGTAATCAAACACCCATTTGATAAAAAAAAAAACTCAAAATAAAAACTGGGTAATCAAACACCCATTTGTTTTTGTAAAAAAAAAATTAAACTAGTTTTTATTTTTTATTTTTTGGCAACAGAAAACTAAAATTGAAAATGTTACCAAACTCTACCTTAGCTTTCACTTTTATATCTGTCTTTTGGACTTCTAGCGAACTTCAGGGAGGATTGCTTGATCCATCCTCTTCATAACCATTGATCGAGTTTAAATTGTAATCGACAGTATTAGTGTTGCCAAATGAGCTGGGTAATTGTCTATAGTGTTTTGATCTTGTGAAGGCCTATATTGATAATCAAGAACACTACAAGAAAAAAGGCTTTTAGCGACGGAAAAATTCGTTGCTAAAAGTCTAAAATCCGTCGCTAAATGTTTAGCGACGATAAATCCGTCGCTAAAAGTCTCTCGTATAAAAGCCCATCACTAATAGTTTGGCGACGGAATTTTCAAATCCGTCGTGTAATATTTAAGTTTTTGCGACGGATTTATTTATTAATTAGCGACGGAATATCCGTCTCTAATTATATTTTAAGTATTTTAATTTAATTTTTTTGTTAAATTAGCGACGGAATAAATATTTTAGCGATGGAATATTCCGTTGCGAAATGTCTTATTTAGCGACGGAATATTCCCTCGCTAAACACCGATTGTAATAAAAAACTTTTAGTGCCAAAATAATCCGTTTTAAAATATATAATTTTTATTTTTTTTTCTAATGCCCAAACCTGTAATAAAAAAATCAATCCTCAACAACTACGTGCAATAATCAATACACAAAGAAATATGTAAACTTAATCATAAAAAAGATTCATTGTGTACAAGTTGGGAACTGGATACAACTGGTTAGGGGAGGGGAGAAGAGTACAAGCCGGGTGCGGGGGCCAGGGGGAAGCTGGGACCGGGCACGAGAAGAGGCTCATCAGGGGTTGCCGAGTCCTGAATCTGGATCCTGCTGATTCGGGGCCGGCTCGGCATGTCCAGCTGCGGTACCCTGCTGATCCTGCTCCCTGATCATCCTCAACACCACCGTAGCAATGCGCACGATCTCCTCGTTGTCCAACGGATGCCGAGGAGCCGGTGTCTGTGGAGGGGCAGTGGGGGGTGAGGACGCTCCTATCACGGTACGAGCAGTCCGACTAGGCAGGCCGCGTATGCGGCCTTTCGGCCGATTGACGACCTCCGGCGTATCCAGCCATCGCTTCAACGCCCCAGTACTCGCACCCGTACTAGTGGAGGCTGATGGCTGTCCGGACTGCTCCCCGGACCCCCTAAACTGTTCATACGAGGCCTGCAAGAAATAGTGATATAAAGATATGTTAGGGCATTAATTAACGCAACAGACATTGAGGATAGAAAGACAAAAAATTAACAACTTAAACAAATTGACTCACATCGATCCGCCGGGCAATATCTGAAATATAGTCGCCGCTCGGTGCGCCTCGTCCTTGTCCTTCTTCCGCACGTGCGTCTGATTATACGTCAGAGCTACGACCTCATCGTCCTTCAGATCCGGGTGCTCGACCGCATCCTTGTGTCGGACGATGTCGTGTGGCACCGACCCCCCCCTGTGTCCGTGTCTATGCTCCCTAATGGGGATCTCAATCCAATTGGGTCCCATCCTCCGTCAACAATCTCAATTCTCAATTCTTAAATGTCCAATGCAATAAAAATTAATAAAAATCACACATTCAATCCAATTGGGTCCCATCCTCCGTCAACAATCTCATTATCTCAAATGCTCAATGCACAATTAACAATCTAAAATCATCAATTAACAACCTAAAATCATCAATTAATAATCTCATTTACTTCAAATGCACAGCTAATAACCTAAAATCATCAATTAACAACCTAAAATCATCTATCGATTGGATTAGGGCATTCAATTTAGGGTTCAAATAGTTTAATTTAGGGTTCGGTTCAATTAGGGGTTCAAGTAGTTTAATTAGGTTTCGATTACATCAATTTAGGGTTCAATTATAGTTCAATTTAGTGGTCGGTTGAATTGGGGCATTCAATTAGGGGGTTCAATAAGTTCAATTTAGGGTTCGGTTGGATTAGGGCATTCAATTTAAGGTTCAATTAGGGGTTCAATTCGATTAAGGCATTCAATTTAGGATTTAATTAGGATTCAATTACTTCAATTTAGGGTTCAATTAGGGGGTTCTATTAGTTCAGTTTAGGGTTCGGTTGAATTGGGACATTCAATTTAGGGTTCGATTGGATTAGGGCATTCAATTTAGGGTTCAATTAGGGGTTCAATTTTGGGTTCGACCCCGGATTAGGGCATTCAATTTAGGATTTAATTAGGGTTCAATTACTTCAATTTAGGGTTCAATTATGGTTTAGTTAGTTCAATTTAATGGACGGTTGAATTGGGACATTCAATTTAGGGTTCAATTAGGGGGTTCAATAAGTTCAATTTAGGGTTCGGTCGAATTAGGGCATTCAATTTAGGGTTCAATTAGGGGTTCAATTTAGGGTTCGATTGGATTAGGGCATTCAATTTAGGGTTCAATTGGGGGTTCAATTTAGGGTTCGGTTGGATTAGAGCATTCAATTTAAGGTTCAATTAGGGGTTCAATTTAGGGTTCAGTTGGATTAAAACATTCAAGTTAGGGTTCAATTAGTTTAATTTATGGTTCGATTCGATTAAGGCATTCGATTTAGGGTTTAATTAGGGTTCAATTACTTCAATTTAGGGTTCAATTAGGCCAAATGCTTCATAATAAACAAATTCAGAAGACAAAATAATGGTGAAACATCCAAATTAACAACAACATAAGATTATACATGACAGAGAAGACAAATTCGAATATGGCCAAATGCTTGATAATCAATTTTGAAAAATAAACAACAAGATTAATTTAGGGCAATTGACATACAGATCTCGAGTTGGGTACGACGATAATAGCGTTGGTGGTGCATTGGCAGTGGTGGGCTTCGTTGCGCGATGCAAGTGGAGGGCTTTGTGGCACAGAGGCAGTGTGTCACGGGCTGCCCCTTGCACCCGCCTAGCACTGCGCCCCCGCGCCCATCCAGCTCAGCGCCCCCGCGCCCTTCCAACAGGCGCCCATGCGCCCTCACAAGTTCATCAAGTCTCGCGCCCATGCGCCCGTCAAGCACAGCGCCCGCGCGCCTAATTGCAGTGCCCGCGCACGTCAAAAGCCAACAGTGAAGATCTAAAGATCCAGGCGTGCGTTTTTGCTCAATTTTGGTGGAGACCACCGTTGTATATATTTAAGTTTCCCTGTAAAATTTCAAGTCATTTCGAGTTGTATTTCTCTAAAAAGGGGCACTATGACTCCTCGCACATAGTTACGTCTACTACTGTCACTTTAGTTTTACCTCATAATGGTACTATATGGGAGTCATGCACACCCATACCCGAGAGTCCCTTGCTTTGTTTTAGCTTGCCGTTCTAGCTAGATTGCACACTGTGGATGCAAACAAAGCCTTTTGTAAGTTGTAATGATGCTATTGAAGTAATGAAGATATTTGTGACCGTTTTGCCCTAGTGTTGAAATTTACTCTTTGTGCACTGTTTTATGCGATGTTGATGTACTGCTTGCTATAAATTGTTGAGATTGGTTGGCGGACTCTTCTTGCGAGCGGCAAGTCGAGTGCCACACACGGTTTCCTTGTGCCATCAAGGGCCACCGTGTGTCAGGTGGTATCAGAGCCGCGGTTGTCCAAGAGACCGTGGCTTCAGCTAAGAAAATATTGTGGGATAGTTTGTTGAGAAAAACTATGGCCAACACGAAAGAGAGAATCGATGCTTTGGAAGCACAGATACATGACATGTTCAAGAGTGACCAGGATGCTCCAGGCATCCTGAAGCAATTCTCCCTTTGCCTTGACGCGTTGGAAGTGAATCTTGAAGCCACTGATAATACCCGATATGCTGAGAGCATGGAATGGGATGGGAAGTTTCAGGAGCTTCAAGATCGAGTGGAACACCATGCACGGCACAGTGGAGGTATAGACTGGGAGTCTAAATTTTAAGAACTCCAGGATCGAGTGGAGCTTCTTAGTCGTGCAGTGGTTAACACACCCGCTGGGGGTGCGGAGCACTCGTCGAGGCCCCGAGTGCCAGAGCCCAAGAGTTACGGGGGAGCCCGTGACGCCAAGGAATTAGAAAATTTCCTTTTCGATGTAGAACAATACTTTCGAGCCATCAGAGTAGACTCGGAAGCGACAAAGGTGTTGATGGCTGCCATGTACTTGGTTGGAGATGCCAAGTTATGGTGGCGTAAGAAGTACGCAGAGATCGAAGATGGGTCTTGCGTCATAAACACATGGGAGATACTCAAACGTGAGCTAAAGAGTCAGTTTTTCCCAGAAAACACCGCATTCAACGCGAGAAAAGCGTTGCTGGAATGCAAGCACACCGGATCGGTCCGGGAGTATTGCCAGGCATTTTCTGCCTTGATGTTGGACATCAGTGACATGTCCGCAGTCGACAGACTCTTCTTCTTCATGGAAGGGTTAAAACCATGGGCTCGTACCGAGCTTAATAGACGTCGGGTGAACAACCTTAATGAAGCCATCATCGCTGCCGAGAGCCTTTCAGATTACAACTCTGAGCCACAGAGACCCCCTCAGAGAGGAAATCCAAGCAGAGGTATTGGTGGCAAGAAGCCAGGAGGTCCAATGCCAAACCAAAGTTGGGGCAGTAAAAGCAGTTGGGCGTCAAACTCTTCTACCCAACAGAAGAGTGGAGTTGGGTTCAAAGCCAAGCCTGACGCTAGCACCAGTGGAGAAGTGAAGAAACCTCCTTTCAGGGGTTGCTTCTTGTGCCAAGGACCGCACGTGATCGCTAACTGTCCGCAGCGACAGATGATGAATGCCTTCTTTGACAACATTGGGCAGGTGCAACGTGGGGAACAATCTGGCTCTCGACCAAGGCACCCACTAACAGATGAGCAAACAGACACACAAGATTATGAAGAGGAAGATGCCGTCGGGGCCTTTCCTCAGTGGTGTAATGCGGTGACAACACAGGTTGGGAACCCCAAAAAGAGCTCGACTGGAGAAGAGCCTAAAGACATGCCGCCAAAGAAAAAGGGTGATGTACCAGGAAAAGGCTTGATGTATGTGGACATCAAGGTTAACGGGAAGGCCATCAGGGCCATGGTGGACACAGGAGCTACCCATAGTTACATTTCTAGCACCGAAGTGGAAAGACTGGGTCTAACTCTAGAAAAAGGGTGCGGACGGGTGAAGGCTATCAACTCCGCCGCACAGCCAGTAGCGGGGATAGCGAGATCTGTTTTGATCAAGATTGGCCCATACGAAGGAAGGACCAACTTTTCAGTAGTCATCATGGACGACTTTAAACTGATCCTTGGGTTGGAGTTTCTGCGTGACACGAAGACCACAGTGATGCCATGTACCAACTCGCTAGTCATGCTTGGGAATAAACCATGTGTCATCCCAACTATATCTTCTAGGGCGGGAGAGCGTTCTATCTCAGCCCTCCAGTTGAAAAGGGGATTAAAACTGGATGAAACAACCTACCTTGCCATGCTACGGTGGGACGAAATTGAAGAAGTATCGGGACCATTACCGAAAGAAGTTAAAGTGATATTAAACGACTTTGAAGATGTGATGCCTGATGAATTGCCGAAGAAATTGCCACCTAGAAGGGCAATTGACCATGAGATAGAGCTCGTGCCAGGCACGAAGCCACCCGCCCGAGCTCCGTATCGGATGTCACAACCAGAACTTGCTGAACTCAGAAAACAATTGACGGAGTTGCTAGATGCGGGTTTGATCACTCCCGCGAAGTCGCCTTATGGTGCACCAGTCCTCTTCCAGAAGAAACAAGATGGTTCTTTGCGGATGTGTGTGGACTACAGGGCGCTAAACAAGGTGACTATTCGGAACAAGTATCCTATTCCTTTAGTCGCCGACTGTTTTGATCAGCTTAGCAGGGCGAGAGTGTTTACCAAGTTGGACTTGAAGTCTGGGTATTGGCAGGTCCGAATTGCCGAAGGTGACGAGGCGAAGACAACTTGTGTCACCAGATACGGGGCGTATGAGTTCCTGGTCATGCCGTTCGGCTTGACCAACGCCCCGGCCACATTTTGCACCTTGATGAATCAAGTTTTGCGGGACTACATTGACGATTTTGTAGTGGTGTATCTCGATGATATTGTGATCTACAGTTCCAGCTTGGACGAGCATCTGAAGCACTTGAGGAAGGTGCTTGCCCGACTGAGGGAGCACGAGCTATACGTGAAGCTGTCGAAATGCACTTTTGCCCAGACCAAGATTAAATTCTTGGGCCATGTGATAGAACAGGGTCAGATAAGGATGGACTCAGGTAAAGTTCAAGTGATACAGGAGTGGCAGCCGCCAACGAATGTTTCAGAACTGAGATCTTTCCTTGGATTGACCAACTATTATAGGAAGTTTGTCCGAGATTATTCGAGAATGGCCCATCCCCTAACCGAACTTTTGAAGAAGAGCAATGTTTGGGAATGGTCCAAGGAGTGTCAATCAGCCTTCTCGGCTATGAAGCAGGCTATGTCTGAAGATCCGGTACTTGCTCTCCCTGATGTGTCGAAGTCCTTTGAAGTTCATACAGATGCTTCTGACTTTGCACTAGGAGGGGTTCTAATGCAAGAAGGCCACCCGGTGGCATATGAGAGTAGGAAGCTCAACGAAGCAGAACGTCGCTACACCACTCATGAGAAAGAGTTGCTCGCGGTAGTACACTGTCTCAGAATTTGGAGGCACTACCTGCTTGGTTCTAGCTTCATAGTGCGGACGGACAACACTGCAGTGAGCCACTTCTTGAGTCAATCTAAGCTCACTTCGAAACAGGCCAGGTGGCGGGAACTCTTGGCAGAATTCAACTTCATGCTCGAGTACAGGACAGGCTCAACCAACAGCGTAGCAGACGCCCTCAGCAGGAGAGCCGAACTAGATCAGGTAGCATTGATGGCCATGAATGCTATTGTTAGAGCAGATAGCCGAGTTGCCATCAACATCGGAAAGAAGATCAAGAAGGCCCTTACCAGGGATCCGGTTGCCCAACAACTACTGAAACTGATCGAGAGCGGTAAAACTCGACAGTTTTGGCAAGAAGATGGTTTGCTGATGACCAAAGGAAGACGGGTATACGTTCCCCGAGTCGATGATCTGAGACGAATATTGATTCGAGAATGTCATGACACCCTTTGGGCAGGCCATGCCGGAGGAGAAAGAACATTAGCTCTCCTTCAACAAGGTTACTACTGGCCCCAAATGGGGGATGGAGTGCAAGAGTATGTGAAAACATACCTTACTTGTCAGCAGGACAAGGTGGAGCGTAAGAAGAAGGCAGGGTTACTACAGCCGCTGCCGGTCCCCAAGAGACCGTGGGAGAGTGTGTCATTGGATTTCATCACTGGTCTGCCGAAGGTTGAAGACTTAGGCACAATTCTTGTTGTCGTTGATCGGTTTAGCAAGTATGCGAGCTTTATCGCAACACCCAAGTATTGCTCAGCCGAAGACACAGCGCAACTTTTCTTTAAGTATGTGGTGAAGTATTGGGGAATGCCTCAAGACATTGTCAGTGATCGGGACTCCCGCTTCACTGGAAACTTTTGGACTGAACTCTTTAAGTTATTCGGATCCCAACTTTCGATGAGTTCAAGTTATCATCCAGAATCAGACGGTCAGACGGAGCGGTTCAATTCCATGTTAGAAGAGTACCTCCGCCATTTTGTCAGTGCAACACAAAAAAATTGGGTCAAGCTACTGGATGTTGCCCAGCTGTGTTTCAACTCACGCAAAAGCTCTTCGACAGGGAAGAGTGCTTTTGAGATTGTAAATGGACAACAACCGTTACTACCCCACACGGTAAACGTCCCCAATGCCGGGAAATCCCCAAGGGCCATAAGCTTCAGTGAAGAATGGAGGCAGAATATAGATCTAGCTCACTCCTACCTTGAGAAAGCAGCCAGAAGAATGAAGAAACACGCTGACAAGAACAGGAGATCTCAAGAGTTTAACGTGGGCGACAAAGTTATGGTCAAGCTACTGCAACAGGATCGCAAATTTCTAAGGGGAAGAGACTCTCGTCTTTTGCAAAAATATGAGGGACCCCTGACTATAGTGAAGAAGATAGGCAAGATGGCTTACAAAGTTGATCCGCCTCATTGGTGGAGCCGCCAGCTCCATCCCGTCTTTCACGTCAGCATGTTGAAGCCATTCTATGAAGACACAGCCGACCCCTCCAGGGGCCAAATCAAGAGACAAGGACTCAAACCCAAAGCAGCAGGAAAACGAGTTGCCGAAGCTATTTTGAATGATAGAGTGATTATAGCTTCCCGCAAACGCCATCAGGAGTACCTAGTCAAGTGGCAGGGACAAAAGGATGAAGAAAAACACTTGGGAACGAGCAGCAGACTTATCAGCCTACGCCGACAAGATTGAAGCCTACCACATGCAGAAGTTGACGAGGGCGTCAACAGCTCTAGTGGGGGAGAATGTCACGGGCTGCCCCTTGCACCCGCCTAGCACTGCGCCCCCGTGCCCATCCAGCTCAGCGCCCCCGCGCCCTTCCAACAGGCGCCCATGCGCCCTCACAAGTTCATCAAGTCTCGCGCCCATGCGCCCGTCAAGCACAGCGCCCGCGCGCCCAATTGCAGTGCCCGCGCACGTCAAAAGCCAACAGTGAAGATCTAAAGATCCAGGCGTGCGTTTTTGCTCAATTTTGGTGGAGACCACCGTTGTATATATTTAAGTTTCCCTGTAAAATTTCAAGTCATTTCGAGTTGTATTTCTCTAAAAAGGGGCACTATGACTCCTCGCACATAGTTACGTCTACTACTGTTACTTTAGTTTTACCTCCTAATGGTATTATATGGGAGTCATGCACACCCATACCCGAGAGTCCCTTGCTTTGTTTTAGCTTGCCGTTCTAGCTAGATTGCACACTGTGGATGCAAACAAAGCCTTTTGTAAGTTGTAATGATGCTATTGAAGTAATGAAGATATTTGTGACCGTTTTGCCCTCGTGTTGAAATTTACTCTTTGTGCACTGTTTTATGCGATGTTGATGTACTGCTTGCTATAAATTGTTGAGATTGGTTGGCGGACTCTTCTTGCGAGCGGCAAGTCGAGTGCCACACACGGTTTCCTTGTGCCATCAAGGGCCACCGTGTGTCACAGTGGAAGGTTTGGTGGTGCGGCATCGGGTGGGGGACGGGAGTGTCGCCGAAGGTGGGTCGCCGTAGACAGGGGTCGCTGGAGGTGGGTCGCCGTAGAGAGGGGTGAGAGAAGAATTTCGGAGAGAGAAACGGGGAGAGAGAAACAAACTCGATGTGGGTTTATATCGAGGATCTTTAGCGACGGAATAATACCGTCGCTAAAAATCCTTCGGTGAAGGTCTGACTTTTACCGACAGACTTTTTAGCGACAGTTTTATTTCGTCATTTAAATAATTTAAAAAACTTTCAGAAAATACTAATTTTCTATAAAAATTTTGGCGACGATAACTCCGTCGCTAAAAGTCCGCCGTTAAAAGTCCGTCTGCAAATACTTTTATCGACAATGGCTTCCGTCGATAATAGTATTAAACGACGGATGTTTAACGACGGGATATTCCGTCGCTTAAAGGCCTTTTTAGCGATGGAATACCTTTCGTCGCTAAAATTCCGTCGCAAAATACATATTTTCTTGTGGTGGAATGTTTTGGTTAAAATTCATGAAATTTTATTGGTCTACTATACCCAATGATGATTGCTCTTAAGGTTTTTGTGGTGCTCACAGTGGTTGACATTTTTGGCTATGCGGTTGAAATGGTCTTGAAGTAGCCTTATATTTTTTAATGTTTCAAAGAGAAAAACACAAAACTGGTAAGACTGATTAAATAGTAAAAGAATTACACTAAAACATAATACTTTTTAAGCTAAAAGCTATCAATTAATAATGAAAGAAAGCTTGTAATTCAAAAATAAGAGGGTATAACAACGAATAAGAATACACTAGAAAGCTTGTAGAAAAGGGGGAATTCTGAATTGTAGTCAAGGTGTGAAGAGTGCGAAGAGAATGAGTCAATTTTTAAAATTTTCAAGCCCATAAAAGACCAAATGCCCCTAAAACTAGGTGTTTATAGTTGTTGCGAAAGGATATGTAAAAGTGCATGAAAAGATTGTGTGGAATATGATTGGAGGAAAAAATCCCTCAACCTAGCCGTTACATAGCTGTTAGAGGGGTGAAAATGTCATTGTCACAAAAATAGCTGTTTTCAGGTAAGGGAAAAAATTCAAGATTTTGAAAATTTAATGTTTTAGTGGGCCGAGAAAGGCCAGGCTTGAGATGGATAACGGACCGGGCTGTGGCGGGCCTAAAAGCAGTAGGGCCGGGCTTTTCTGGAAACATCTGGTCCAGGTCCGCTCTAGGCGCTTCTAGCCTGGGTTTGCATTATACATGGTGTGGGTGGGGCCGGCCTGGAATTTCTTTGGGCTGGACTGGGGTGGCCCATGGGCCTTTAGCCCGTGTGACGAACTCCACTTTTTTCCCCTTAATTTTATCCTTCCTTGTTCTCCAGGAATGGCTATTCTCCCCTTAATTTTATCATTGTCCCTTGAGCAAGTCTCATGCAGTTGAAGCCATCTTTTATCAATGTGCATTGAGTTAAACCTAACAGGTAGTTTGACTGGGTGGCTCACTTTTACTTCCAATTGAACTACAGGTAGTTGACAGAACCATAATAATAGGAAGTTAAAGGAACAAGACCTTGCATAAATCTAGAAGCATTTTTCTCTATTTTTCTGTCAATCAGTCTCAACTTTTATGCCTCAAGATATGTATTTGTGGCTTTGTAACAAACTCGAAGCTGCATCTTTTTCTCATCTGTTTTCGCGCAGATATTTACGGGTTTGTGATGGAACCTTTTATATACTCTAGTGTTCGAGAGGCAGAATAAGCAATAGTAATTGCAGCATTACGAAAGATGCACATAATCTTACTCTTGTTCGCCATTAATATGTTGATTAGCACTACAATAGTACTCGAATCTTGGACAAGCCAAACCGTAGACCATTCATTCCATTAGTTATTAAGAAAATGGTTGATTATCTTAAGATTGTTACGATTTCAAATCTGTGTGGACAGTAATATCCTCGTAGCATGATAATGGACAATTGTACTTTGGTTACATCATATTTGTACGTATTTCTCCCGATTCCCAATATCTGGGACCTGTAGAAAATTTGCTAGACACAGAGAGCAATCTCAATGGCCTTTCGTAAAGCAAAAGATGGTGAGAGAAATGGAGACCATGACCCCGTGCATGAAAAGGGTGTAATCTCTACAGGAATAATGCCAGCATATGCCACTCCATTCTTCAGCATATCCAAAATTAAGGTGCAAACCGACTAGTATATGAAGAGCTTTTTGGTTTCCACTTAATAATCATTCGAGCATGGTTGTTTGAATAAAGGCAGATGTGAGTTTGAGAAATAACAGTGCAGTCCTTCTTTGGCAACTGTCTTTACCAAAGGAGAACTGCCCTTCAGTTTACTCCCATTGTAATTTTGATGCCGTGCGTTTCAAATTTATGAAGATTGCAACTTTTAGGCCTTGTTTTTTTTTTGTGGAAAACATTTTCCTCAAAATATTTTTAAGTTATTGTGGTGTTTTGCACGTTTAATGAGAAACTATTTACGGAAAATGCTTACCATTCCGATAAAAAGAAGGCAGATTTTTAAGAAAATGTTTTACCAAAATAAAAAGGGGCAGTCATTTTGCCGTCACTTCTTGCATTTCACATCTCACTTCTGCCTTGCTCTTGCCCGACTCCATCACTGCCACGGCCATGTTGCCTCTGCCACCGGTGCCCACGCCACCTCTGCCTCCCCACTCTACCAGATTTTTCCCTTTTTTTCTTCTCCTTTCTATTTTGCTTTTTTCTTCTTCAATCACCACAAGAGACTCACTTTTTGACTGAGCATATTCGACCCTTCTAATTAACCCAGATCATTCCTTTGTTTTTTATTTAATGTTTGATTCTCTCCATTTTCGTCATTTGTGTCTTTTTGGCTGAATAGAAAACTGGGTTTGCAAGGTCTCTGAGTAATTATATTTTTCTGTTATCCTACACCCAAAATGTGAATATTCATGAAGCATCCTTTCAACATTGACGAACATTTAATTTGTTTTCTAATTTGACTCTGTATGTTAAGCTGGTTATGTTATGATTGGTGGGTAATTCACTTTTTTTTTTACTATATAGTATATATATTTGATTATAAAAAATGGGACTGCACATTTACCATCCGTATGATAAGATGGTTATGATAAATGGGTTATTACTGTCTTCCTTTTTTTATTTTCTTTTTCTTTTTTTATTCTTTTTAAGGCAATTCGTAGCTTGCAGTCGCGTTGCTGTGTTGATTGCTTCTCCTCGGTGAAGGAGGCAACCTAGGAAACATCAAGAAACTTAAACTACGTTTTAATATCCCTCTTTTATTTCAAACTAGTTGTTCTCTAAACGTGCGTTGCACGTCGCTTATTGGCTAAAGTGGTTCGTCAATTAATAATCTCTGTTAATTCACAAAACATTAGTAAGAGCTTGTGTGTGTGGTGTAACATAATAGGAGAACTTAGCAAGCCATTTCTCAATATATGTAGATTGTTTACATTCTCTTGACCACAATCTCTTGTATTAGAAGGCATTAGATTGGCAGTAGGCAACCAACATAAGATGAACTCAATCGATCTTGATTTCTCTTTTATGTACAAAAAGAGATGACCATTAAGGTCGCTTAGGAGGAAACAAAAAAACGATAATTTTCATCCCACATAAAAATGGGAGCCAGCATTTAATAACCTAACCATTCAAAAGGCTAGCATAAACAAGAAAATAAAAAGTCCTCTAGAGAAAGTTGTTTAACACCATAGTCCAAAATTCAACTCTCTTGACGCGGGAATTGTTCCTTGCCCTTCAATCTTTAGAGGGAGTGCTTCAAATCACTTTCCCTTTTGGAGACTCCTTAAAAAAGGAATCTGGCATCATCCAATACACCTTAACTGAAAAGCATATTCATCAACTTACCAAGATCAAGAAAGAAAAGTCGAAAAAGTTACATTCGTAAATTGTGTCGTCTATCTATTTCTTTCAATGGATATATATAATCAATAGGACTGCCCAACTCCATTTGATACAAACTGCTTGAAAAGTACCTGGAAATTGGTCCACTTGTAGGGATCCACCTTTCACTTTGACCGTTGGAGATTACAAACCATATTGAAAAATCTATTTAGCAAATATATTCTCAGAGTTTAGCATAAAGTTTGTACCAAATCCATGTCTTTTTAAAAGGGCTATGCAAATGAACTCAGTTGGGAAACTCTAGAATAAAAATATGCTGCAAACAACATATAGTAACTATGAACATAATTTCAGCAACAACTACATGAAGGTTTTTTCTCATAATTTAAACCAAAGATGCACAAGTATGTATATGCCTAAATAGAGTATCCATCAAATATAGCAATTAAGCCAACGAAAAACCGTACTTTGAGATGTTACCCAAACAATATCGTAAATATCTTGCATTCAAATAGGTGACTTATTTTTCAAAAACCACTTCAAAGTTCTTCGCACCTTTCCATTTTGAGTCTAGGAGTATGCAATCTAATCGACTATTCCAATTTGTAGAAGAAAAAGGTTTCCTTTTTAATTACTGGAATGAAAGTCTTATACGTTCAAAGTTTGAACAAGCTTCTTTCGAGTCCTTCGGTATACGCACAAATGCAATTTACTCAGTGTGCATTGGCATGTAGCATTTCGAGCAATCCCGTCAACTTAAATTAAAAGGACAAGTTTTTGGAATGATCATTTCATAAGTTTGATTTTCCTTTGAGTGGCATTATCAACAATTTTTCAATCTCAAATATTGTTGCTAAGTATTTCTACTGATACTTATCAACATAAAACAAATCCCTACCTTGTCAGTTCTTCTTTGTCGTCTTCCTCTCTCTCTCTCTAGACCAACCATTGACATAGATTCATACCCTCTCCTCTCTCATATGCAGCTGATGATTAATGGGCACGACGTAACCAGTGAATTATGCTGAATCAGACTAATCGTTCTTATTGGCTGTAATCTGAAGTGTGATTTTTCCTTATCCTAATGGAATGCTCACATTGTCAGCGCCTTCTTTGTTTCTTGAGGTCAATCTTAACAACATTCGGCACCCTAGATTTACTAAGCTATGTAAATTCAACTCCCAAAAATCAGATTTCTTATTATTTTTTCAAATTCAAAGCATGGCTCCGATTTTAGATTCCCAAAAAGTGATGATATAGTTATTGTCACGATCACCTTATAAATCATTAGTGCTCTAGATACTAAACTTGAAAAGCTTCATTCCAATACTCCAACCTTAAAAGTCAACAGTTAGGTTTCTTGGCCTAATTAGAAAATCGCAAGTAAAAGTAATATCTATAGATTTTACTGTGTCTTTGTTTCCTAATAATAACCATGCTACAGAAAAATCACTACAAGAAAAAAGGCTTTTAGCGACGGGGAAATCCGTCGCTAAAAGCTCAAAATCCATCGCTAAAAGTCTCTTGTATAAAAGCTCGTTACTAAAAGTTTGGCGACTGAATTTTCAAATCCGTCATCCAATATCGCACTTTTTTGTGACGAATTTATTTATTAATTAGCGGCGGATATTCCGTCGCTAATTATATTTTACGCATTTTAATTTATTTTATGTTTTGTGAATTTAGCGACAGAATAATATTTTTTGCGACAGAATGTTTCGTGGCTAAATAAGACTTTTGGCGACGGAATATTCCGTCGCCAAAAGTCAAATTTTTTTTAATTTTTATATTACCTAGACCTGTAATGAAAATTTCAATTCTCAACAATGCACAATTAAAATCTACACAATTCTCAACAACGCACAATAATCAATACACAAAGAAATATATACAATCAATTATAAAAAATAGTCATGATGTACAAGTTGGGCGGGGGGAGGGGGGACAAGCTGGGACTGGGTGGGGGGAGGGGGGAAAACCTGGGACCGGGCATGAGAAGGGGCTCATCAAGGGTTACCGAGTCCGGGATCTGGATCGTGCTGATCTGGGGCCGGCTCGACATGTCCGGCAGCGGTACCCTGCTGATCCTGCTCCTTGATAAGCCTCAACACCACTGTAGCAATGCGCTGGATCTCCTCCTCGTCCAACGGATGCTGAGGAGCCGGTGTCTGTGTAGGGGCAGCGGGGGGTGAGGACGCTTCTATCACGGCGCGAGCAGTCGTGCTAGGCAGGTCGCGTATACGGCCTTTTGGCCGATTGACGACCTCCGGCGTATCCAGCCATCGCTTCAAGGCCCCAGTACTCGTACCCATACTAGTGGACGCTGATGGCTGTCCGGACTCCCTAAGCTGTTCATACGAGGCTTGCAAAAACAGTGATTTAAAGATATGTTAGGGCATTAATTAACGCAACAGACATTGAGGATAGTAAGAAAAAATTAACAACTTAATTAAACACATTGACTTACATCGATCCGCTGGGCAATATCCGAAACATAGTCGCCGGCCCGGCGCGCCTCATTCTTGTCCTTCTTCTGCACATGTGTCTGGTTATACGTCAGAGCTACGACCTCATCCGGCTCCAGATCCGGGTTCTGGACCGCATTCATGTGTCAGACGATGTCGTGTGGCACCTAATTATAGCTAATTAGGGTTGATTAGGACTAATTAGGGTTATTTAGTCCTAATTGGGGTTTAATTATGCCGAGCAGTGATGATTAGTCCTAATTAGGGCTAATTAGGCTTAATTGAGTTATGTTAGGGCTAATTATTGTTAATGAGGAGTTGTTTCGGATAATTACAGCTAATAAGGGTTCATTAGGACTAATTAGGGTTATTTAGTCTTAATTAGGGTTTAATTGTGCCGAGTAGTGTTCATTAGTCCTAATTAGGGATAACTAGGCTTAATTGGGTTATGTTAGTGCTAATTATGACTAACTAGGCTAACTATAATCAATATGCGCGTAATTGGGTTCATTTGGGCTAATTTGGGGTAATTACTACTAATTTGATTTTCATTGGTTTCTTAGGCTTAATTAAAACTAAGTAGGCTCGTTAGAGCTAATTAGGGTTAATTGATTTATTAAAATATTATTAATCAGGACAAATTATAGCTAATTATAGCCAGTGCTGGAACCACGATGAGATTCCAGGGGGTGCATGCTAAAAACGTCGCGTTAACCTAATCAACCTAAATTGAATGCATAGTCAACAATCTCAATTCCAACACCTCATATAGGGTGTCGATATGGTGTTTGATATGTGTCTGACACCTCCGGACACGTGTCTGACATGTACGACACCTACGGACACGTGTCCTAGTCCTCCGGACACGTGTCTGACACCTACCGACACGTGTCCGATACATACTGACACGTGTCCGACGCCTCCAGACACACACCTCCGGACACATCGTCATACGTTGATTTATTTTTTAAATGTTAGACACCATCGATCAGACGTGGTGTCCGTGTCTGCGCTAACAATCAGGTATCTTAATCTAATTGGGTCCCATCCTCCGTCAACAATCTCAATTCTCAATTCTCAAATGCTCAATGCAATAAAAATTAATAAAAATCACACATTCAATCCAATTGGGTCCCATCCTCCGTCAACAATCTCAATATCTCAAATGCTCAATGCACGATTAACAATCTATAATCATAAATTAACAACCTAAAATCATCAATTATTAATCTCAACTATTTCAAATTTACAGCTAATAACCTAAAATCATCAATTAACAATCTAAAATCATCGATTAATAATCACAATTCTCAAATGCACAATTAACAACCTAAAATTATCAAACAAATGATCAATGTTCAAATGAAAAAAAAAAGTTCAAAATGCACATATCCGATGCGCTTGAATTATTTCAATTTGGGATTCGATTCGATTAGGGCAACAAATTTAGGGTTCAATCAGGGGGTTCAGTTACTTCAATTTAGGGTAGTTCTAGTTCAATTTAGGGTTCAGTTCAATTGGGGCATTCAATTTAGGGTTCAATTAGAGGGTTCAATTTAGGGTTCGATTGGATTAGGGCATTCAATTAGGGGTTCAATTAGTTTAATTTAGGGTTCGATTGGATTAGGGCATTCAATTTAGGATTTAATTAGGGTTCAATTACTTCAATTTAGGGTTCAATTAGGAGTTCCATTAGTTCAATTTAGTGGTCGGTTGAATTGGGGCATTCAATTATGGAGTTCAATAAGTTCAATTTAGGGTTCAGTTGGATTAGGACATTCAATTTAGGGTTCAATTAGTTTAATTTAGGGTTCGATTTGATTAAGAGATTCAATTTATGGTTCAATTACTTCAATTTAGGGTTCGATTGGATTCTATTAGTTCAATTTAGTGTTCGGTTGAATTGGGGCATTCAATTTCGCGTATCAATTAGGGGGTTCAATTAGTTCAATTTAGGGTTCAATTGGATTAGGGCATTCAATTTAAGGTTCAATTAGTTTAATTTAGGGTTCGATTCAAGATGTGTCCACAAGTATAAAGCCAAAATGTGACATTTTTTGGTGTCGGTGTAGATCGGACGCGGTGTCCGTGACCTACCAACATCTCGACACCTCATCGACACATCCAGACACGTGTCGGACACCTCCGGGCATTAATTCAATTCGGTCCCA
This sequence comes from Escallonia herrerae, assembly GCA_033070095.1. Lineage (NCBI taxonomy): Eukaryota > Viridiplantae > Streptophyta > Magnoliopsida > Escalloniales > Escalloniaceae > Escallonia > Escallonia herrerae. The sequence goes on from JAVXUP010000184.1 coordinate 261,725, forward strand.
TCCTCTGTCAATAATCTCAATTCTTAAATGCTTAGTGTAATAAAATTAATAAAAATCACACATTCAATCCAATTGAGTCCCTCCTCGCTCCTTCAACATTCTTAATTCTCAAATGCTCCCTATCATATCTAAAGTCTCAATTCTCCATATTTTGTAATATACAAATGTAGGCATCAATTCCATCAGCAATTAAACAAACTAATCAATCAGTTACAAAATCAATTTCATCAATTCCATCAGCAATTAAAAATAATTAAAATTATAAGAAACATATCGACATTCCAGAAACAAATTAGGGCAAATTAGGACATAAATCAGAGCATCAGAAAATTAGGACAAATGGCGCTTAAACATGCATTAAAGCAAATTAGGGCAAATAGACATACATGGAGGTGGTGTTGTTGTGTTATTGTAGTTAATTAGAGGACTCATGACTAGCGTCGGAGTCAGGAATTAATTTTAAGACGAGCATCGAAATAAAAGAAAGAAACTGAAAACTGAAAAACTCTATTATAACCTTACTGAAGTTCAAAATCAAATTAGTATAAAAGCAAAGCATGTTTGTAACACAGCCAAACATTTATTCCAAGCATATACAGAAAATTATGCACAAAATTTGTAGGGAAGAACAAAAAAATTAAATTTAATTACATTACAACAAATTAAATTCAATTACATTATAACAAGTCAAATACAATTACATTACAACAAATTAAATACAATTACATTATAACAATAGATTCAATGCAATAAATAATTTCTAGCATACTATAATTTCTAGCATATTTGAACAGATTCAATATGATAAATAATTTCTAACCGGAAAAAAGAGAGTTCGGGCAGTGGTGGTGAGAGGCGAATGACGACAATGTCGCATGGAAGGCAGCAACAGTGGCACGCGAAAGGCGGCAGAGGGTGTTGGTGCAGCGGAGGGGGAGGAACTGTGGCAATGATGGTGTGACTGTGAGGTGGCTGTGGCAGTAGCGGGGTAGCTGCGGGGCGGCGAGGTGGCTATGGGGACGACAGATGTGAGGGGAGAGGGAAGGGCGGTGTGGTGGGTGGCGGGGGCCTGTCGCTGGCGTGGGGGGCTGGTGGGGAGGTACGGAGGTGGGGGCCTTTCGCCGGCGTGGTGGTGGGGAGGAACGTTGTGGAGGTGGGTCGCCGTGAGGGGGGATCGCAGGAGGTGAGAACGCCGACAGAGAGAAAAATCTGAGTGTATTAAAGACTTTTAGCGATGGAATAATCCCGTCGCTAAAGGTCCGTCGGTAAAAATATTTTAACAGACGGATATTTTTAGCGACGATATCATTTTGTTGTTTAAAAAATTTTAAAAAATTATCAAAAATTATAAAATTCCTTGAAAATATTTAGCGACGGTTTATACCGTCGTTAAAAGATCGTCGGTAAAAGTCATTCGGCAATGTTTTTACCGACAAAATAATCCGTCGATAAAATATTTTTTTGGACAACGTTTTTACCCACGGAAATTCCGTCGCTGAAATCACCTTTAGCGACGGAACTACTTTCGTCGGTAAAAGTCCGTAGCTAAAAATCTTTTTCCTTGTAGTGAATGCAAACTTTGGAGTTTGTTAGCTGCTAGCTGCCTACTCTCTCTCTCTCTCTCTCTCTCGCTCTTTTCTAATTTGTTCAATACCTTTAGACTGATCAATTGGAATTTATGGGACACTCTACTTAGAAGCTAGCTAGCTCTTTCTTTAGGGGACTCTACTTATTCTATCACATCTGAACTGCTTCTTCCATCTATTACTTAAGGCAATGTTCTATTGTGGTCATTAAGTTAGCCCTTGCATCCCCTACATATTCAGAGTTACACGCTTGAGGATAAGGAGAGAAGTACTCTTGAATTGTTTTAATTGAAATTAAAGGAAGATACCCAAGCAATGAGTCACTGATTTCCATAGAACTATACTTAACGAAACAGTCAATTGTGGCTTCAATTATTTTGTCAAATGAGACATCCAATGATTTTCTACAAATACACAAATATGGAGGAAGAATAGATCTTAAATGAAAGAAGTACTTGACACAATAAGAACATTGCCTAAACGTAACATATAAAACTTATTCACATGTAGCCATAGAAAAAGTATCAATCTGGAAGATACATACAAATGGCAAGGAGATTACATGATATACACATTACTACTCCAATATTAATTAATTAACCATATAAAAATGATACAGGTATAACTAAAAACAATGTAATCCAAAATGGTTACTAAGAGATTCAGTTAGTATCCGGAATTGTGCTTTTCTAGGTATTGCACTAACAAAAAAAAATTGAGATTGTGAAGAAAAAAACATAGATGCAGAAGTTAATCAACTACAAATTGCAAGATGTATCAATGGAAAAGATATTGAGTGCATGGAATCAGCTTTATCTATTTGTACACATGCAACCAAGAAAGTGCAATTGTACAAGTCTAAAAGCAATGGCAGAACCAGGATTTTATCCCGGGAGGCTAAAAATATATCGAAGGAGATAAATATTTTTATAAGTAAAATAGCACACAAAAACAAAGTGCACTTTTCAATAATACACAAAACATACTAAAAAACATACTAAAAAAGTGCACTTTCGACCAATACGCTCATCGAACTTTATCTCGAACATTAGGACCATAATCCAAAATATTCGGACGCAACTCAGGATCCACAATAAACTTGTCAGAGTTGAACTCATCGCTAACTCTGCTTGAATGTCCGGAATGAATATCACGATACACAATGGGAGCCTTGTCCCTTATTGTTGGAATCGAAGATTGTTGAATAGTATCTTGATTTCTACACTCATTCTTATTAGACTGCAATAACTTTTCCACCTTTGATTTCTTTTGAAAGAACCTTTCCATTCTGAAAAAAATATATTTTATTTTAAGTATCAATCCATCAATTATTAATCAAATAACCTAGTTAATTACAAATATTTTATTCTTTTACTTTTTCAGTCATGTTTTATTATCGCGTTAACCTAATTAACCTAATTTCTACCCACCATTCAACTAAATAACACATCTGACATCTCAATCCAATTGGGTCCCATCCTCCATCAACCATCTCAATTCTCAAAATGCTCAATGCACAATTAACAACCTAAATCAGCAATTAATAATCTCAATTTTCAAATGAACAATTAACACAACCTAAAATTATTAATCAAATAATCAATGCTAAAATGGGGTAAAAATCCAATTAGGTCTCATCCCTCTTCAACAATCTCAAATCTCAAGTGCTCAATGCACAATTAACAGCCATAAAGCATCAATTAATTATCTAAATTATCAAATACACAATTACCTAAAATTACTAATCAAATAATCAATTCTAAATTGTAAAAGAAATTGTTCAAAATGCACACTGACCACAGTCCTCAAAAATCAGAACGGCGTCGTTGTCGCAATGTCGCTGGTGGTGGGTTCTTCGCCGTGACCACTGATGACTGAGGCTCAGATCTACTTGAATTTCACTATTTCAGGCGCCGTGACCACCAACCGGTGAGGTTCTGGGTTCATCACTTTGTCAGTTCGTCCACCGGCTCGTAGATCTAGGCTAGAGCTAGCCGTAGTTGGGGTGGGGACTGCCAGACTGGGGAGGGCTTTAGTGCTTCGAGGCTTCGACAGACGTGAGATGACAGTTTGACCACCGTCCGTGACTCTGTGAGAGTTGAGAGTTGAGACCTTGATGGCGACGGGCAACTGGCGTTACCGATGAGGCAAATGGCGATGACCGGTGGCCGTGGGCGGTGACTGAGAGAATGAGAGGCGCCGTGAGTCCATGACCACTGATCGATGAGCGGTCAACCGTAGACGGCAATGACGGGAATGAAGAGAGCGACTGAGTGAGAGCTGAGAGGAGGAGAAGAGAGAGAGAGAGAGAGAGAGAGAGAGAGAGAGAGTCGCGAGTGAAAAAAAATCTATATATATATATATTTCAAAATATGAGGGGGTGCATTAGCCCCTCCCCCCAGTACATATGTAGTTCCGCCCCTGTCTAAAAGCATATTAAAGTAAGGACATGTATGCAAGCAGATTGTGTAAAACAAAGATGAACAGACAGAGCAACATAATAGTTAGGATTAACGGTTTAAACCTCAGTTAAGAATTTTATCAAACATGTGCAGTGCAAGAAAATACCTCAATTAGGAATTACATTACCTCTACTTCGATTGTAGGCCGACTTGGTAGTGAATAGCCCAGATTGCGGACACATAACATCGGTTTTCCAAGGTTGAAATCTTAGTCTTCTTTCTTTTACGAAGAAGCCGCAACTGAGTAGATCTCTGCAGTATTGGGCTTTGGCAGTATTTGGTCTTGGCATTTGGGATCTTGAGACTTGAAGAGAATCGGGAGTGGAACGATGGCCTACCCTTGGTCGGTGCGAAGGTTAGGGACCAGTACACGAATCCTACCAGAGCATCGAAGACTGAGGCAATGCTACACTATTGATTTATTGGGAGACGAAGATGATTGTGAGAAAAATCCCCAAAATTTGGACCTAGCATCCACAAATTAATCCGCACTTGAAAATTTATGTTGGCCAAATGTTTTATTTGTCAAAAAACCAGAAGAAGTCATTGGGTTTTGGAACATGAGGTTACAAAGATGCGCAGGTGTTGTTTACATAATAATGTTGGGCGTTTGATTTTCCTTTCCTTCTCTACCGTAGCATAATAAAGCCCCTTCTCGTATTAGGCACCATTTGATGCTAGAGAATGGTGCAGATAACTTTTGATCAAAACGGAGCCAGCTGGTTTATGCTGGTTGTCCTTTGCCTTGGCTTCCATTGTCGCCCGTTATCAACAGAAGAGAGTCCTTCTTTTACTTTGATTCCTCGACTCGGATTAACACTCACGACACTGAAACATAGATATGTACCCATATATTCTTCATGATGTTGGAAATAAGCGTTGCTGCATTGTGTTTGGAAACAGGCAGTTTGCTTGCAAGGTCAGTTGGAGTAAACGAAGCAGCGATTAGTTTTTTTGTGTCCTTTCCAATTATATTGTACCGGTTGAAAAAGGTGTGAGTAGTTGGCACAAGGATGCACTGGGTTTTTAAACGGGAGGGTAGCTTGTAATGTGGAGTATCTCAAAGGCCATTTTGGTTAATAAAAATGTGTAGAAACATGGTTAAACACATTACACTTTTAAGATAGAGAGATTTGTGCTTAACCAGGCCTTATCTCGTTACATATACTCTTTTTACTTATTATATTAATTCTTGAACAGAAATGTCCAGCATGTCTTACAAATGAGAAACATTTGAACAAAAAAATTAACATTTACGAAGAGACAACGTTGGTTTCCTGCAAAGTTATTGCAATCGTTGGTTTTTCGAAGTCATATGGTGATCTAGAGCTAGAAGAAACACAAGTTGATTCAACACCAATAGAAGGTGACATTGAAGTGTCGGCAAAAAGGAAAGAAAGTTCATCTATAGCAACACTGTCACGTGAAAGGCTACAACGAAAAAGAAATTGTGAAGACGAAGATGCACGATATGATAAGTTAGCAAGAGAGATTGGACAGATTAAATTAGCAATCAAGCAACTCATTAAAAATGAGCTTGTGATTAGCGATCTTTATGATGAAGTGATGAAGACAGAAGGTTTTGATGAAACATTTTTGGGATCGGTTTTTGACAATTTGGTAGAAAATGAAGAGCAAGCAAAATCATTTATGGTGAAAAGTGGCAACCTTTGAAAGATACGGATAATAAATTTCATGGCAAAGCATTTAGCAGAAAAGTAATTTTGGGGTTTGTTTTAATGCACATGAACTGCTCTTCTTGGCTATTTAGGCATAACTTTACTTGTTTTTTTGGCCTTAATTTCAAAACTGTACCCTCAAGTTTACCCTAAGTACAGCTTTAGTACCCAACTTTGAAGGTGTGCCAAAGAAGTACCCAACTTTTAAAAAGTGTACCAAATCAGTATCTCAGTTGACAGATGACGAATGCCGTTAAAAAGTTTAGGGGGTAAAACTGTCATTATGAGAAAAAGGACATAAAGTCTGTCATGCGGCCACATGGCTGTTCTTTTCAGAGATTCTTAAAGACACGTGGCAACGTCACGGCCATTCGATTTTTTCTTTTCTTGATTTAATCACTACAAAATAAAAAAAACTACTCTCTCTATTTGACTCTGTCTTTCTCTTTGTCTTTATCTCAGACTCTCTCTATATCTCAGGCGCTCTCTCTCTCTCTCTCTCTCTCTCGACGCACTCCACACATCACCACCTTTCTTTTCGACCATCAACCGTATATCCACAGATAAGAGTCCAGTGATCGGCCGTCAACCGCACTCCCCCCTCCACCACCTCCCTCCTGCCGTCGATTTCTTCCCTTCGACCACAGAATGGCCACTTCCATCATCAAAGCAGACCGACCGACAATCGCACTCCACTCTCCATCGGCGATTTCTCTCCTTAGACCATAGATCGTCCACTTCCATCATCAATGTAGACTTGTTTCACCTCCTGCGCAGTCATCGCTTGCCACTTGTACCATTTTTTGATTTGTGTTAATTTAGTAGCTAGTGCTACTGTTGGCTGTTGCAATGTATAAAAGAAATAAAGTAGTATTTGACTGTAATTTGCAGTGGTACTTTTGATTCGTGATTTATAATTTTTAAGGAGTTGATCGAGCAGTTGATTTTGCTCAGGCAGATGGTAGAAAGGAGGGTAGCTGAGCATGAGAAATTGTAGTATTAAAGAAAAAGAAACAAAGAAAAAGGAAAATCTGCTTTCCTTTTGTTTTTGTTAGTAAACTTACTAATAGTGCCGTGTACTATGGTGGAATGAAGGAAGAGAAGAGAGAGAAGAAAAAGAAGAAGAAGAAAATAGAGAGAGATAGTGTGTGATGGGTCAGCATGTGAGAGAGAGAGAGAGAAAGAAAAGGAAGGGGGAAGGGGGAAGGGGGAAGGGGGAAGGGGGAAGGGGAGAGAGAGAGAAGAGAGAGAAGAAGAAGAAGAAGAAGAAGAAGAAGAAAGAGAGGGTGATGGTTATGCGTGTGAGGGAGAGATATGACAAGAATAATAAATGTGCATTGAAAATGTAAAAAAGGACAATCAATGTACATTGAAAAAGTAAAAAAGGACCGTCCACGTGGCCACATGACAGACTTTGTCCTTTTTTTTTCTTTTCATAATGACAGTCTTACCCTTCGAAATTTTTAACGGCATCCGTCCCTCGTCAGCCGATGTACTGATTTGGTACACTTTTTAAAAGTTGGGTACTTCTTTGGCACACCTTCATTAAGAGGACAGGAAAAACGAGCAGAATTTCGGGAAGGAAAAAATCTTTCTGTTACGTGACAGTTTTTCAAACTACAAACTCATTTTTATACAGTGAGAAATTCGCTGGAGGGGATTGATTCCTAAATTTGGTGTATCGGCTAATTTTTTTTTGATGAAATTGGCCAGCATGTTTTTTAGTTGGGTAGGGTCGACCGGTAAGAAGACTTTTTAGGCCTTTTAATGTAATTAAGATATTATTTTAAAAAGATACGCATAGAAAAAAGTCAACTTTAATATTTTATCAGCCCTAAAACCTGTATGATTGAATCTCTTGGGCTATAGAAAAAGAGACCGGTTCTAGAGAGGAGAAATTTTGCAAAAATCATGAGAAGAGAGAAAACAGTCCATTTCTAATCCTATCCTGTCCATAATCCCTTGGCTAGTGTACTTGCATCATGGATCTATCCCGACATCGTAAAGCGCAATCAAAGCGAGCCAAATATTGAGGTATTTGTCTTCTTTTAGAGTTGGTTTACATTTTTTTTTCATTTCTAGGTCAGATTCTAAACTAAGAGTCTTAGACTCATATTCTCCTTTGCCACTACCAGATCTCGATTAGAAACTAAAAAAAAAAAAGTTAGAGTCCTGATAAATATAAAAGTCTAACAACTCTAAACTTCTATCAAAGTTGGAATTTTGAGATAGCTAAAAGTGCAGTCAATTAGAGTCTTCATTAGAAGAGGGTCGTCTCTTGTAAGATCCACTTAGAATTATGTGATTTTGGTCCTAGTTAGTCTGACCGGATAAATAGCCTACTCGACCTTGATGTTGGGTTTAAACCAAATTTAGTTTGAGTGAGGTCTTGTTTCATCCATGTTTAATTATTTTTTTTTATCTTGGATATAAAATTCAAAAATTTTCAGAAATGTAATGGAGACCAATTAGGGTAGAACATGGTACCTAAGACCTTCCCTTTGTATAACTTAGTTTCCGAACCCCATAATTTCTGTTTTCATTCGATTAAATGCCTATGTTGGGAAATTACAGTCGTTTAGGGTTTATGCTTTTTTTTTTCCCTTTAGTAATAATGAAATAAGATGACGTCTCGACATTTCTTCGGCCTTTCCTAGTCCTAGAAAGTTTGAAGGCAGTACGACACACTCGGTATATCAAACAATTTGCACAAGTATCGATGATTACTCGTTATTAACTACCGGAGTTACGGGTGAAAAGTATATTGTGCAAATTGAACCGAGCGAGTAGCATGAAGAAACAAAGATTGGAACAACAAAATGCCCGAGCCAATTTTGGAGGTTTGCCCTTTAAAATGGTTACTTGACAGTAGTATGATGTATCGACTAGAAAACCGGTTGGCATAACATGAACCGGCTGGTACCATCAGTAAAGGAAAAGCCACCAAAAAGGCCATGGATGAACCAGCCGATACACGTCACAGTTGTACCAGATGGTTCACATGTAACCACATTTTAGGGACGAAGTATTCCCGTCAGTAGTTTTCTTTTAAAAAGTCAAAAATAGGTCTTTGATGAACCGGCCGGTAAACCCTTATAGGTATATCATACGGTTTGTCAATAACTTTTTTTAAAACTAGTTGGAGTGCACGTGCGTTGCACATGAGTTGTTTTCTATATAGTATTCAATATTACTTAATAGTCCATTAAAAAAGAAGGTATTGTGAAATTGCATTTCATATCCGTGCTAAACAATGTGGTGGAAAAGAACTCGTAGTTCCTCAAAATGTTTAATAGTGATGGTCAACGCCTTTTCCAATGAGCAAAGTAAGTACTCAGTGACATGCTATAAGTAAAGGAGAACATAGTTGAAAAAAGATAACAGCAGCAAAAGTGCACCCGTACGTTTATCATACTCGTTTTTTGTTTTCATTTTGTGTCTTTATTTTCATGATTTTTGTATTCAGTTAGAAAATAGGCTCCTGTACTTTTATCATTTTCACCAAAAAAAAAATTAAATATTTTTTCTTACATTGGGTTAAGTTTGGGCGAAAAGTTTTTTTTGTCATTATTTGAGTAATTTTACCCAAAATGAAAACAGAAAATGGTAAAAGTACACAAAAAGACTCTTTTTTTAATCATTATTGCAAAAAAAAAAAACCGAGTATGGTAAATGTACAGGCCCAAGTTTCTGAATGTTTATTTTATTTATTGTGTACTTTTATCGAATATGGTAAATGTACATGTCCACAGGTGATGCCATGGCTTCTACCCACACCTCTTAACCTAGAGATGCAGCAAAGATGTCGAAGACACCACCAGAAACCTAGAAGAGCTGCTCTCTAGCTGTGACACCTTGGCTTCTAAAGACGCCACTCAGCCCAGAAATTAAGCAAAGAAGAAACTGATTCGGCATTACCCAAGATACCTCGAATGGAGGCTTTATTTTCAGTTCCTCATCAGGAATTCCTCAAATATAGGTAATGATTTGTTCTCAAGTTTTTTCTCTCATCCATATATAATCCACCCAAGGCATAATGGGAAACAACAAATTTTCCAAGCCCTTTTAATTTTTCAACTGGTTCTTGAATCCCTTTTTTTTTTTTTTCCATGTCAATCCTAAGAACCACAACAACTCAGCAAATCCGTGTACTCTGTCCACCTAAGCTGTAGTTGGAAACAGCACATGTGCTACGCCCTTGTAATTTTGATATTGATTCTTAGATCCTCTTTTTCCTGCGGCAACCCAAAGAAGCAAGACTAATCAACATATGCCCTGGGAGTCCTGGGAAGAAAGTTTTGATATTATAGATTTGCTTTGCCAAAATCACCATAGGAAATATCTTGAACTATGATTATATGGTCATTCTTCGAGTTAACAATCCGGTACCACACCGACTGATATAGCTTGGTAAGTCCATCCCAAGAGTAAAACAGTGTAAATCACCTAATGTCCATGCAGAAGACCTGGACTGAGTATATGTAAATTACCCACTTTCCCGTCTCAAAGCAAAAAAAGGACTGAAGATAGGTTGCATCTCGTCAACCCACGCAGTATTTGGTGTCTTACATGGTACATGGTTACCTTTTTTATTCCAACAAAATTGGTTCTGACCACAATGCAAGAATTATCTATTTTTATTAGGGGTCATTTCTTTGAACATATCAAAGCTGTTAAATGCCTAAGTACTTCACACAATCTTCCATCCGGCCACTGATCTCCATCTCTTCTCTTTCTAACGAGTTGCTCTAGTGGCATAACTGCCTGCATATCTCATATACTTGTGGTAAACTATAATAGTACTTATCTGCATTAAAGAAAGGCAAAATCATTGCATGAGTATTTGCTTCCGTATCAGTGAAAATGTGATAGAATAGTTAACAATGAAAAGAAGGACAAAATCCTTACACAATTGTCCTTTGTGGTGTAAATTGTCAAAGAAGAAAGAAGACAACAAAACAATGACACAATGTACCTGTTTGTCACCAAAAGTTAAACAACTTGTAAGTGTAATTTGTAAGCAACTTATCAAATAGAAAACTTGTCTCAAAAAATTAAGAGAACGAGCTCTAGGTGTTTGGATGTTCATTCGTAAATGGTACCCAATTCAGTTTCAAGTGAACATGATGGTACTTCCAACACCCATCATAATTAGAAATTCACTTCTTGATATAGGCGAGCCTCGGAAGTAACATTGACCACACAATACTTTTGAAAACCTTGTTATCCGTTATAAACATGAAAACATGACTAAACGATACTTGTAACACCTAACTATCCATTATTTTCATCCACCAGTATTCAAAGATTCATTTCTTTATTAAACATAGTTTTAAAGAAAGAGATTGTACCGACCAAAGATAGTTTCCAAATAATACTTAATCAGAAGCAATACGTAAATTCATACCCTCATATGTTTGTCAGCACACCGGTTTGTTGCCAAAAGTTAGCGTTATGTACATTAGCAATGATGGGAATATGTGGAAGAGCATAATAGGCATCAATTTAGACTACATCTTTTCTTTTCAAATCCTACACAAAACTTTGCACAAGGTATCGATGACAATCTACAAGTTTAAATTCTAGCATTTGCAATAGAGGATGGTCGAGAGCAACTGCACGAATCCACTAGAAGTACTTATGGATAAAGCATCTCTTATTTCTTCTTGGATATACAATGCTAAGTCCATCAAAACAAAAAGTTCATCTACCAAAAGAGGCGCGAAACTGTTGAAATCGGCTAATTAAATTTTAAGGGTTGTCTTAACCAAAGTGTCAAGAATGTCATCGTAATTAGTAGAATTGAAGAAAACCCATCTCTAAGACCATTCAAAAGTATTTATGCATACTATTATCCTCAAGGGCCGAATAACTTTTCCTACTTCACTATAAAAAAGATTCAATGCTTTTTACTTCCACTTCATCATTATGCGTGTCTAAATTACCCGTTCTTGCAGATAATTGGCCACAAATTCTTGGACATCATGAACCGAAACTGACTTTCTCAAAATTGCAAACATTAGCAAACACAAAATTTTGATAAGTCGATCGCCAGTTCTCTGCAATCTCTGGGGATTTAGTTTGGTAATTTCTTGGTGAGACCATTCCTTAACTTACCCAAACCATGAAAAGGGTGCCATATCTATTTGCTATACCCACTTTCTCTTCAACCCAACCACATAAATAATAAGCAAACCAAATAAAGCAAGCATGAATGAGTCTGGTAATTGACTACTTTTATCAAATGCTTGTTTGAAATGACATAGAGTTTACATAAGAAATCACAAAAGACCCCAGTCCTAATATGATAAGTGTTAACGTAATTGTAAAGAAACTACAAAATCAAATTCATAAGAACCACCACCAGAGTATGTGACTGAGCTTGCGTGTCTAGGGGCAGTGTTGTGTGTTATTATGGGTGTGCATATGAATTTGGTTTCGAGGCGTACGATGTAGAAGGGGAGAAGACAAGTTTACAGTTAAGGAAGATTAGAGAGAGAGAGAGAGAGAGAGAGAGTTTTATGTACGTGCAGGCCTATAATGGCCAAGGGATGATAAAGATTGGTCAAGCGTTGGAAAGTAAAACTGCTACACATAAGTTCAGGTATGATTTGTCCTGGCATGCGGAGTTGTTAAAAATGCCAACAATCCGTTCACAAGTTCTTTGCCTCTGGTTAAAGCAACTGAAGAAGGAACTGGGAACTACATAATGCTGGTTCGAATCCATCAGCTTGAATAGTCTATTCATAGAAGAACAAAAAAAAAAAAGGATTTGTTGTATCTAAATTGTTTAGCTGTTGGCTGTTGGGTTGAGGGTAAAAAGGCGGTATTTGGGGGCATCCACTGAGGAAGAGGGTCCTAAATTAACATATCTAAGATAGCTGTCGGTAGAGTATTATGTTGTTGATTTTGATACTTGCACCCAACTGTAAACATAAATAATCTCTGGAGTAAAACTACTATATTGTTGTCTTGACACATGAACGAAGTTGATCGAGTGTTAGTTGATTATTTGGTTTGAAGAGCAACCAACAAATGAGGAAGATGTAAGCAATTCAACAAACATGTGGTGTGCAAAAGTACAAAGTAACGGTGTGCATTCATGCATACTTTCAAATATAGCATGAAAAAGTGAATCCATGAGTCAGATGAAGATAAGCTAAGCAAAGCATGGACAATAGATACAATCAGAATATGTATTAAAATTCACAGTCGGCATACCGGTATCATATGCTAGAGGTCGCCAATAAGCCAATTTTCTACAATATTTGAGATGGAATCTTGGTGGCCAGTGGAATGTTGAATTCTTCATTTGAGGCGTGTTCTACCATAGCATAAGAGGCAGGTTCTTCGAAATGCGTTGTTATTCGGCTGAAGTTCATCAACATGTTTTTGTGAGAAAAGTTAGATTTAAGATGGGATCATGGTGGCCGGCGGAAGGTTGATGTTGAATTTGTCCAATGGAGCGTGTTCTGCCTACCATAAGAATCAGTTCTTAACGGTGCGTTGTTATTTGGCTGAAATCATCTACTGTCCTTGTGAGGAAAGTGTCAAGTTCTTGCTATTGTTATTTGGCTGAAATCATCTACTGTCCTTGGATTGGGGTCGGTCATGGGAAGGAAGGTGCAGTTACTTCTGTTTTCTACTATTGCACCGATTTGAGGAGTTGTGAGCGGGCTAGCGGCTCTGTGTTTGCATGAATTTTGAAAGAGGCGGAAGACAATTTGTAATATGGAGTCTCTGATGGCATTCTTCGAAGGTATTTTTGTCATGAAAATGTGTAGAAACATAATTAAACATATGACACTTTTAAGATAGAGAGATAAAGAAGGCCAAAACCTTCCTCAAAAAGAAAAATACCTTAAAATATACCAGCTTGATACAACTATGAACTAACAGGCGTACGTGCCGTCCAGTTCATAGGTGCACTGGCCGGTTTATTTGAGGCGTTTTCCCTCTAATTTTATGCTCCTTGGACAACTGGCTGTTCTCCTTCATTAACCAATCGTTTTGTTTTTTTGTTATGTATGCTGTGGTGTGCTTTTTGGTGATTGTGTGATCCTATTGAGGGATTAGCTTCTTAGTTTGCGTCATCTTTCTTTATTTGCTTTTAATTCCTAGGGTACAAGAAAAGAAAGAAACAAAACTCAAAAAAAGATTAAGAAATCAAAAAAAGAAAAAGAAATAAAACATTGGAAACAAAATATTTTTAACTCAAAAAGTTTTTCCTTAGGGTTTCGAGCCATCTATACATTTTCAAATCATGTCTTGTTCATTGCAAAACAGGGAAAAAGATGAAAAAAATATAAAAAGTTAAGAACATTATAAAGTGTAGAAGTTTTCCTTAGTGCTGCACCGAAAGGTCGAAATCTTTGTTGGCATGCTTAAAGAGATCACGAGATTACCTACTTCTCATTCTTTATCAGGAAAGTTTTGAACCAGTTTTCATTTGTTTTTCTTTAGTAAGTTTAGGAGGCCATCCTTAGTAAGTCAAGAGTATAATAATATTTTTTCAGGAGCGAGAGATAACTACCTTATTCCATATGATTGAACTCATAATTGACCACGATAACGAGAAATTATAAAAAAGATGTTTTTGAATTTAACATTAGTACATCTATCTCATGGACACTTCTTTTTTGCGCTTGTGGGAGATGATCACTATTTTTAAGCTTAAGAGTTCAAAATTTCAATTTCTTTGAAATCAAATTTTATAAACCTAAGAGAAGATTTTGGTTTTGAATTTAAACATTTGGGTGAGAATGCAAAAGATAATAAAAAAAAGGTTGTGACTTCTTTTCTTAGCCATCCCCTTATTCACCATAAACAAGACAAACCTTCCAATATAATGAGGTGTTGCATTGACATCAAGATTTTCTCTTTTTTAAAACTCACTCTTTCCGTCCAAGCATGAACCATTTAACTTCACACAAAAAAGAAGATAAAGCCTGCTAGAATTAAAACCTTGGAAAGAGCGACCTAGGCAAAAGTTAGGGCATAAAAAGAAAAAACTCAAAAGAATGCACTTGTCTTCTTTAAAATGAGCATTCATAAGGATAGGATGCCATCTTTGGCCACCACATACTATCCTGAGTGAGTACCGTATGCTTGATTTTTCCTTTTGCTAGCCATTTGAGCCTAAACAGTTTACTCTTTTTTTTTATAGCCTATATTCATAAACTTGGGGGATAGGTATGTTTTTATATCTATGCCTATGTCCCTAGTTTTACTGTTGGACTCAATATGGAGGGTTTCTTCTCATAAGAACCAAGCTCTTGATAATCAAAGAGATGATTCAAATCTTGATTACAATAAAAAGTAGTGTCTGAACCCACCCCCCTCCCCCCACCCTCAAAGAAACAATGGAAGAAAAAGAAACAAAGAAAATGAAAAATAATCTGAAAATGACTGTCAAGATTCAACCCACAGATTAGCCATTGATTAAGTCTAAAGGATAAATATATTAAGCATGTTCAATAGTTGTGAACTACATCATACTTGATTCCCCCGATAGAGATATGTAGGAAGCTTAGTAATCGTCTAGGCTCGGTTTCCATGGGCACATATTAGGGGCTTTGGTTTCATATTTGGGTGTTTGAGCATTACTACCGTTTGTTTCTTAGCCCATACCCTGGGCTAAACTGTGCTCCCAATCTAAGTCCTCCTTGAGGTTATTTAAGAGAGGCAAATACTTTTTTACCTTCTTATTGAGGTAAAAAAAAAAATGAACCAAGAAAAATGTATGATAAGAATTGGAAAAAAAAGAAGAAGATAACGGTCTATGAAATGCCCGGCATGCCCTATTCTCTGTGGCAGTTTGATATTCTTGCTACGAGTTATAGATGAAGACTTTATCTCGTACCTTGTGACTTTTCCGTCACTCACTTGATAGTTATTTACTTTTAATCAGCCCAGCCGTATCTGTTGGCTAATCATGGGCTAAGATTTCATCGGTTTCACAGCTTCTACAACATTACAGCTTATACAACCTCGTAGCATAGACATGTACTTCATAGCCTGTACATCGACATTTCCTTACATACTCATTAACTATTTTTGAACCTCAACTTTTTGTAGTAGTCTTGAGGATTCGAACTTGAGTGTTCAAGTGAAGAAGTAATTTTTTTCAGTAAATTTGAATGACATCTAATGATAAGGAATTGATATATCTCAGACAAAATTTTTCAGTGATCTTCCCCTCTTTTGGTAGAGATGATTTGGTAGTAAAGGTGGTACCATTACCTTAAATTCTTATTCAGTGATCAGTGCAAAAAAAAAAAAAAGAAAAGAAAAGAAAGAGAGCATATATCTCTAATGATCGGTTGATTTGTCATATTAGGCAGTTAAAATGTTTTCCAAACATGCTTTTGAATTGTCAAAGAATATTCTTAGTTTCATAGGTTTTCTCCTTGTCGACATCCTTAGAGGCTTCCCATGTGATTCCCTTTGCATATTAGTAAGGCTAGGGTCAATCCTATTTTCATCTTTGTCTAGGGAATCCAGGTGATCCCCTATCTCTTTGCATGCTTTTAATCTTGGGGTTCCCTATGATTCCTCTCTCCTGACGGTCAAGGTCAGTTTTGTTTGCATGCATTTTGTCAAGAGCCTCCTGCTGACTTCCAATTTTTCGATGGCTAAGATAGTGTATGTCTTTGTTCTTTGAGAGCCTATGTCTTAGGATTCTACTTCTTACTTTTATTTTTTAAGTGAGCCTTTCAAAAGATTGAAACAAAACATGAAAACAAATTAACAATAAGAAAAATTTTACTTTGCACCTTCACTCCCATCCTTCTCGACTCCGGAAGAGAGTCGACCTATTTTGCTCCATTAGTCAACCATCAAGTGCCGTTAGGCATTAGCTCCCTTGAGTCATTTAGTTAGTCACATTCTTACCTTACTTGACTCTAGAAGAGAGTTCACATATCTTGCTTCATCACTCAACGTATAGCATAACTTCTATTTGGCATTTTTGTGTCTGGCCTTGAGTGATTCTGTTCGTGACTTTTAAGTCACATTTACCCTTCTTGATTACTAGATGAGAGTTGGCATAGCTGCCACTCAACGACCAATTGCGTTGGGCACTGTCGACTCCAGCTTGGAGTGACTTTTCTAGAAATATTCTCGATGTTCCTATATGAATAATCGCTTTCATGTGCTGTTGGCTCCGGCTCTTAAGTTTCCTATTTCTCATGTGTCGAAGCAACCGGCCACTATTACATGTTATCGGCTCTAATACTTAGTCATGAGTCCTCGGTGCATGTAGTTGACTAAATGCTATCATGTCTTGTTGCTCTGGTATCTAGATATACTTCTTTCCTTATGTCTCAGTGACTTACTGCTTTCACGCATTATTGGCTTTGGATTTTAGGTTTCTTACTTCCCAAAATGGCTAAGCAAGCATCCACTTTCACGTGTTATTGGCTCCGGCTCTAAGTCATATGTCTTGTGTGTCTATAGGACCAGCTGCTTTCACGTATTGTTTATTATAGCTTTAGATATGTTTATTTCTTGGTGACTAAGTGACCAACCGCTTTCATGCATCGTTGGCTTTGGATTTTAGATACGAGTCCCCCGTGTTCCTAAGCGATCAACCGTTTTCATGCATTGTTGGCTCCGGCTCCTAAGGGTGCACACTTTGTCTGGTGATCAGCCACTTTCATGCGTTGATAGGTTTGGCTAGATAAAGGTTATTCCCTTTCAATATCCTTAGAAATGCAATTATTGTTACTACTGCCTCTGGCTCGTTCAATTTCATCGATCATCCTCTTCTTAATATTGCTCGACAACTAATCGTCATCACAGTTGGCTCCGGCTCGAGCTATATCTCCATCTAGTCATATGAACTACGTAGGTCTCATTTCTGCTGCCCCAGACCTCGATAAAAGGTTCTCTAAGCTGCTCTGTGACACAGAGAAAGTTCGAGAGGGGAAAGGTTGCACGGACATCAAGAGAGAGAAAGAGAGAGAGAGTGTGTGTGTGTGTCTCTCTCTCCCATCATTTTCCATTGCATCATGCAGCATGTTGAGCTTTTCAATTGAATGTTCAAAACCAACCAAGTTACGAGGTAATTGTGTCCTCCATTTTCTAAATATATTTAGAATAGTTAGAGAGTCTTAGAAGTGTCTCCCATCCCCACGACCGGACTAAAAAGATAAAAGACATAAAAATGAAATATAAGAGTAGAATCTTAGTAGCACTAAAATTCTACTAGAGTTAGACTTCTTTTTGAATTAGAATTCCAAGACAACTAGAAGTGTTAGTCGGACGGGATTCTAAGAACAATTAGATAGAAGAAGCCAAGTTCATTTAGGTCTTTAGGAAATAAGACGAAAATTTAGGTCGTCTCCTATAGGTTCCGTCGAATTACAATCGTTTTGATCCTGATTAGCCTGGTTAGGTACTTAGGCCACTCAACCCTCAATGTTGAGTTAAAACCAAACATAGGATTATATTATGTTTGTTTTTGTGCACGTTTCGTGTTTGCTGTATTTCTATAAAAATCAAAAATCAAAATAAGCAAGGTAGAGAGAAGATTGGAAAGAGAGAAGAAAGAGGGGAATTAATGTCTTATAACATGACTTTTAGTGACGGACTTAGCCCGTCGGTAAAAGTCATGTTTTCAAAATTTTCATTAACTTTTAGCCACAGGCTTTCAACGATGGAAAATGCCGTCGACCAAAGCCTACCTTTAAAGGCTTTAGCAAAGGATTTTTTTAGCACAGATGCATTCCATCGCTAAATATATTCTAAAATATTTAAAAAAATTCGATCGAAAATGAAAATCTTTTAAGATTCTTTAATGATGGAATATCCGTCGCTAAAACCCTGTCAGTAAAGATTTGTCAATAAAGGTTTTTAGCGATGGAGCTTTTCGTCCGTAAAAATATATACTGATGGATCTTTACCAACTGGATAGTCCGTTGGTAAATGTGACTTTAAGCGACGGATTTTGTCCGTCGCTAATGAGCCCTTTTCTTGTGGTGTCTCCAAACGTCAGAATTAATAAGGCCAACTTTACTATCCAAGTTTTTAAAATAATTAACCAACCGATAGTTAGCAGCATTATATTGTTTCACTATCACAACCAGTAGTCTTTCTAAAAATGTTTTTATATAAAGGCTGCACATCATTAGCAAAGCTAAAAAGTTCTTTATTTTGTACAATAAGTTCTTTAAGACCGTTTATCTGCTGTCACTAATTATAAATAAATAAATAACTTAGTATAAAGAAGATAATGGTGTTTGTCTACATCAATATAGCCTTGTCTTGATGCACATTGCAAGAAATTCTTATTAAGATGTGAATTACTACTACCATACCGCAAAAAGACTTGAAACAATTTTTAACATTGAGCTTTGGATACTTCATTAATCATAACCTTTGTAAAATGGTCCTGACACTTAGCTTTTATTTTTCTATCCGTCTTTTGGACTCCTGGCGGACTTGAGGCATTGCTTGGTCCATTCTCTCCACAACCACTGATCGAGTTTAGATTCGACGTAGCAGCATTAGTGTCACCGACCGAGCTGTGAGTTGACTAAAGTGTTGTTGATCTTGTGAGATTATATATTGATAAGAATGTTTTCGTTATAAGCCAAGAAATTTTAGGTGTTTATGTCCAGTGGTGATTGCTCTTTAAGGTTTTTTGTGGTGCTCGCTGTGATGGACATTTTTGGCTACGTGATTCTGATGGTCTTAAAGTGGACATATTTTTTGAGAGAAAGCTATCAACTACTATTCAAAGAATACTTCTTGTTGAAAAATTGTGAGGGGTAGTAACAAATGAGAATGCACAACAAAGCTCATAGATATGAGAGAGTTGTGAATTGTAGTTGAGGTGAAGAATGTGAAGAAAATGAGAATTTAAAAAAATTTCGAGCCCACAAAAGACGAAATGCCCCTAAAACTAGGTATTTATAGTGGGTGAACGGAAATACCTTCAAACTAGCCGTTATATAGTTTTTAGAGCGGGCCAGGCGAAGCCGGCGTGGGCTGGATAATGGGCCAGGTTGCAGCGAACCAAAAACAGGCCTAAAACTGGCCGGACCGGACGTTATTTTGAAACAATTTAGTGCAGTCCCGTTTTGACAACTCTATTTTTTTTCCTTAGTTTCATGCTTCCTTGTTCTCCAAGAATGACTATTATTCAGCTATATAGGCAGAGTCAGGAACTTAGAATGGAGGAGCTAGCCTGAGAAGGTGTGTGTGGGGGGGGGGGGGGGGTGGCATTCTAGGGTTGTGGTGGCTCTGGTAGTTAGTCATAAGAATTAGGGGTAGGGTCAGGTTGAGGACTGAAGAAAAGTTAGAAGCAAGATCTCCCATTAGTTACTGACATCTAATTTCATTAACATCCATTATCTCCTTGCGAAAGGAAGAGAAAACAAGGATTGAAGTTGCCATAGAAGACAAAGAAAAAGGGTTAATGTGCTTGTCGGAGCAAACGTGAGAATTCTTGTACATCAATTAGCATCAGGAGTACCATTTGCCCTCATTAGTCTATTACATTCAGAAGTCTGTCCGATTTACATTGCATTGTCTCTGCAAGACAAAATTCCATTTGAGTGTTTTTGTTTCGCTTAATGTTCTTAGCAGTTTGAATTTATACTGTCAGGAAGGTCAATAACGAATCAACTGCCTTTAACATGTTCCTGGACTTGACATGGCTGTGCATGCAAAAAGAGGTAAGAATAATTGTCAATATTTGGAGTTACATGAAATCTTTCGGCAGAGTGTTCTCCGGTTGGTTTGGTGTACTGCATATTAAACAAAGAAACTACACAGCTGAACATGAGCATATTAGGGTTTGTACGTGAATTATGTTAAACCAAAGGATCAATCTTACCTGCTTGGAGTCCAATTGGAGGATGCCAAGGTCACTTTAACTGTATAATCTGCATTGCAGAGCAAATCTCCTTTGGCAGTGAACTACTATCTGCTTGTGAAGTTAATCACCTTGGAGCAGTTAAAAGGCCAACTGACAAAGGAGTAATTGCTCAATAATGCATCCATACACTAGACCAAAGCCACCTGTTTGCTCTAGATCGCAAAATTATAGTATCGCACCTAGGGATTTGGTGACTTAACATCCCTCACCGCATTGAAGAACAGTTATGATGCTCCAAATTCATTTATAGAGCATTACTATGGTCCAGAATTTTCCGTGCAAATAGCATATTCTGGGCACATCCACTATTCCTACGTTGGGATGGTGGTCCATTTTTTATCCAAACAACTTTAACATGGACTTTGCGGTTTTCCTTGACTACGACGTTTGTATTCTCTTTAGATGAGATTACCGCACTTCCCATAGACTGATCAGCTTTAGCTCTAATGTTATTTCTCTTTCACTCCATAGAATTCTAGTATTTAGTCCTCAAAGTGGCCGCTAGCCTCATAATGAGTCCATAAATTGCCATTAGGGTCATTCTGCAGCTAGCTTTCTTCGGAGCCCTAATTGTAATAACAAAAATTAACAAGTAAAATGTACCTATTATTCATGCTGGTGTACATTTTTTGATGGTTTTAACAACTAACAAAGTAACTAATAGAAATAATACAAAATCCACTGTAAGGTGTAGTAAAATTTTCCATGAAATTTAACGGATGCTTGCAGAAAAGGTACGTGATTAATATGTCAAAACCATTCGTGTTAGTGTTCACGTTTTAGTGAACTTTCTCCGAGCAAAACCCACCCACTGTGTAAAAGTTTTTCCGTAATCACTTCAATGTTGTGCGCGCGAGAGAGAGAGAGTCTTTTATCATTGTCCCTGGAGTTAGACCTTCAACAACAGTATAATATGGCCTTCTGCTATTCAAAGAGACGCTAAAAGTTAATCGAGAAAAGCATCTTAACTGGGTGGCTCACTTTTACTTCCAGTTGAACTAAAAGTAGTTTGACAGAACCTTAATAACAAGAAGTTACAGGAACAACACCTCGCAAATATCTAATAGAATTTTTCTCTATTTATCTCTCACCCAGTCTCAAGTTTTATGTCGTGTATTTTGGGCTTCCTAACAAACTCGAAGCTGCATCTCATCTGTCTTTGCGCTGGTACTTAGCTACTTACGGGTTTGTGATGGAACCTATTACGAACTCCCGTGTTCAAGAGGCAGAATAAGCAACAGTAATTGCAGTATTAAGAAAGATGTTCATAATTTTACTTTCGTTCACCATGAATATTTTGATTAACTCTACTTACTACTAATTACCACTGCACTAATATTTGAATCTTGGACATGCCAAAGCAGTAGATCACTTCATTCGTTTTTTAGATTGTACCAACTTTTGAATCTTGTACTTTGGTTCGATTACTACTAGTTACCACTGCACTAATATTTGAATCTTGTACTTTGGTTCGATTATATATGTACCAACTTTTCCAAGTTAGAATATCTAGTACATGTGGAGAAGTCCCTAGAAATGGAAGATGGACAAGTGTGCTTTGGTTCGATTATCTATGTACGAATTTTTCCAAGTCAAAAAATCTAGTACATGTGAAGAAGTCCTTAGAAGTGGACGATGGAAAATTGTACTTTGGTTCGATTATCTATGTACGAATTTTCCCAAGTCAGAATATCTAATACATGAGGAGAAGTCCCTAGAAGTGGAGGGCAATGTCCATGGCCTTTCATAACGGAAAGATGGGGAGAGAAATGGGGACCATGACCCCATGCATGAAAAAGGGTGTAATCTCTACAGGAACAATGCCAGCTCATGCCACTCCATTTATAGGTTTATTTTATATATTTACCTGTTAGTAATTAGGCTTTATTTTTAGTTTGGCTTTTATCGGTAGTATTGGATTAGGCCTAGTAATAAATAGTAAGCTTAATTTTTATCAATTAAGTCTAGTCCCATTAGTACACCACTAAGTCCAGTGCAGTAAGCGGTCCAACAAGTCCAGGCAGTTACTTTAGTTAGTTTCGTCTTGACCTAGGTTAGAGTCTAAATATGGTATGAGCTTAAAGGTCGGATTTGGATGAGATTTTTGGAAAAATCATTCTGTCTGATGTACAATGTGATTTACATTGGGAATCCAAATCTCATAAAGGAAAGATGAGGAGAACCGGTCGGTTTTCGAACAAACACGCAGGTAAGTTTTTGGCCATAACTAAACTACCCAGTTAACACATCTAAATTGTTCTGCAAACCCCAAAAATCGACAAATAAATTAGTAGAACCGGTCGGTAAGGGTAACTTAAACCTTTTAGCCTATTTTGGTCTTGTCTCTTGAGAAATGATATGGACGACCAAATAGTCTCCTTTATCATTTCCGCTGCCCCAGATCTCGATAAAAAGGATATCTAGGCTGCTTTAAAACACAGATAAACTTCAAGAGAGGAAGTCCTAGAAAGATGTTGAGAGAGAGAGAGAGAGAGAGAGATGTCGCGAATCATTTTTCTATTGCATCACGCAGCATGTCGAGCCTTTCAATCGACTGTTCAAAACCAACCAAGTCAAGGAATAATTACATCCTCCGTTCCTTAAATATTTTTAGAATAGTTAGAGAGTCTAGAAGTGTCTCCCATCTCCGCAACCGTATTTTTGTCTAAAGGACACAAAAATGAGATAGAGTTCTCATAAGGGTAGAATCTTAGTAGCATTAAAATTCTACTAGAGTTAGACTTCTTTTTGAATTAGAATTCTAAGACAACTAGAAGTGTTAGTCGGAAGGGATTCTAAGAACAATAATCAGCTGGAAAGAGTTGAATTTAGGTCGCCTCCTGCAGGGTCAATCGAATTACAATCGTTTTGATTCTGACTAGTCAAGTCAGTTACTTAGGCCACTCGATCCCCAATGTTGAATTAAAACCAAACTTAGGCTTAGATTATGTCTATTCTTGTGCACATTTTATGCTTGTTGTATTTTAGATTAAAAATAAAAGATCAAAACAAGCAAGGTAGAGACTGTTAGGGTATGACCGGGTGCCTTAAGCCTTGTGAAATACCTCTGAAGATTCCACCATGTATCTAGCTAACATCCTTTCATTAGGACATGGCAAGCCATCTAGCTAGCAACTTGGTTGGTATGTAGTACAATAATGTGTAAAAGCATAAAACATGTGAACTCTACATGTGGTTGACAAATGTAATTTGTATTCTGCAGAGAAATCATTTTGAACTAAAATACATACAATACCCATTATCATGGAAATAAGTTGTCCTGCAGCGCTAAACCATCTTGTATTTTTTTAATTCATCATATGGGAAACATGTTAAACATAAAAATAATGTCTACCTAGTATAGAGTTCATCCTTGTCTTGGGCAATTCAGCATCAACATCATTATTACACGCATTACCAATACTAATACTCATTATGTTGTTCTCTTTTTCAAGTTCGTATACGCTAGCTCTTCGTATAATATCAGCAACAACAGATGTATCACGTGGAGGTGAAACATTTTGAAAACAATGGTTTATTGTGTATAACCTAGTTTGCATCAATCAACTAAGCCGTCACACAAGAATAACTGGGCATATTACGAGATCTCCATACATCAGAAGTAAGACTAAATTTACCATCAAAATTTTCAAAATAATTAATCAACTGATGTTTAGCGGCATTATATTGTTTCACTACATCACGCCTAGTAGTCTTTCTATGAATGTTTTATACAAAGGCTGCACAATATCAGCAAAGGTAGAAAGTTCTTTATTGTGTACAATAAGTTCTTCAAGACCATCTCTTTGCTACCATTACTTATAAATAAATAACTTAGTATCAAAAAGGTAATGGTTTTTGACTACCTCAATATTGCCTTGTCTAGATGCACATTGTAAGAATTTCCAATTAAAATGTGAATTACCACTACCATGAGCCGGGGGGGGGGGGGGGGGGAACTTGAAACAATTTTTACGTTGAGCTTTGGATAATTCATCAACCATAACCTTTGTAAAATGGTCATTAGACTTAGCTTGCATTTTTCTATCGGTCTTTTGGACTTCCGATGGACTTGAGGCATTGCATTGTCCATTCTCTCCACGACCACTGATCGAGTTTAGATTTGACGCAGCAGTATTAGTATCACCAACCGAGATGCGTGATTGACTAAAGTGTTTTTGATCTTCTGAAGGTGTATATTGAAATTCAAGGATGTTTTGGTTATAAGCCAAGAAGTTTTAGGTATCTATATCCAGTGGTGATTGCTCTTCAAGATCCTTATGTGGTGTTCGTCGTACTGACATTTTTGGCTATATGATTTTGATGGTCTTGATTCTTGAAGTAGACATATTCTTTAAGCTAAAAGAAATCAACTAGTAATCAAAGAAAGCTTATTATTAAAAAATTATGAGGGTTAGTAACGAATAAGAAGCACTAGAAAGTTAAAAAAGAGTTGTGAATTGTAGTTCCGGTGAAGCATGTGAAGAAAATGAGACAATTTAAAGATTTCTCAAGCCCACTAAAGACTAAAATGCCGCTAAAACTAGGTGTTATAATCGTTAGGAAGGGTAAACATGTAATAGTGCATAAGAAAGTTTTGTGGAATAAGGTTGAACGAAAATATCTCTCAACCTAGCTATTATAAAGCTTTTGGAGGAGTGAAAAGGTCATTTTTACAAAAAAATGGCTGTTTTGAGGGAAGGGTTTAAAGTAGGAATTTTGAAAATTAAATGTTGTAGCGGGCCGGGCCAACCCGGGCATGGGCTGGTTAGTGGGCTAGGTTGCAGCGGGCCTAAAATGGGCTGGACGGGGCTTTATTTTGAAACAAATTGGTCCAGTCCCGGTCTACGTCATTCTAGCCTGGGCCTGCATTGTACATGGCGTGGGTGGGACTAGCCCGGGCTTTCTTTGGGCTGGACCGAATTGGGCCGGACCGAATTGGGCCGTGGGCCCCTGCCCCATTTGACAACCCTAATAACTTTGTTCCCCTTAGTTTCACGCTTCCTTGTTCTCCAAGAATGACTATTCTTCAGCTATATACGTAGAGTTAGGATTTAGGAACTCAGAATGGAGAAGCTAGCTTTTTGTCGGAGAAAAGAAGAGAGAGGGAGGGGGTGGGGGGTTTGTCGGGTTAGGGTTGTGGTGGCTCTGGTAGCTAGTCGTAAGAATTAGGGTTAGGGTCAGGTTGAGGACAGAAGGAAAGTTGGAAGCAAGATTTCCCATAGGTTACTGACATTTAATTTCATTAACATCCATTATCTCCTTGCGAAAGGAAGAGAACATAAGGATTGAAGCTGCCATAGAAGACAAAGAAAAAGGCTTAATTGCTTGGGGAGCAAACGTGAGGATTCTTGTACATCAATTAGCATCAGGAGTACCAGTTGCCCTAATTAGTCTATCACACGTTTGATGTCCGTCTGATTTACATTGCATTGTCTCTGCAAGACAAAATTGGAGTTTTTATTTTTCTGCTTCTTTTATTGTTCTTAGCAGTTTAAATTCATACCGCTGGAAGGTTAATAAAAGATCAACTGCCTTTTACATGTTCCTGGACTTGACATGGCTGCGCATGCAAACAGAGGTAAGAATCGTTGTCAATATTTGGAGTTACATGAATTCTTTCGGCAGAGTGTTCTCCTGTTGGTTCGATGTACTGCATATTGAACAAAGAAACTACAGAGCCGAACATGAGCATATTAGGGTTTGTACGTGAATTATGTTAAACCAAAGGATCAATCTTACCTGCTTGGAGTCCAATTGGAGGATGTCAAGGTGACTCATAACTGTGTATTCTGCATTGCAGAGCAAATCTCCTTTGATAGTGAACTACTATCTGCTTGTGAAGTTAATCACCTTGCAGCAGTTGAAAGGCCAACTGACAAAGGAGTAATTTCCCAGTAATGCATCCATACACTAGATCAAAGCCACCTGTTTGCTCTAGATCGCAAAATCATAGTATCGAGAGACCCTACCTAAGGATTTGGTAACTTAACATCCCTCACCACGAGAACTTTATGTTCCGTCAACCCTCAAGGGTATTTTCATGAGCTTTGTGCTCTATTCGTCCCTGAGGGCATGTACGACAAGAACTCTAAAGTTCCGTCAAACCCTCGAGGGTTTTTTAGTTAGCTTGGCACTACGTCCGCCTTCGAGGGTGCGTACGATGAGAACTCTTAAGTTTCATCAAACCCTCGAGGGTAATTGCACGAGCTCCGTGCTCTATCCTCCCCCGAGTGCATGTACAATGAGAATTCTTAAATTCCGTCAAACCATTGAGGGTAATTACATGAGCTCCGGCTCCATCCGCCCCTGAGGGCGTGTACGACAAGAACTCTTAAGTTTCGTCAAACCTTATAGGGTAATTGCATGAGCTTCGGCTCCATCCGCCCCTGAGGGCGTGTTCGATGAGAATTCTTAAATTTTATCAAACCCTAGAGGGTAATTGCATGAGCTCCATGCTCCGTCCACCCCCAAGGGCGTGTACGACAAGAACTCTTAAGTTCCGTCAAACCCTCGAGGGTATCTGCAAGAGCTCTGAATGCTGTCCTGTACCATTTTGGCGAATCTGCTTGATCGCAATGCCAAAGCTACCTAATTCTTGGTAGAGCTGTTGTATGACTTCCCCTAGACAAAGAAATAATAGGCAACATGTAGCTTGCTTCCAAGCCAGCTCGACCGTGAGGAATCAAGAGATCTTTGCCTGTGCTGACTTGGATCTCGGGTGACGAAATAAGGCATCAAGAAGCGACGAGCAGTCGCAGTGTCCATCCACCCTCGAGGGCACGTACAATGAGAACTCTTAAGTTCCATCAAACCCTTGAGGGTATCTGTATGAGCTCCGCTCTCCATCCTCCCCTAAAGCGTGTATGACTAGAATTCTTAAATTCCGTCAAACCCTCGAGGGTAATTACATGAGCTCTGACTCCATTCGCCCCCGAGGGCATGTATGATGAGAATTCTAAAATTCTATCAAACCCTCGAGGGTAATTGCATGAGCTCTGGCTCCATCCGCCTCTGAGGGCCTATACGACAAGAATTCTTATGTTCCGTCAAACCCTTGAGGGTAATTGCATGAGCTCCGGCTCCATCCGCCCCTGAGGGCATGTGAGACAAGAACTCTTAAGTTCTATCAAATTCTCGAGAAAAATTGCATGAGCTCCGGCTCCATCCTCCCCCGAGGGCGTGTATGACGAGAATTCTTAAATTTCGTCAAACCCTCGAGGGTAATTGCATAAGCTCTGGCTCTATCCACCCCCGAGGGTGTGTATGATGAGAATTCTTAAATTCTGTTAAACCCTCGAGGGTAATTGCATGAGCTCCAGCTCCATCTGCCCCCAAGGGCGTGTATGATGAGTATTCTTAAATTTTGTTAAACCCTCAAGGGTAATTGCATGAGCTTAGCGCTCCATTCGCCCCCGAGGTCGTGTACGATGAGAATTCTTAAAGTTTGTCAAACAATTGAGGGTAATTGCATGAGCTCCGGCTCCATCCACCCCAAGGACGTGTATGACGAGAATTCTTATGTTCCGTCAAACCCTTGAGGGTAATTGCATGAGCTCCGGCTCCATCCGCCCCTGAGGGCATGTGAGACAAGAACTCTTAAGTTCTATCAAATTCTCGAGAAAAATTGCATGAGCTCCGGCTCCATCCTCCCCCGAGGGCGTGTATGACGAGAATTCTTAAATTCCGTCAAACCCTCGAGGGTAATTGCATAAGCTCTGGCTCTATCCACCCCCGAGGGCGTGTATGATGAGAATTCTTAAATTCTGTTAAACCCTCGAGGGTAATTGCATGAGCTCCAGCTCCATCTGCCCCCAAGGGCGTGTATGATGAGTATTCTTAAATTTTGTTAAACCCTCAAGGGTAATTGCATGAGCTCAGCGCTCCATTCGCCCCAGGTCGTGTACGATGAGAATTCTTAAAGTTTGTCAAACAATTGAGGGTAATTGCATGAGCTCCGGCTCCATCCACCCCAAGGACGTGTATGACGAGAATTCTTAAATTCTGTCAAACCCTCGAGGGTAATTGCATGAGCTCCGGCTCCATCCGCCCCCGAAGGCATGTATAATGAGAACTCTTAAGTTCAGTCAAACCCTCGTGGGTAATTGCATGAGCTCTGGCTCCATCCGCCCCCGAGGGCATATACTACAAGAATTCTTGGATTCTGTCAAACCTTCGAGGGTAATTGCATGAGCTTTGGCTCCATCCGCCCCCGAGGACGTGTATGATGATAATTCTTAAATTCTGTTAAACCCTCGAGGGTACTTGCATGAGCTCCGTGGTCCATCTGCCCCCAAGGGCGAGTACGACGAGAACATCCATGCAGTTGCACCCACAAATGCTTATACAGATTCAGATACAAGTTTTGAATGAGGAAAATGATCACGTAGCAAAGTATCCTCCAAAGAACTCAGCATCCTTTAGTCGTAGTGATGCCATAAGGTTGAACAATAGTTATGAAAAAAGTAAGCAAAAAAGGCACAAAATTCATAACCTCACTTTCAAAGTGTTACATGGCATGCACTTACAATTAGTGCTTCATTATATATATATATATATATATATATATATATATATATATATATATATATATATATATATGCACATATGTAATAACCATTCACTCAAGGATATGACTAAGTAGAACTAATATAAAAGAAATTTTAAGTAACAATTAATGAGTTAACCGAAAAATCAGTATCTTAAAGTAATTGATGAAAGGATTAAGACTACAAGGAATATCACTTTGGCGTCAATTACAGTTAAGAAAATAAATGCCCTTTCAGATAGTGCATTCCTTTTCTTTGCTTTATTTTTTATACTATTGGCTTATGATATGTAACTCCACATGGTGTTAAAAACTTTCAGCTAAAGACACATTTTCACATGTCCTTTCCTACAACTGCTATGTGTCATTTAACTTAGTTTAGTAGCATCACAACATGTGACTAAGTAGAACTGATATAAAAGAAATTTTAAGTAACAGTTAATGAACTAAATTTTACACAATTACAAGAAAATCAATGGACATATGTGCATGCACACATACTCAAACACTGGCCGGACAGTTTCAATCCAATACGACACGATTTCTTAGTACAGCATTCAGTCCAAGCATGTTTTGCAACCAAATAACTCTGCATAGAAATCACGTATCCCACCAAGAGATATCTCTCTTTGTCAAATCAACTAACTTCGTAGAAATGTAGAAAAACACAGGAAAATGTTTTGAATCAAAGTAATGGATAGCTGTAGATATAATAAATTTTGAGTGTTGAAATTAAGCAACGAAGAAACTCAACTGAGTCACTTAACTACATCCTCAACCCTCCCGCCATGATATCACAGATAGCTTGATTAATGCAAGCTTAATCTTTTTCAAGGCCTTGACCTAGCCATTGCGTCTCAAAGTTTCTTTGGCATGCCGGTCTTATCGCAGATTCATTAGACTTCACATGGAAACAAGATAATTAAATTCTTCTTAAGCAAGAGAATTGAATAACCAAAAGATTATCTATCCTCTGCAGATGTAACATTATGCAAACTAAAATACCCGACTTTTAAAGAATCAAAGGGAGAAGTTACCACAACAGTGCTTTAAAACTTTACAATGGAAAGGATCCCTTCGAGTAGTCACCGACTTATGCAAAAGGCAGCAGGAAGTAAGAGACTATACGGCCGGACTACGTGGAGGCAAGAATTTAAGGATTAACAGGGTAAGGAGAGGTGTGTGCAGGGCTGCCGGAATATAGGCTTATGATTATCAATATCAAGAGAATGAATTGAAGATTAGAACCTACTAAGTATTTTTGCCTTCATTATACTCAATACATTAAGGCAAAAAAATCTTCAAAGAATTGCAAAGGCTCCTACTACAATTAGAATACTGTTTTAGAACTTAGTTATACGGCGTACAAGTACTTCAAGCTCCTGATGGTCTTGAGGAGCTGATTTAAAGGGTTTTGTGTATGTTTTTTTCTTACCGGTTCTAGGTCATCAACAAAACGAAGCCCCACGAGAGGAGTTGAACAGTCCTAAAGAGCAAGCAACCGGTTCTAGTTCTCAGGTTAGTAGAAAATATTACCTTGCATGTTACAGAGCTTATTCTAACTTTCGGCAAAACATCAGAAACGTGGCCCACCAATTCAAAATTGACTAAATTGTCTAGTCGACTCATCTCCAGGGTTGTTTCTACAGCTCTTTCCAATGTAGTATTGGCGGTCATTGTTGTCAGTGAAAATTCGACAATCTCCTAAAATATTTCTTTTCTAGCAAGAGCAACAAGGATTTAAACAAGTTCACATTGTCAAAGACTAAATATTAAGTGCATATCTAAGCTGTTAAAAAAAAGGACGTGACATTAAATTCTAAGTGAAATTCAATAGCAATTTAAGCATCGACTTAATACTTTTAAACAAAAATTCCGTGGTCTTTATCTTGTAATTGGTTGATTATATCTTCTGGACACTGATGATCAGTGACACAAATATGATTCCTTTGGCAATTATATGATTGAAATTCCTATACAAACCAAATGGTTTTTGGCTCAAAGACGACATTGGTCGCAAATGCACTAAAACGAAGATCATGCCTTTGACACATTTGGTTGGTTTTATTACCCTACCTGTATCATAATCAGATGCAAATAAGGATATAATCTTGTTACGTTAGACTAAGCAGAAGGACAAAATTTCAAAAGTAGTGGCAACAATAAAAAAGGGGTAATTTCTCCAGCACAATCACAAAAACCTAGTAAGGCATTATTGCACAAGTATAACCACATAACCATGTTTTTAGAGACTCAGTAGAAACAAATAAAATGCTTGCTGATGGATGGTTTACAATCACTCCCTGGAACCCACTTCTTAAATCGGGGGCTTAGACTTCTACCATAAATCATGGGATACCTAAAAACATATACATGTGTAATAACAAGGTTCGCTTATGATTTAAGGGAGAATTTTCGTCGTCGCTAACCGGACTTCGGTAGTCATTGTTGGCAGTAAGTCTTACTTTTCTAGCAAAAGCAACAAGGAATCCTAAACAAGTTGAAAAGTTAATTAAAGAAATTCCCCAGTGTAATCTAGTCATCCAAACAAGTTAATCGGCAAAATTCCCCAGTATAGTCTAGTCATCTAAACAAGTTCACCTATACTCAGTCTATAATGAACCACCCTAGGCATAATTGGAAGCAACACACTTTTTAAGCTCATGAAAAGTGATTGGGTAAGACAATATGGCAATATTGATTGGGTAATGATTCCTAAATCTGCTTTTTCATATGTGATTGCGTAAGACAATATGGCAATTTGCATATCTTCAAACGCCTTACATGCAATGGTAAAAGGGGACGAAAGCACGAAGCCCCTTTTACTAAGAATTAATGGAGGGAAGACATGTTGGAGTCATGTAAGGA
This sequence comes from Escallonia herrerae, assembly GCA_033070095.1. Lineage (NCBI taxonomy): Eukaryota > Viridiplantae > Streptophyta > Magnoliopsida > Escalloniales > Escalloniaceae > Escallonia > Escallonia herrerae. The sequence goes on from JAVXUP010000184.1 coordinate 293,752, forward strand.
AGAAGTGGAGATGCTAATCCAAACCAGATTGTCTTTTCGCACAATTGAAATTAATCATTTTGAAGTACATGGAAATCATGTAAATAATGATCAAATGCTGTCCTGATCGAGGGACTGGCGGTGGTGGTAGAGGATGCAACCTCATGTGCGTAGAGTGATTGGATGCATGATACATAGTCGACATTAAAGAATAGAAAGTATAATGCAGAATAATCAAAACTGAGAATAGAGTGTTTCCGTTCATTGATTCATGAAATGAGATTCTGTTAATACAATAACTGACCTGCAGATGAAGAATTGGGTGAATTACAGAAAGCAGGAATCCTTCTAGAGGCAACGGCGGAGTGTGCGTGGAGAGAGAGAGCGCCTAGCGAAAGAGAAGCACCGCTTCTTTTGAAACTATGGCGCTGCTTAGAGGTGGATTGAGCGGATGGCAGGATGTCGCTCTGCTTTTGAAAATGGCAGGTAGTTGGTCTTATGTGAAATTTCAGTGGGTATTTTGGGGATGAAAATGTTTAGAAACATAAAAACATGTCTAAACACTTCACACTTTTAAGATAGAGATTAAATTACGACAAATGGTCCTTTAACTACTGGGTTATGTGCATCCAGGACGCTATCTATCAAGCGTTTCAATGTCGTTCACTGTTTGTGGTTGAATTTTTTTCGCTCCATTTTGTCAACAACGGTCAAATGAAGGACAAAACTATAAAATAACAATAAGTCTTTGCAAAAAAAAAAATTCCGACCTGATTCCAGACCCACCGCCGCCTCTCCCCTCCCCATACACCATATTTACCTTTTTGGGCAGCTTTCATTTGTTGTTTGCAGATTTATATTAGCTCACTCCTTCACTTATTTGGGCAGCTTTCAGATCTTACATATACGTACAGAAAAGTACTTAACTTACTTGCTCTTCTCAGGACCTTTTCTTGATCGACATATCCGGTGACCGTCACCTTCTGCATGATCATGTCTATATCGACGTTGTCGATGCCTGTAAACAACACTTGACAAAAGATTACTCAACAAAAGGCCTTAAATAGGAGACTTGAACAAAAGTACTTCTTCTTCTTAGGTTTTTGGTCATCTGATACAAGTGTGTTTAGCTTAATATAGCTACGAAAATAAAGGAATCACTGGGCAGTTTTGTCATAAGATAACTTCTGTGGAAGGAACACAAGAAAAAAGTATAGATGGCCGCAATCCCTTCCTTATTTGCAAGGAATAAGGTTGCTGCTTCTCCATTTGAGCCTCCAAAGGGCAAAGGTAAGGCCCTTTTGAGATGAAGTGTTTCATGGACACTAAAAGTAGCAGAAAAAGCTGAAGAGGAGTTAAGGAGTGATACCATCTAGCTTCGGGAGAGATTTCCTGATCTTGCTCTCACAACCAGGGTAGTCTATAGTCACTCTCATCTCCACAATCTGAATGAACCAAACAAGTGGAGAACGTTATGATCTTTTATTTTTCATTTTGTGGACACATGAAAACAAAGATAAAAACAAACGAAAATGTTCAAACTACTACATCATGGATTTCTATCTCTATAAAAATATAACCGAACTCCAAAAGTAAATGATTATTTCTAGACTTGAAATACATTATATATGACGAAAAGAAAAGTCTAAAGTTGATACGTTCTCCAATTTTGCTGGCAACCAAACACATACACACACACACACAAAAAGAAAAAAAAAACATTAATCTCTAGCCTTTAAAAGTAAGTTAGTGCCTTGTAGATAATTGGCCACAAATTCTTGGACACCATGAATCGAAACTGACTTTCTCAAAATTGCAAACATTAGCGAACACAAAATTTTGATAAGTCGAACGCCAGTTCTCTGCAATCTTTGGGGATTTAGTTTGGTAATTTCTTGGTGACACCATTCCTTAATTTACCCAAACCATGAAAAGGGTGCCATATCTATTTGCTATACCCACTTTCTCTTCAACCCAACCACATAAATAATAAGCAAACCAAATAAAGCAAGCATGAATGAGTCTGGTAATTGACTACTTTTATCAAATGCTTGTTTGAAATGACATAGAGTTTACATAAGAAATCACAAAAGACCCCAGTCCTAATATGATAAGTGTTAACGTAATTGTAAAGAAACTACAAAATCAAATTCATAAGAACCACCACCAGAGTATGTGACTGAGCTTGCGTGTCTAGGGGCAGTGTTGTGTGTTATTATGGGTGTGCATATGAATTTGGTTTCGAGGCATACGATGTAGATGGGGAGAAGACAAGTTTACAATTAAGGAAGATTTGAGAGAGAGAGAGAGAGTTTTATATACCCGCAGGCCTATAATGGCCAAGGGATGATAAAGGTTGGTCATGCGTTGGAAAGTAAAATTGCTACACATAAGTTCAGGTACGATTTGTCCTGGCATGCGGAGTTGTTAAAAATGCCATCAATCCGTTCACAAGTTCTTTGCCTCTGGGTAAAGCAACTGAAGAAGGAACGACCTTCCTGGCAATCGAAAAGACTAATCTGTTGGGGAACTGGGAACTACATAATGCCGGTTCAAATCCATCAGCTTGAATAGTCTATTCATAGAAGAACCAAAAAAAAAAAGGATTTGTTGTATCTAAATTGCTTAGTTGTTGGCTGTTAGGTTGAGGGTAAAAAGGCGGTATTTGGGGGCATCCACCAAGGAAGAGGGTCCTAAATTAGCATATCTAAGATAGCTGTCGGTAGAGTATTATGTTGTTGATTTTGATACTTCCACCCAACTGTAAACATAAATAATCTCTGGAGTAAAACTACTATATTGTTGTCTTGACACATGAATGAAGTTGATCGTGTGTTAGTTGATTATTTGGTTTGAAGAGCAACCAACAAATGAGGAAGATGTAAGCAATTCAACAAACATGTGGTGTGCAAAAGTACAAAGTAACGGTGTGCATTCATGCATACATTCAAAGATAGCATGAAAAAATGAATCCATGAGTCAGATATAGATAAGATAAGCAAAGCATGGACAATAGATAGAATCAGAGTATGTATTAAAATTCACAGTTGGCATACGGGTATCATATGCTAGAGGTCGCCAAAAAGCCAGTTTTCTACAATATTTGAGATGGAATCTTGGTGGCCAGTGGAATGTTGAATTCTTCATTTGAGGCGTGTTCTGTCGTAGCATAAGAGGCAGGTTCTTCGAAATGCGTTGTTATTCTGCTGAAGTTCATCCACATGTTTTTTGTGAGAAATGTAAAATTTAAGATGGGATCTTGGTGGCCGGCGGAAGGTTGATGTTGAATTTGTCCAATGGAGTGTGTTCTGCCTACCATAAGAAGCAGTTCTTAACGGTGCGTTGTTATTTGGCTGAAATCATCTACTGTCCTTGTGATGAAAGTGTCAAGTTCTTGCTGTTGTTATTTGGCTGAAATCATCTACTATCCTTGGATTGGGGACGGTCATGGGAGGGAAGGTGCAGTTATTTCTGTTTTCTACTATTGCACCGATTTGAGGAGTTGTGAGCGGGCTAGCAGCTCTGTGTTTGCATGGATTTTGAAAGAGGCCCAAGACAATTTGTAATATGGAGTCTCTGATGGCATTCTTCCAAGGTATTTTAGTCTTGAAAATGTGTAGAAATATAATTAAACAGATGACACTTTTAAGATAGAGAGATAAAGAAGGCCAAAACCTTCCTCAAAAAGAAAAATACCTTAAAATATACCAGCTTGATTCAACTATGAACTAACATGCGTACGTGTCGTCCAGTTCATAGGTGCACTGGCCGGTTTATTTGAGGCATGTTCCCTCTAATTATGCTCCTTGGACAACTGGCTGTTCTCCTTCATTAACCAATCGTTTTGTTTTTTTGTTATGTATGCTGTGGTGTGCTTTTTGGTGATTGTGTGATCCTACTGAGGGATTAGCTTCTTAGTTTGCGTCATCTTTCTTTATTTACTTTTAATTCCTAGGGTACAAGAAAAGAAAGAAACAAAACTCAAAAAAAGATTAAGAAATCAAAAAATGAAAAAGAAATAAAACATTGGAAACAAAATATTTTTAACTCAAAAAGTTTTTCCTTAGGGTTTCGAGTCATCTATACATTTTCAAATCGTGTCTTGTTCATTGCAAAACAGGGAAAAAGACAAAAAAAAAAAAAAGTTAAGAACATTATAAAGTGTAGAAGTTTTCCTTAGTGCTGCACCGAAAGGTCGAAATCTTTGTTGGCACGCTTAAAGAGATCACGAGATTACCTACTTCTTATACTTTTTCAGGAAAGTTTTGAACCAGTTTTCATTTTTTTTTCTTTAGTAAGTTTAGGAGGCCATCCTTGGTAAGTCAAGAGTATAATAATATTTTTTCAGGAGCGAGAGATAACTACCTTATTCCATACTGATTGAACTCATAATTGACCACGATATCGAGAAATTATAAAAAAGATGTTTTTGAATTTAAGATTAGTACATCTATCTCATGGACACTTCTTTTTTGCGCTTGTGGGAGATGATCGCTATATTTAAGCTTAAGAGTTCAAAATTTCAAATTCCTTGAAATCAAATTTTATAAACCTAATAGAAGATTTTGGTTTTGAATTTAAACATTTGAGTGAGAATGCAAAAGATAATAAAAAAAGGTTGTGACTTCTTTTCTTAGCCATCCCCTTATTCACCAGAAACAAGAGAAACCTTCCAACATAATGAGGTGTTACATTGACATCAAGATTTTCTCTTTTTTAAAACTCACTCTTTCCCTCCTAGCATGAACCATTTAGCTTCACACAAAAAAGAAGATAAAGCCTGCTAGAATTAAAACCTTGGAAAGAGCGACCTAGGCAAAAGTTAGGGCATAAAAAGAAAAAACTCAAAAGAATGCACTTGTCTTCTTTGAAATGAGCATTCATAAGGATAGGATGCCATCTTTGGCCACCACATACTATCCTGAGTGAGTACCGTATGCTTGATTTTTCCTTTTGCTAGCCATTTGAGCCTAAACAGATTACTCTTTTTTTTAGAAGCCTATATTCATAAACTTGGGGGATAGGTATGTTTTTATATCTATGCCTATGTCCCTAGTTTTACTGTTGGACTCAATATGGAGGGTTTCTTCTCATAAGAACCAAGCTCTTGATAGTCAAAGGGATGATTCAAATCTTGATTACAATAAAAAGTAGTGTCTGAACCCACCCCCCTCCCCCCACCCTCAAAGAAACAATGGAAGAAAAAGAAACAAAGAAAATGAAAAATAATCTGAAAATGACTGTCAAGATTCAACGCATAGATTAGCCATTGATTTAGTCTAAAGGATAAATATATTAAGCATGTTCAATAGTTTTGAACAACATCATACTTGATTCCCCTGATAGAGATATGTAGGAAGCTTTGTAATCGTTTAGGCTCGGTTTCCATGGGCACATACTAGGGGCTTTGGTTTCATATTTGGGTGTTTGAGCATTACTACCGTTTGTTTCTTAGCCCATACCCTGGGCTAAATTGTGCTCCCAATCTAAGTCCTCCTTGAGGTTATTTAAGAGAGGCAAATACTTTTTTACCTTCTTATTGAGGTAAAAAAAAATGAACCAAGAAAAATGTATGATAAGAATTGGGGGAAAAAAAAGATAACGGTTTATGCACGTTTAGAGCTTGCTACCATGCAATATGATGTGTTCAATTCCCTTTGGCTTGACTGGCTTGTTTCTTAATTTTTCGAACCTGACGTGTTCACCTCCCATCGGCGTAATAGGGCCCACAGATTTTCATGAAATGCCTGGCATGCCCTATTCTCTGTGGCAGCCTGATATTCTTGCCACGAGTTATAGATGAAGACTTTATCTCGTACCTTGTGACTTTTCCATCACGCACTTGATAGTTATTTACTTTTAATCAGCCCAGCCGTATCTGTTGGCTAATCATGGGCTAAGATTTCATCAGTCTCACAGCTTATACAACATTACAGCTTATACAACCTCGTAGCATAGACATGTACTTCATAGCCTGTACATCGACATTTCCTTACATACTCATTAACTATCTTTGAACCTCAACTTTTTGTAGTAGTCTTGAGGATTCGCACTTGAGTGTTCAAGTAAAGAAGTAATTTTTTTCCGTAAATTTGAATGACATCTAATGATAAGGAATTGATATATCTCAGACAAAATTTTTCAGTGATCTTCCCCTCTTTTGGTAGAGATGATCTGGTAGTAAAGGGGGTACCATTACCTTAAATTCTTATTCAATGATCAGTGCAAAAAAAAAAAAGAAAAGAAAAGAAAGAGAGCATAGATCTCTAATGATCGGTTGATTTGTCATATTCGGCAATTAAAATGTTTTCCAAACATGCTTTTGAATTGTCAAAGAATATTCTTAGTTTCATAGGTTTTCTCCTTGTCAACAACCTTAGAGGCTTCCCATGTGATTCCTTTTGCATATTAGTAAGGCTAGGGTCAATCCTATTTTCATCTTTGTCTAGGGAATCCGGTGATCCCCTATCTCTTTGCATGCATTTAATCTTGGGGTTCCCTATGATTCCTCTCTCCTGACGGTCACTGTTAGTTTCGTTTGCATGCATTTTGTCAAGAGCCTCCTGCTGACTTCCAATTTTTTGATGGCTAAGATAGTTTATGTCTTTGTTCTTTGAGAGCCTATGTCTTAGGATCCTACTTCTTACTTTTATTTTTTAAGTGAGCCTTTGAAAAGATTGAAACAAAAAAAAAGAAAACAAATTAACAATAAGAAAATTTTTACTTTGCACCTTCACTCCCATCCTTCTCGACTCTGGAAGAGAGTCGACCTATTTTGCTCCATTAGTCAACCATCAAGTGCCGTTAGGCATTATGAGCTCCAAGGTTGAGTCATTTAGTTAGTCACATTCTTACCTTACTTGACTCTAGAAGAGAGTTCACATATCTTGCTTCATCACTCAACGTATAGCATAACTTCTATTTGGCATTTTTGTGTCTGGCCTTGAGTGATTCTGTTCGTGACTTTTAAGTCACATTTACCCTTCTTGATTACTAGATGAGAGGTGACATAGCTGCCACTCAACGACCAATTGCGTTGGGCACCACTGTCGACTCCAGCTTGGAGTGACTTTTCTAGAAATATTTTCGATGTTCCTATATGAATAATCGCTTTCATGTGCTGTTGGCTCCGGCTCTAAAGTTTCCTATTTGTCATGTGTCAAAGCGACCGGCCACTATTACAAGTTATCGGCTCTAATACTTAGTCATGAGTCCTCGGTGTATGTAGTTGACCAATTGCTATCATGTCTTGTTGCTCTGGCCACTATTACAAGTTATCGTCATCACAATTGGCTCCGGCTCGTGCTATATCTCCATCTAGTCATATGAACTACTTAGATCTCATTTCTGCTGCCCCAGACCTCGATAAAAGGCTCTCTAAGCTGCTCTGTGACACAGAGAAACTTTGAGAGAGGAAAGGTTGCACGAACATTAAGAGAGAGAAAGAAAGAGTGTGTGTGTGTGTCTCTCTCTCTCTCTCCAATCATTTTCCATTGCATCATGCAACATGTTGAGCTTTTCAATTGAATGTTCAAAACCAACCAAGTTAAGAGGTAATTATGTCCTCCATTTTCTAAATATATTTAGAATAGTTAGAGTCTTAGAAGTGTCTCCCATCCCCACGACCGGACTAAAAAGATAAAAGACATAAAAATGAAATATAAGAGTAGAATCTTAGTAGAACTAAAATTGTACTAGAGTTAGAATTCTTTTTGAATTAGAATTCCAAGACAACTAGAAGTGTTAGTCGGACGGGATTCTAAGAAAAATTAGCTAGAAGAAGCCAAGTTCATTTAGGTCTTTAGGAAATAAGACAAAAATTTAGGTCGTCTCCTATAGGTTTAGTCGAATTACAATCGTTTTGATCCTGATTAGCCTGGTCAGGTACTTAGGCCACTCGACCCTCAATGTTGAGTAAAAACCAAACTTAGGATTATATTATGTTTGTTTTTGTGCACATTTCGTGTTTGCTGTATTTCTGATAAAAATAAAAAATCAAAATAAGAAAGGTAGAGAGAAGATGGGAAAGAGAGAAGAAAGAGGGGAATTAATGTCTTATAACATGACTTTTAGCGACGGACCCGTCGATAAAAGTCATGTTTTCAAAATTTTCATTAACTTTAAGCCATAGGCTTTCAACGATGGAAAATGCCGTCGACCAAAGCTTACCTTTGAAGGCTTTAGCAACGGATTTTTTTAGCATAGATGCATTCCATCGCTAAATATATTCTAAAAAATTCGATCGAAAATGAAAATCTTTTAAGATTCTTTAATGATGGAATATCCGTCGCTAGAACCCTGTCAGTAAAGATTCGTCGATAAAGGTTTTTAGCGACGGAGCTTTTTGTCCGTCGCTAAAGAGCCCTTTTCTTGTGGTGTCTCCTAACATCAGAATTAATAAGACCAACTTTACTATCCAAGTTTTCAAAATAATTAACCAACCGATAGTTAGCAGCATTATATTGTTTCACTATCGCACCCAGTAGTCTTTCTAAAAATGTTTTTATATAAAGGCTGCACATCATTAGCAAAGCTAAAAAGTTCTTTATTTTGTACAATAAGTTCTTTAAGACCGTTTATTTGCTGTCACTAATTATAAATAAATAAATAACTTAGTATAAAGAAGATAATGGTGTTTGTCTCCACATTGCAAGAAATTCTTATTAAGATGTGAATTACTACTACCGTACAGCAAAAAGACTTGAAACAATTTTTAACATTGAGTTTTGGATACTTCATTAATCATAACCTTTGAAAAATGGTCCTCACACTTAGCTTTTCCTTTTCTATCCGTCTTTTGGTCTCCCGGCGGACTTGAGACATTGCTTGGTCCATTCTCTCCACAGCCACTGATCGAGTTTAGATTCGACGTAGCAGCATTAGTGTCACCGACCGAGCTGTGAGATTGACTAAAGTGTTGTTGATCTTGTGAGGTTATATATTGATAATCAAGAATATTTTCGTTATAAGCCAAGAAATTTAAGGTGTTTATGCCCAGTGGTGATTGCTCTTCAAGGTTTTTTGTGGTGATCGCTGTGATGGACATTTTTGGCTACGTGATTCTGATGGTCTTAAAGTGGACATATTTTTTGAGAGAAGAGTTATCAACTACTATTCAAAGAATACTTCTTGTTGAAAAATTGTGAGGGGTAGTAACAAATGAGAATGCACAACAAAGCTCATAGATATGAGAGAGTTGTGAATTGTAGTTGAGGTGAAGAATGTGAAGAAAATAAGAATTTAAAAAAATTTCGAGCCCACAAAAGACGAAATGCCCCTAAAACTAGGTATTTATAGTGGGTGAACGGAAATACCATCAAACTAACCGTTATATAGTTTTTAGAGCGGGCTAGGCCAAGCCGGCATGGGCTGGATAATGGGCCAGGTTGCAGCGAACCAAAAACAGGCCTAAAACTGGCCGGACCGGACGTTATTTTGAAACAATTTAGTGCAGTCCCGTTTGGAAAACTCTATTTTTTCCCTTAGTTTCATGCTTCCTTGTTCTCCAAGAATGACTATTATTCAGCTATATACGCAGAGTCAGGACTTAGAATGGAGGAGCTAGCCTGAGAAGGTGTGTGGGGGGGGGGGGGGGGGGTGGCATTCTAGGGTTGTGGTGGCTCTGGTAGTTAATCATAAGAACTAGGGTCAGGGTCAGGTTGAGGACTGAAGGAAAGTTAGAAGCAAGATCTCCCATTGGTTACTGACAGCTAATTTCATTAACATCCATTATCTCCTTGCGAAAGGAAGAGAAAACAAGGATTTAAGTTGCCATAGAAGACAAAGAAAAAGGGTTAATGTGCTTGTTGGAGCAAACGTGAGAATTCTTGTACATCAATTAGCATCAGGAGTACCATTTGCCCTCATTAGTCTATTACATTCAGAAGTCTGTCCGATTTACATTGCATTGTCTCTGCAAGACAAAATTCCATTTGAGTGTTTTTGTTTCGCTTAATGTTCTTAGCAGTTTAAATTTATACCGCTGGAAGGTCAATAACGAATCAACTGCCTTTAACATGTTCCTGGAATTGACATGGCTGTGCATGCAAAAAGAGGTAAGAATCATTGTCAATATTTGGAGTTACATGAAATCTTTCGGCAGAGTGTTCTCCGGTTGGTTTGGTGTACTGCATATTAAACGAAGAAACTACACAGCTGAACATGAGCATATTAGGGTTTGTACGTGAATTATGTTAAACCAAAGGATCAATCTTACCTGCTTGGAGTCCAATTGGAGGATGTCAAGGTCACTTTAACTGTATAATCTGCATTGCAGAGCAAATCTCCTTTGGCAGTGAACTACTATCTGCTTGTGAAGTTAATCACCTTGGAGCAGTTAAAAGGCCAACTGACAAAGGAGTAATTGCTCAGTAATGCATCCATACACTAGACCAAAGCCACCTGTTTGCTCTAGATCGCAAAATTACAGTATCGCACCTAGGGATTTGGTGACTTAACATCCCTCACCGCATTGAAGAACAGTTATGATGCTCCAAATTCATTTATAGAGCATTACTATGGTCCAGATTTTTCCGTGCAAATAGCATATTCTGGGCACATCCACTATTCCTACGTTGGGATGGTGGTCCATTTTTTATCCAAACAACTTTAACATGGACTTTGCGGTTTTCCTTGACTACGACGTTTGTATTCTCTTTAGATGAGATTACCGCACTTCCCATAGACTGATCAGCTTTAGCTCTAATGTTATTCCTCTTTCACTCCATAGAATTCTAGTATTTAGTCCTCAAAGTGGCCGCTAGCCTCATAATGAGTCCATAAATTGCCATTAGGGTCATTCTGCAGCTTGCTTTCTTCGGAGCCCTAATTGTAATAACAAAAATTAACAAGTAAAATGTACCTATTATTCATGCTGGTGTACATTTTTTGATGGTTTTAACAACTAACAAAGGAACTAATAGAAATAATACAAAATCCACTGTAAGGTGTAGTAAAATTTCCATGAAATTTAACGGATGCTTGCAGAAAAGGTACGTTATTAATATGTCAAAACCATTCGTGTTAGTGTTCACGTTTTAGTGAACTTTCTCCGAGCAAAACCCACCACTGTGTAAAAGTTTTTCCGTAATCACTTCAATGTTGTGTGCGTGCGTGAGAGAGAGAGAGAGAGAGAGAGAGAGAGAGAGAGAGAGTCTTTTATCATTGTCCCTGGAGTTAAACCTTCAACAACAGTATAATATGGCCTTCTGCTATTCAAAGAGACGCTAAAAGTTAATCGAGAAAAGCATCTTAACTGGGTGGCTCACTTTTACTTCCAGTTGAACTAAAAGTAGTTTGACAGAACCATAATAACAAGAAGTTACAGGAACAACACCTCGCAAATATCTAATAGAATTTTTCTCTATGTATCTCTCACCCAGTCTCAAGTTTTATGTCGTGTATTTTGGGCTTCCTAACAAACTCGAAGCTGCATCTCATCTGTCTTTGCGCTGGTACTTAGCTACTTACGGGTTTGTGATGGAACCTATTACTAGGGGTGAGCATCAAACCGATAAAATCGATCCGAACCGTTCAAACCGATAGAACTGAGCCGGTCGAATCCAAACCGTTGATGAGTTTTGAACGGTTTGGATTGAGATTTTCAAACCGAGGCCGATTCGGTTCGGTTCACGGTTCAAGATTTCCAAACCGTCGTTAAACCGAACCGAACCGAGGTTATATAATTATTATATATATATATATATATATATATATATATATATATATATATATATATATATATATATATATATATCTTAATAATCAGGGTAGAGTAACTTTGCTCACGGCTCACCCTAAGGCTAACTCCTTCAGATTTGACTTCAGTGTTCAGCCACCCCTCTTTCCTTTCCAATTTCCATGGTTACTTCGGTCTTCGATCTCTTCCAATCTTCTTCTTCAGAGACAACAAACCCACAAATAATACTTCCAATCTTCTTCTTTAAAGACAAAAAACCCACAAATAATACAAATTGCAGACCACGGATGATGGAACCAAACCAATCGGCACTCAAGATTCAGTTATCTGCAGTTTTACGCTTTTCTTCCTAGCTCGCGGCCTCGCGCCCTCTCTCTCTCTATCTGTTGCATCTGACTTGGCCATGGAAGATTAAGGGTCACCGCAGTCGAGTTTTCTTAGATTGAAGTAGAGTTTTCTCACTCTATTTCCCAAATTGCAATTGGGTTTTCTCGGATTGAAGTGTTGTCTTCTGCTTCTGAACAGTGAGCAGGTGAGTTCAATTTTGATTTCAATTTTTTAGCTTTTACCCATTTCAATTTTGATTTTGATATTTCAATTTTAGCTGCTGATTTCAAATTTGAAAATTTTAGCCTCTAGATACATAAGATAGATCGTTAAACTGAGCTTCTTATATTCTGTTCGTATTCGCATAAATGGAACAACTCTTCTAATTCTAATCTATTGGATCTTCCAACTATTGCATCACTTATATTATAGCTCCTGTAGTGTAAAGTGTAAACATGATAAGATTCAAGAACGATAATATACAACTCATGTTAAAATACAATTCATGTTAGATATTAAGATTTATCGAGTAGTCTGTACTTTGTAGTAGATTCAAGAATGATAAGATACAATTCATGTTAGATATTAAGATTTAAGATTGGGGAAATTAGCTTTGGAATTTTGACATGAACCGATTTGAACCGTTTGAACTGTTCAAACCGAACCGTTCAAACCGAGGTGTCTTGGTTCGGTTTGATTTAAGAATTTGTGAACCGAGGTCTATTGGTTCGGTTTGCGGTTTGACCCCTAAAACGAACCGTGCTCACCCCTACCTATTACGAACTCCCGTGTTCAAGAGGCAGAATAAGCAACAGTAAGTGCAGTATTAAGAAAGATGTTCATAATTTTACTTTCGTTCACCGTGAATATTTTGATTAACTCTACTTACTACTAATTACCACTGCACTAATATTTGAATCTTGGACATGCCAAAGCAGTAGATCACTTCATTAGTTATTTAGAAGATGGCTGGCTACGATTTCAAGTCTTTGTGGACAGTAATATCCTGGTAACATGGTAATGGACAATTGTACTTTGGTTCGATTATATATGTTCCAACTTTTCCAAGTTAGAATATCTAGTACATGTGGAGAAGTCCCTAGAAATGGAAGATGGACAAGTGTACTTTGGTTCGATTATCTATGTACGAATTTTTCCTAGTCAAAAAATCTAGTACATGTGAAGAAGTCCTTAGAAGTGGACGATGGAAAATTGTACTTTGGTTCGATTATCTATGTACGAATTTTCCCAAGCCAGAATATCTAATACATGAGGAGAAGTCCCTAGAAGTGGAGGGCAATGTCCATGGCCTTTCATAACGGAAAGATGGGGAGAGAAATGGGGACCATGACCCCATGCATGAATTAAGTCTTGTCCCATTAGTACACCACTAAGTCCAGTGCAGTAAGCGGTCCAACAAGTCGAGGCAGTTACTTTAGTTAGTTTTGTCTTGACCTAGGTTAGAGTCTAAATATGGTATGAGCTTAAAGGTCAGATTTGGATGAGATTTTTGGAAAAATCATTCTATCTGATGTACAATGTGATTTACATTGGGAATCCAAATCTCATAAAGGAAAGATGAGCACAACCGGTCGGTTTTCGAACAAACAGGAAGGTAAGTTTTTGCCATAAAAAGTTAACACATCTAAATTGTTCTGCAAACCCCAAAAATCGACTAATAAATTAGTAGAACCGGTCGGTAAGGGTAACTTAAACCTTTTTGCCTATTTTGGTCTTGTCTCTTGAGAAGTCATATGGACGACCAAATAGTCTCCTTTATCATTTCCGCTGCCCCAGATCTCGATAAAAAGGATATCTAGGCTGCTTTAAAACACAGATAAACTTCAAGAGAGGAAGTCCTACAAAGATGTTGAGAGAGGGAGAGAGAGAGAATGTCGCGAATCATTTTTGTATTGCGTCACGCAGCATGTCGAGCCTTTCAATCGAGTGTTCAAAACCAATCAAGTCAAGGAATAATTACATCCTCCATTCCTTAAATATTTTTAGAATAGTTAGAGAGTCTAGAAGTGTCTCCCATCCCCGCGACCGTATTTTTGTCTAAAGGACGCAAAAATGAGATAGAGTTCTCATAAGGGTAGAATCTTAGAAGCATTAAAATTCTACTAGAGTTAGACTTCTTTTTGAATGAGAATTCTAAGACAACTAGAAGTGTTAGTCGGAAGGGATTCTAAGTACAATAATCAGCTAGATAGAGCTGAATTTAGGTTGCCTCCCGCAGGGTCAATCGAATTACGATTGTTTTGATTCTGACTAGTCAAGTCAGTTACTTAGGCCACTCGATCCCCAATGTTGAATTAAAACCAAACTTAGGATTAGATTATGTTTATTCTTGTGCACATTTTATGCTTGTTGTATTTTAGATTAAAAATAAAAGATCAAAACAAGCAAGGTAGAGACTATTAGGGTATGACCGGTTGCCTTAAGCCTTGTGAGATACCTCTGAAGATTCAACCATGTATCTAGCTAACATCCATTCATTAGGACATGGCAAGCCATCTAGCCAGCAACTTGGTTGGTATGTAATACAATAATGTGTAAAAGCATAAAACATGTGAACTCTACATGTGGTTGACAAATGTAATTTGTATTCTGCAGAGAAATCATTTTGAACTAAAATACATACAATACCCATTATCAAGTTGTCCTGCAGCGCTAAACCGTCTTGTATTTTTTTAATTCATCATATGGCAAACACGTTAAACATAAAAATAATGTCTACCTAGTATAGAGTTCATCCTTGTCTTGGGCAATTCAGCATCAACATCATTATTACACGCATTACCAATACTAATACTCATTATGTTGTTCTCTTTTTCAAGTTCGTATACGCTAGCTCTTCGTATAATATCAGCAACAACAGATGTATCACGTGGAAGTGAAACATTTTGAAAACAATGGTTTATTGTGTATAACCTAGTTTGCATCAATCAACTAAGCCATCACACAAGAATAACTGGGCATATTACGAGATCTCCATACATCAGATCCATACATCAGAAGTAAGACTAAATTTACCATCAAAATTTTCAAAATAATTAATCAACTGATGGTTAGCTGCATTATATTGTTTCACTACATCACGCCTAGTAGTCTTTCTATGAATGTTTTATACAAAGGCTGCACAATATCAGCAAAGGTAGAAAGTTCTTTATTGTGTACAATAAGTTCTTCAAGACCATCTCTTTGCTACCATTACTTATAAATAAATAACTTAGTATCAAAAAGGTAATGGTTTTTTACTACATCAATATTGCCTTGTCTAGATGCACATTGTAAGAATTTCCAATTAAAATGTGAATTACCACTACCTTGCGCCGGGGGGGGGGGGGGGGGGGGAACTTGAAACAATTTTTACGTTGAGCTTTGGATAATTCATCAACCATAACCTTTGTAAAATGGTCATTAGACTTAGCTTGCATTTTTCTATAGGTCTTTTGGACTTCCGGTGGACTTGAGGCATTGCTTTGTCCATTCTCTCCACGATCACTAATCGAGTTTAGATTTGACGCAGCAGTATTAGTATCACCAACCGAGCTGCGTGATTGACTAAAGTGTTTTTGATCTTCTGAAGGTGTATATTGAAATTCAAGGATGTTTTGGTTATAAGACAAGAAATTTTAGGTATTTATATCCAGTGGTGATTGCTCTTCAAGATCTTTATGTGGTGTTAGTCGTACTGACATTTTTGGCTACGTGATTTTGATGGTCTTGACTCTTGAAGTAGACATATTCTTTAAGCTAAAAGAAATCAACTAGTAATCAAAGAAAGCTTATTATTAAGAAATTATGAGGGTTAGTAACGAATAAGAATGCACTAGAAAGTTAAGAAAGAGTTGTGAATTGTAGTTCAGGTGAAGCATGTGAAGAAAATGAGTCAATTTAAAGATTTCTCAAGCCCACTAAAGACTAAAATGCCACTAAAACTAGGTGTTATAGTAGTTAGGAAGGGTAAACATGTAATAGTGCATAAGAAAGTTTTGTGGAATAAGGTTGAACGAAAATATCCCTCAACCTAGCTATTATAAAGCTTTTGGAGGAGTGAAAAGGTCATTTTTACAAAAAATGGCTGTTTTGAGGGAAGGGTTTAAAGTAGGAATTTTGAAAATTAAATGTTGTAGTGGGCCGGGCCAACCCGGGCATGGGCTTGTTAGTGGGCTAGGTTGCAGCGGGCCTAAAATGGGCTGGACGGGGCTTTATTTTGAAACAAATTGGTCCAGTCCCAGTCTATGTCATTCTAGCCTGGGCCTGGATTGTACATGGTGTGGGTGGGATTAGCCCGGGCTTTCTTTGGGCTGGACCGAATTGGGCCGTGGGCCCCTGCCCCATTTGACAACCCTAATAACTTTTTTCCCGTTAGTTTCACG
This sequence comes from Escallonia herrerae, assembly GCA_033070095.1. Taxonomy (NCBI): domain Eukaryota; kingdom Viridiplantae; phylum Streptophyta; class Magnoliopsida; order Escalloniales; family Escalloniaceae; genus Escallonia; species Escallonia herrerae. Next base: position 310,141 of record JAVXUP010000184.1, read on the forward strand.
CTTCCTTGTTCTCCAAGAATGACTATTCTTCAGCTATATACGTAGAGTTAGGATTTAGGAACTCAGAATGGAGAAGCTAGCTTTTTGTCGGAGAAAAGAAGAGAGAGGGAGGGGGGTGGGGGGTTTGTCGGGTTAGGGTTGAGGTGGCTCTGGTAGCTAGTCGTAAGAATTAGGGTTAGGGTTAGGGTCAGGTTGAGGACAGAAGGAAAGTTGGAAACAAGATTTCCCATAGGTTACTGACATTTAATTTCATTAACATCCATTATCTCCTTGCGAAAGGAAGAGAACATATGGATTGCAGCTGCCATAGAAGACAAAGAAAAAGGCTTAATTGCTTGGGGGAGCAAACGTGAGGATTCTTGTACATCAATTAGCATCAGGAGTACCAGTTGCCCTAATTAGTCTATCACACGTTTGACGTCCGTCTGATTTACACTGCATTGTCTCTGCAAGACAAAATTGGAGTTTTTATTTTTCTGCTTCGTTTATTGTTCTTAGCAGTTTAAATTCATACCGCTGGAAGGTTAATAAGGGATCAACTGCCTTTTACATGTTCCTGGACTTGACATGGCTGTGCATGCACACAGAGGTAAGAATCGTTGTCAATATTTGGAGTTACATGAATTCTTTCGGCAGAGTGTTCTCCTGTTGGTTCGATGTACTGCATATTGAACAAAGACACTACACAGCTGAACATGAGCATATTAGGGTTTGTACGTGAATTATGTTAAACCAAAGTATCGATCTTACCAGCTTGGAGTCCAATTGGAGGATGTCAAGGTGACTCATAACTGTGTATTCTGCATTGCAGAGCAAATCTCCTTTGACAGTGAACTACTATCTGCTTGTGAAGTTAATCACCTTGCAGCAGTTGAAAGGCCAACTGACAAAGGAGTAATTGCCCAGTAATGCATCCATACACTATATCAAAGCCACCTGTTTGCTCTAGATCGCAAAATCATAGTATCGAGAGACCCTACCTAAGGATTTGGTGACTTAACATCCCTCACCACATTGAAGAACAGTTATGATGCTCGAAATTCACTCATAGGGCATTACAATGGTCCTGAATTTCCGTGCAAATAGCATATTCTGGGCACATCCTCTATTCCTACGTTGGGATGGTGGTCCATTTTTGATCCACACAACTTTAACATGAACTTTGTGAACGGTTTTCCTTGACTACGACATTTGTATTCTCTTTAGAGGAGAGAACCGCACCTCCCATAGCCTGATCAGCTTTAGCTCTAATGTTACTCTCTCACTCCGATCCATAGAACCGACTAGCATTTAGTCCTCAAAGAACGCTTGTGAGCTACTTCAAGTAATACGTCAGACCAGCATTTAGTCCATAAATTGCCATTAGGGTCATTCCTGCAGCCTTCTTCGGAGCCCTAATTTTAATAACTAAAATTAACCAGTAAAATGTACATATTATTCAAGCTAGTGTACATTCTTTGATACTTTTAACAACAAACAAAGTAACTAACAGAGATAATATGAAGTCCACTGTAAAGCTTTCCAAGAAATTTAACGGATGTTTGCAGAAAAGGTACGTGATTAATATATATGTCAAAACCATTCGTGTTTGTGTTCATGTTTGATGCCAAGGAAAGTGGATTCGCAGTCGACGTTGAGGTGCCACAAAGAATGCAGTCCGAGTCAGATGCCAAGTGTACTGATGTGGGACACAACAAGGGTGGACAAGGACAGAAACCAAGGGCTTCCTAGATAAAGCCTGAGGGTGGCAATGCTGCGAGGGCGACGACGCACAGTGAATATACGATTACAGTCACAGTCTGATGCTTATGTCCAACGTCAGGGATCCTATGTCAGAGGTCCAACTATGTTTCTCTCTCTAGAATTCTAGAGAGAGAAAGAGAAAGTGAGAGAATTCTGAGAATCTAAAAATCTGAAGTCCTCCAAATGAATTCTAAAGACCTCTATTTATAGAGGTTAAGATGATGATATCATCACGCGACACGTGACTCTCCTTGGGAGTGACACGTCACTGAGGGGTCCACAGCTGCCGATGCTCCACGGACTGTCGAATCGCTTATTCACCCGGCCTGCCCTGCACGCCTCTGTTTGTTCAGAAATACTGGCTCCCACAGCGTCGGTGTGGCCAAAGAACCCCTTCATCTAGCCACCAATCCAAGCCCTTGCAGAGTCCCACAGGCCTAGCAGCAGGAGGGAAGACCCAACACCCAACTGCCAGGCGAACTAGGCGCGATGCCCTCCGAAGACCTGCTCTCGTCTCGGAATGACCTGGGGGTCATAGTCCTTAGGGGTGCTGATGCAAGCCCCCAGTGCCAGAGCACGTAGGCCAGTCAGTCTGACACCCTGGCAGAGATAGTGTCCCGAGCACATTACATGTCAAGGCTTCCGACTGCGATGATTTTTTAAGCTCAAACACCCAGTTGTTTAACTGGCAGAAGCAGTAATGTGGCCACGGTGTCTGAACACTGCTATTATTGCTATGTCAGAAACATAGTTGCACTGTTATATGCTTTATTGCTTTAAAAGCTATTTTTTCAGTCTCTCATTTTTTCTTGATGCAAGGGCTTAGACTGCGCCTACAAGCATTAATAGTGACGTATAAACCGCTTCATAAAGCGAGGAACAAATTAACAGCGCCCTGCGACTGGAAGTCATGCCTAGGGTTTCTACTGCAGCATCTTACCGACTCGGCAATTATTATTATCTTGTGATATTCGGTCACATAGTGACCTTTAAATTGAATCTAGTTGCTTCTCAGATTATCGATAAACTGAGGCAACTACTTTATTGATCACTCTGTGATATCCTGCTCAGACAGACTTCTCGTCCTTTATCACTACTGATCATCAGTGGTATCTTGCTCAAACGGACAACGCGTCCTCAAGCTTTATATGATCATCCAGTCGAGCAAGCAGATTATGGTCTTCTATATTGCGCCCACATGACTTCTTATGATCGGGCCCTACATATAGGCTGAAAAGCCATCTTCATATATCCACGCCTTATCAAAGGCCGGGGGGCTTCATATTTTATAAGATCATTCTTGTACGTGCTTAATACTTTGTGTCCTATCAGACATGGAGTTTTGCCACATCAACCATATTACGGACTCCATGACCCGTGCCTTCTTATTTGGCATCGCGGCAAAAACAACAAGAACTTTATGTTTCATCAACCCTTAAGGGTATTTTCATGAGCTTTGAGCTCTATTCGTCCCTGAGGGCGTGTACGACGAGAACTCTAAAGTTCCGTCAAACCCTCAAGAGTATTTTAGCAAGCTTGGCACTACGTCTGCCCCCGAGGGTGCGTACGATGAGAACTCTTAAGTTTCGTCAATCCCTCGAGGGTAATTGAATGAGCTCCATGCTCTGTCCTCCCCCGAGTGCATTTACAATGAGAATTCTTAAATTCCGTCAAACCATTGAGGGTAATTGCATGAGCTCCGGCTCCATCCACCCCCGAGGGCGTGTATGACAAGAATTCTTAAATTTTGTCAAACCCTCGAGGGTAATTGCATGAGCTCCAGCTCCATTCCCCCCTGAGGGCGTGTTCGATGGGCATTCTTAAATTCCGTCAAACCCTTTAGGGTAATTGCACGAGCTCTGGCTCCATCTGCCCACGAGGGCGTGTATGACTAGAATTCTTAAATTTTACCAAGCCCTCGAGGGTAATTGCATGAGCTCCGCGCTCCGTCCGCCCCTAAGGGCTTGTACGACGAGAACTCTTAAGTTCTGTCAAACCCTCGAGGGAATCTGCAAGAGCTCTGAATGCTGTCCCTTGTACCATTTTGGTGAATCTGCTTGATCACAATGCCAAAGCTGTCTAATTCTTGGTAGAGTTATTGTATGACTTCCCCGAGACAAAGAAATAATAGGCAACATGTAGCTTGCTTCCAAGCTGGCTCGACCGTGAGGAATCAAAAGATCTTTGCCTGTGCTTACCTTGGATCTCGGGTGATGAAATAAGGCATCCAGAAGCAACGAGCAGTCGCAGTCTTCATCCGCCCTCGAGGACGTGTACAATGAGAACTCTTAAGTTCCGTCAAACCCTCGAGGGTATCTGGATGAGCTCCGCGCTCCATCCTCCCTTGAAAGTGTGTATGATGAGAATTCTTAAATTTTGTCAACCCTCGAGGGTAATTACATAAGCTCCGGCTCCATCCGCCCTTGAGGGCGTGTATGATGAGATTTCTGAAATTCTATCAAACCCTCAAGGTTAATTGCATGAGCTCTGGCACCATCTGCCTCTGAGGGCCGGTACGACGAGAACTCTTACATTTCGTCAAACCCTCAAGGGTAATTGCATGAGCTCCGGCTCCATCCGCCCCAGAGGGCGTGTTCGACAAGAACTCTTAAATTCTGTCAAATCCTTGAGAAAAATTGCATGAGCTCCGGCTCCATCCGCCCCCGAGGGCGTGTATGACGAGAATTCTTAAATTCCGTCAGACCCTCGAGGGTAATTGCATAAGCTTTGGCTCTATCCTCCCCCGAGGGAGTGTATGATGAGAATTCTTAAATTCTGTCAAACCCTCGAGGGTAATTGCATGAGCTCCAGCTCCATCCGCCCCCGAGGGCGTGTATGACGAGAATTCTTAAATTCTATCAAACCCTCGAGGGTAATTGCATAAGCTCTGGCTTTATCCGCCCCCGAGGGCGTGGATGATGAGAATTCTTAAATTCTGTCAAACCCTTGAGGGTAATTGCATGAGCTCCAGCTCCATCTGGCCCCAAGGGCGTGTATGATGAGTATTCTTAAATTCTGTTAAACCCTCGAGGGTAATTGCATGAGCTCAGCGCTCTATTCGCCCCCGAGGTCGTGTATGATGAGAATTCTTAAATTTTGTCAAACCATCGAGGGTAATTGCATGAGCTCTGGCTCCATCCACCCCCAAGGGGCGTGTACGACTAGAATTCTTAAATTCTGTCAAACCCTCGTGGGTAATTGCATGAGCTCCGGCTCCATCCGCCCCCGAGGGCATGTACAACGAGAACTCTTAAGTTCAGTCAAACCCTCGTGGGTAATTGCATGAGCTCCGGCTCCATCCGCCCCCGAGGGCATGTACAACGAGAACTCTTAAGTTCAGTCAAACCCTCGTGGATAATTGCATGAGCTTCGGCTCCATCCGCCACCGAGGGCGTGTACTGCAAGAATTCTTAAATTCTGTCAAACCTTCGAGGGTAATTGCATGAGCTCCGGCTCCTTCTGCACCCAAGGGCGTGTATGACGAGAATTCTTAAATTCTGTTAAACCCTCAAAGGTAATTGCATGAGCTCCGCGGTCCGTCTGCCCCCAAGGGCGTGTACGACGAGAACATCCATTCAGTTGCACCCACATATGCGTATACAGATTCAGATACAAGTTTTGAATGAGGAAAATGATCACGTAGCAAAGTATCCACCAAAGAACTCAGCATCCTTTAGTCATAGTGATGCCATAAGGTTGAACAATAGTTATGGAAAAAGTAAGCAAAAAAGGCACAAAATTCATAACCTCACTTTCAAAGTATTACATGGCATGCACTTACAATTAGTGCTTCATTATATATGCATATATATATATATATATATGCACATATGTAATAACCATTCACTCAATGATATGACTAAGTAGAACTAATATAAAATAAATTTGAAGTAACAGTTAATGAATTAACCGAAAAAATTAGTATCTTAAAGAAATTGATGAAAGGATTAAGACTACAAGGAATATCACTTTGGCGTCAATTATGGTTAAGAAAATAAATGCCCTTTCAGATAGTGCATTCCTTTTATTTGCTTTATTTTTTATACTATTGGCTTATGATATGTAACTCCACATGGTGTTAAAAACTTTCAGCTAAAGACACATTTTCACATGTCCTTTCCAACAACTGTTATGTGTCATTTAACTTAGGTTAGTAGCATCACAACATGTGACTAAGTAGAACTGATATAAAAGAAATTTTAAGTAACAGTTAATGAACTAAATTTTCCACAATTACAAGAAAATCAATGGACATATGTGCATGCACACATACTCAAACACTGGCCGGACAGTTTCAATCCAATACGACACCATTTCTAAGTATAGCATTCAGTCCAAGCATGTTTTGCAACCAAATAACTCTGCATAGAAATCACGTATCCCACCAAGAGATATCTCTCTTTCTCAAATCAACTAACTTGGTAGAAATGTAGAAAAACACAGGAAAATGTTTTGAATCAATGTAATGGATAGCTGTAGATATAATAAATTTTGAGTGTTGAAATTAAGCCACGAAGAAACTCAACTGAGTCACTTAACTACATCCTCAACCCTCCCGCCATCATATCATAGAAAGCTTGATTAATGCAAGCTTAATCTTTTTCAAGGCCTTGACCTAGCCATTGCGTCTCAAAGTTTCTTTGGCATGCCGGTCTTATCGCAGATTCATTAGACTTCACATGGAAACAAGATAATTAAATTCTTCTTAAGCAAGAGAATTGAATAACCAAAAGATTATCTATCTTCTGCAGATGTAACATTAAGCAAACTAAAATACCCGACTTTTAAAGAATCAAAAGGAGAAGTTACCACAACAGTGCTTTAAAACTTTACAATGGAAAAGATCCCTTCGAGTAGTCACCGACTGATGGAAAAGGCAACAGGAAGTAAGAGACTATACGACCTGACTACGTGGAGGCAAGAATTTAAGGATTAACAGGGTAAGGAGAGGTGTCTGCAGGGGCTGCGGGACTATAGGCTTATGATTATCAATATCAAGAGAATGAATTGAAGATTAGAACCTACTAAGTATTTTTGCCTTCATTATACTCAATACATTAAGGCAATAAAATCTTCAAAGAATTGCAAAGGGTCCTACTACAATTAGAATACTGTTTTAGAACTTAGTTATACGACTTACAAGTACTTGAAGCTCCTGATGGTCTTGAGGAGCTGATTTAAAGGGTTTTGTGTATGTTCTTTTCTTACCGGTTCTAGGTCATCAACAAAACGACGCCCCACAAGAGGAGTTGAACGGTCCTAAAGAGCAAGCAACCGGTTCTAGTTCTCAGGTTAGTAGAAAATATTACCTTGCATGTTACAGAGCTTATTCTAACTTTCGGCAAAACATCAGAAACATAGCCCACCAATTCAAAATTGACTAAATTGTCTAGTCGACTCATCTCCAGGGTTGTTTCTACATCTCTTTCCAATGTAGCATTGGCGGTCATTGTTGTCAGTGAAAATTCGACAATCTCCTAAAATATTTCTTTTCTAGCAAGAGCAACAAGGATTCAAACAAGTTCACATTGTCAAAGACTAAATATTAAGTGCATATCTAAGCTGTTAAAAAAAAAGAACGTGACATTAAATTCCAAGTGAAATTCAATAGCAATTTAAGCATCGACGTAATACTTTTAAACCATAATTCCGTGGTGTTTATCCTGTAATTGGTTGATTATATCTTCTCGACACTGATGATCAGTGACATAAATATGATTCCTTTGGCAATTATATGATTGAAATTCCTATACAAACCAAATGGTTTTTGGCTCAAAGACGACATTGGTCGCAAATGCACTAAAAACGAAGATCATGCCTTTGACACATTTGGTTGGTTTTATAACCCTACCTGTATCATAATCAGATGCAAATAAGGATATAATCTTGTTACGTTAGACTAAGCAGAAGGACAAAATTTCAAAAGTAGTGGCAACAATAAAAAAGGGGTAATTTCTCCGGTACAATCACAAAAACCTAGTAAGGCATTATTGCACAAGTATAACCACATAACCATGTTTTTAGAGACTTAGTAGAAACAAATAAAATGCTTGCTGATGGATGGTTTACAATCACTCCCTGGAACCCACTTCTTAAATCGGGGGCTCAGACTTCTACCATAAATCATGGGATACCTAAAAACATATACATGTGTAATAACAAGGTTCGCTTATGATTTAAGGGAGAATTTTCATCGTTGCTAACCGGACTTTGGTAGTCATTGTTGGCAGTAAGTCTTACTTTTCTAGCAAAAGCAACAAGGAATCCTAAACAAGTTGAAAAGTTAATTAAAGAAATTCCCCAGTGTAATCTAGTCATCCAAACAAGTTAATCGGCGGAATTCCCCGGTGTAGTCTAGTCATCTAAACAAGTTCACCTATACTCAGTCTATAATGAACCACCCTAGGCATAATTGGAAGCAACTCACTTTTTAAGCTCATGAAAAGTGATTGGGTAAGACAATATGAAAATATTGATTGGGTAATGATTCCTAAATCTGCTTTTTCCTATGTGATTGGGTAATAATTCCTAAATCTGCTTTTTCCTATGTGATTGGGTAAGACAATATGGCAATTTGCATATCTTCAAATGCCTTACATGCAATGGTAAAAGGGGATGAAAGCACGAAGCCCCTTTTACTAAGAATTAATGGAGGGAAGACATGTAGGAGTCACGTAAGGAAGAAGTGGAGATGCTAATCCAAACCAGATTGTCTTTTCGCACAATTGAAATTAATCATTTTGAAGTACATGGAAATCATGTAAATAATGATCAAATGCTGTCCTGATCGAGGGACTGGCGGTGGTGGTAGAGGATGCAACCTCATGTGCGTAGAGTGATTGGATGCATGATACATAGTCGACATTGAAGAATAGAAAGTATAATGCAGAATGATCAAAACTGAGAATAGAGTGTTTATGTTCATTGATTCATGAAATGAGATTCTGTTAATACAATAACTGACCTGCAGATGAAGAATTGGGTGAATTACAGAAAGCAGGAATCCTTCTAGAGGCAACGACAGAGTGTGCGTGGAGAGAGAGAGAGCGCCTGGCGAAAGAGAAGCACCGCTTCTTTTGAAACTATGGCGCTGCTTAGAGGTGAAAAGAACGGACTGCAGGATGTCGCTCTGCTTTTGAAAATGGCGGGTAGTTGGTCTTATGTGAAATTTCAGTGGGTATTTTGGGGATGAAAATGTTTAGAAACATAAAAACATGTCTAAACACTTCACACTTTTAAGAAAGAGATTAAATTACGACAAATGGTTCTTTAACTACTGGGTTATGTGCATCCAGGACGCTATCTATCAAGTGTTTCAATGTCGTTCACTGTTTGTGGTTGATTTTTTTTTGCTCCATTTTGTCAACAACGGTCAAATGAAGGACAAAACTATAAAATAACAATAAGTCTTTGCAAAAAAAAAAATTCCAACTTGATTCCAGACCCACCGCCGCCTCTCCCCTCCCTTCCCCTTCCCCTCCCCATACACCATATTTACCTTTTTGGGCAGCTTTCATTTGTTGTTTGCAGATTTATATTAGCTCGCTCCTTCACTTATTTGGGCAGCTTTCAGATCTTACATATACGTACAGAAAAGTACTTAACTTACTTGCTCTTCTCAGGACCTTTTCTTGATCGACATATCCGGTGACCGTCACCTTCTGCATGATCATGTCTATATCGACGTTGTCGACGCCTGTAAACAACACTTGACAAAAGATTAATCAACAAAAGGCCTTGAATAGGAGACTTGAACAAAAGTACTTCTTCTTCTTAGGTTTTTGGTCATCTAATACAAGTGTGTTTAGCTTGATATAGCTACGAAAATAAAGGAATCACTGGACAGTTTTGTCATAAGATAACTTCTGTGGAAGGAACACAAGAAAAAAGTATAGATGGCCGCAATCCCTTCTTTATTTGCAAGGAATAAGGTTGCTGCTTCTCCATTTGAGCCTCCAAAGGGCAAAGGTAAGGCCCTTTTGAGATGAAGTGTTTCATGGACACTAAAAGTAGCAGAAAAAGCCGAAGAGGAGTTAAGGAGTGATACCATCTAGCTTCGGGAGAGATTTCCTGATCTTGCTCTCACAACCAGGGTAGTCTATAGTCACTCTCATCTCCACAATCTGAATGAACCAAACAAGTGGAGAACGTTATGATCTTTTATTTTTCATTTTGTGGACACATGAAAACAAAGATAAAAACAAACGAAAATGTTCAAACTACTACACCATGGATTTCTATCTCTATAAAAATATAACCGAACTCCAAAAGTAAATGATTATTTCTAGACTTGAAATACATTATATATGACAAAAAGAAAAGTCTAAAGTTGATACGTTCTCCAATTTTGCTGGCAACCAAACACATACACACACACACACAAAAAGAAAAAAACATTAATCTCTAGCCTTTAAAAGTAAGTTAGTGCCTTGTAGATAATTGGCCACAAATTCTTTGACATCATGAACCGAAACTGACTTTCTCAAAATTGCAAACATTAGCGAGCACAAAATTTTGATAAGTCGATCGCCAGTTCTCTGCAATCGCTGGGGATTTAGTTTGGTAATTTCTTGGTGACACCATTCCTTAACTTACCCAAACATGAAAAGGGTGCCATATCTATTTGCTATACCCACTTTCTCTTCAACCCAACCACATAAAAAATAAGCAAACCAAATAAAGCAAGCATGAATGAGTCTGGTAATTGACTACTTTTATCAAATGCTTGTTTGAAATGACATAGAGTTTACTTAAGAAATCACAAAAGACCCCAGTCCTAATATGATAAGTGTTAACGTAATTGTAAAGAAACTACAAAATCAAATTCATAAGAACGACCACCAGAGTATGTGACTGAGCTTGCGTGTCTAGGGGCAGTGTTGTGTGTTATTATGGGTGTGCATATGAATTTGGTTTCGAGGCATACGATGTAGAAGGGGAGAAGACAAGTTTAGAGTTAAGGAAGATTAGAGAGAGAGAGAGAGAGTTTTATGTACCCGCAGGCCTATAATGGCCAAGGGATGATAAAGGTTGGTCAAGCGTTGGAAAGTAAAATTGCTACACATAAGTTCAGATACGATTTGTCCTGGCATGCGGAGTTGTTAAAAATGCCATCAATCCGTTCACAAGTTCTTTGCCTCTGTTAAATCAACTGAAGAAGGAACGACCTTCCTGGAAATCGAAAAGACTAATCTGTTGGGGAACTGGGAACTACATAATGCCGGTTCGAATCCATCAACTTGAATAGTCTATTCATAGAAGAACAAAAAAAAAAGGATTTGTTGTATCGAAATTGCTTAGCTGTTGGCTGTTGGGTTGAGGGTAAAAGGCGTTATTTGGGGGCATCCACCAAGGAAGAAGGTCCTAAATTAGCATATCTAAGATAGCTGTCGGTAGAGTATTATGTTGTTGATTTTGATACTTGAACCCAACTGTAAACATAAATAATCTCTGGAGTAAAACTACTATATTGTTGTCTTGACACAGGGACGAAGTTGATCGTGTGTTAGTTGATTATTTGGTTTGAAGAGCAACCAACAAATGAGGAAGATGTAAGCAATTCAACAAACATGTGGTGTGCAAAAGTACAAAGTAACGGTGTGCATTCATGCATACATTCAAAGATAGCATGAAAAAGTGAATCCATGAGTCAGATATAGATAAGATAGGCAAAGCATGGACAATAGATAGAATCAGAGTATGTATTAAAATTCACAGTCGGCATACCGGTATCATATGCTAGAGGTCGCCAAAAAGCCAGTTTTCTACAATATTTGAGATGGAATCTTGGTGGCCAGTGGAATGTTGAATTCTTCATTTGAGGCGTGTTCTGCCATAGCATAAGAGGCAGGTTCTTCGAAATGCGTTGTTATTCTGCTGAAGTTCATCCACATGTTTTTGTGAGAAAAGTAAGATTTAAGATGGGATCTTGGTGGCCGGCGGAAGGTTGATGTTGAATTTATCCAATGGAGCGTGTTCTGCCTACCATAAGAAGCAGTTCTTAACGGTGCGTTGTTATTTGGCTGAAATCATCTACTGTCCTTGGATTGGGGACGGTCATGGGAGGGAAGGTGCAGTTACTTCTGTTTTCTACTATTGCAGCGGGCTGGCAGCTCTGTGGTTGCATGGATTTTGGAAGAGGCCCAAGACAATTTGTAATATGGAGTCTCTGATGGCATTCTTCGAAGGTATTTTAGTCATGAAAATGTGTAGAAACATAATTAAATAGATGACACTTTTAAGATAGAGAGATAAAGAAGGCCAAAACCTTCCTCAAAAAGAAAAATACCTTAAAATATACCAGGCGTACGTGCCGTCCAGTTCATAGGTGCACTGGCCGGTTTATTTGAGGCATGTTCCCTCTAATTATGCTCCTTGGACAACTGGCTGTTCTCCTTCATTAACCAATCGTTTTGTTTTTTTGTTATGTATGATGTGGTGTGCTTTTTGGTGATTGTGTGATCCTATTGAGGGATTAGCTTCTTAGTTTGCGTCATCTTTCTTTATTTGCTTTTCATTCCTAGGGTACAAGAAAAGAAAGAAACAAAACTCAAAAAAAGATTAAGAAATCAAAAAAAGAAAAAGAAATAAAACATTGGAAACAAAATATTTTTAACTCAAAAAGTTTTTCCTTAGGGTTTCGAGTCATCTATACATTTTCAAATCGTGCCTTGTTCATTGCAAAACAGGGAAAAAGACGAAAAAAATATAAAAAGTTAAGAACATTATAAAGTGTAGAAGTTTTCCTTAGTGCTGCACCGAAAGGTCGAAACCTTTGTTGGCACGTTTAAAGAGATCACGAGATTACCTACTTCTTATTTTTATCAGGAAAGTTTTGAACCAGTTTTTATTTTTTTTTCTTTTAGTAAGTTTAGGAGGCCATCCTTAGTAAGTCAAGAGTATAATAATATTATTTCAGGAGCGAGAGATAACTACCTTATTCCATACTGATTGAACTCATAATTGATTACGATATCGAGAAATTATAAAAAAGATGTTTTTGAATTTAACGTTAGTACATCTATCTCATGGACTTAAAGGTCAGATTTGGATGAGATTTTTGGAAAAATCTTTCTGTCTGATGTACAATGTGATTTACATTGGGAATCCAAATCTCATAAAGGAAAGATGAGCACAACTGGTCGGTTTTCGAATAAACAGGAAGGTAAGTTTTTGCCATAAAAAGTTAACACGTCTAAATTGTTCTGCAAACCCCAAAAATCGACTAATAAATTAGTAGAACCGGTCGGTAATGGTAACTTAAACCTTTTAGCCTATTTTGGTCTTGTCGCTTGAGAAGTGATATGGACGACCAAATAGTCTCCTTTATCATTTCCGCTGCCCTAGATCTCGATAAAAAGGATATCTAGGCTTCTTTAAAACACAGATAAACTTCAAAAGAGGAAGTCCTACAAAGATGTTGAGAGAGAGAGAGAGAATGTCTCGAATCATTTTTGTATTGTGTCACGCAGCATGTCGAGCCTTTCAATCGAGTGTTCAAAACCAATCAAGTCAAGGAATAATTACATCCTCCATTCCTTAAATATTTTTAGAATAGTTAGAGAGTCTAGAAGTGTCTCCCATCCCCGCGACCGTATTTTTGTCTAAAGGACGAAAAAATGAGATAGAATTCTCATAAGGGTAGAATCTTAGAAGCATTAAAATTCAACTAGAGTTAGACTTCATTTTGAATTAGAATTCTAAGACAACTAGAAGTGTTAGTCGGAAGGGATTCTAAGAACAATAATCAGCTAGATAGAGCTGAATTTAGGCTGCCTCCCGCAGGGTCAATCGAATTACGATTGTTTTGATCCTGACTAGTCAAGTCAGTTACATAGGCCACTCGATCCCCAATGTTGAATTAAAACCAAACTTAGGATTAGATTATGTTTATTCTTGTGCACATTTTATGCTTGTTGTATTTTAGATTAAAAATAAAAGGTCAAAACAAGCAAGGTAGAGACTATTAGGGTATGACCGGGTGCTTTAAGCCTTGTGAGATACCCCTGAAGATTCAACCATGTATCTAGCTAACATCCATTCATTAGGACATGGCAAGCCATCTAGCTAGCAACTTGGTTGGTATGTAATACAATAATGTGTAAAAGCATAAAACATGTGAACTCTACATGTGGTTGACAAATGTAATTTGTATTCTGCAGAGAAATCATTTTGAACTAAAATACATACAATACCCATTATCAAGTTGTCCTGCAGCGCTAAACCGTCTTGTATTTTTTTAATTCATCATATGGCAAACACGTTAAACATAAAAATAATGTCTACCTAGTATAGAGTTCATCCTTGTCTTGGGCAATTCAGCATCAACATCATTATTACACGCATTACCAATACTAATACTCATTATGTTGTTCTCTTTTTCAAGTTCGTATACGCTAGCTTTTCGTATAATATCAGCAACAACAGATGTATCACGTGGAAGTGAAACATTTTGAAAACAATGGTTTATTGTGTATAACCCAGTTTGCATCAATCAACTAAGCCATCACACAAGAATAACTGGGCATATTACGAGATCTCCATACATCAGATCCATACATCCGAAGTAAGACTAAATTTAACATCAAAATTTTCAAAATAATTAATCAACTGATGGTTAGCTGCATTATATTGTTTCACTACATCACGCCTAGTAGTCTTTCTATGAATGTTTTATACAAAGGCTGCACAATATCAGCAAAGGTAGAAAGTTCTTTATTGTGTACAATAAGTTCTTCAAGACCATCTCTTTGCTACCATTACTTATAAATAAATAACTTAGTATCAAAAAGCTAATGGTTTTTTACTACATCAATATTGCCTTGTCTAGATGCACATTGTAAGAATTTCCAATTAAAATGTGAATTACCACTACCTTGCGCCGGGGGGGGGGAACTTGAAACAATTTTTACGTTGAGCTTTGGATAATTCATCAACCATAACCTTTGTAAAATGGTCATTAGACTTAGCTTGCATTTTTCTATAGGTCTTTTGGACTTCCGGTGGACTTGAGGCATTGCTTTGTCCATTCTCTCCACGACCACTAATCGAGTTTAGATTTGACGCAGCAGTATTAGTATCACCAACCGAGCTGCGTGATTGACTAAAGTGTTTTTGATCTTCTGAAGGTGTATATTGAAATTCAAGGATGTTTTGGTTATAAGACAAGAAATTTTAGGTATTTATATCCAGTGGTGATTGCTCTTCAAGATCTTTATGTGGTGTTAGTCGTACTGACATTTTTGGCTACGTGATTTTGATGGTCTTGACTCTTGAAGTAGACATATTCTTTAAGCTAAAAGAAATCAACTAGTAATCAAAGAAAGCTTATTATTAAGAAATTATGAGGGTTAGTAACGAATAAGAATGCACTAGAAAGTTAAGAAAGAGTTGTGAATTGTAGTTCAGGTGAAGCATGTGAAGAAAATGAGTCAATTTAAAGATTTCTCAAGCCCACTAAAGACTAAAATGCCACTAAAACTAGGTGTTATAGTAGTTAGGAAGGGTAAACATGTAATAGTGCATAAGAAAGTTTTGTGGAATAAGGTTGAACGAAAATATCCCTCAACCTAGCTATTATAAAGCTTTTGGAGGAGTGAAAAGGTCATTTTTACAAAAAATGGCTGTTTTGAGGGAAGGGTTTAAAGTAGGAATTTTGAAAATTAAATGTTGTAGTGGGCCGGGCCAACCCGGGCATGGGCTTGTTAGTGGGCTAGGTTGCAGCGGGCCTAAAATGGGCTGGACGGGCCTTTATTTTGAAACAAATTGGTCCAGTCCCGGTCTATGTCATTCTAGCCTGGGCCTGCATTGTACATGGCGTGGGTGGCATTAGCCCGGGCTTTCTTTGGGCTGGACCGAATTGGGCCGTGGGCCCCTGCCCCATTTGACAACCCTAATAACTTTTTTCCCCTTAGTTTCACGCTTCCTTGTTCTCCAAGAATGGCTATTCTTCAGCTATATACGTAGAGTTAGGATTTAGGAACTCAGAATGGAGAAGCTAGCTTTTTGTCGGAGAAAAGAAGAGAGAGGGAGGGGGTGGGGGGTTTGTCGGGTTAGGGTTGTGGTGGCTCTGGTAGCTAGTCGTAAGAATTAGGGTTAGGGTCAGGTTGAGGACAGAAGGAAAGTTGGAAGCAAGATTTCCCATAGGTTACTGACATTTAATTTCATTAACATCCATTATCTCCTTGCGAAAGGAAGAGAACATAAGGATTGAAGCTGCCATAGAAGACAAAGAAAAAGGCTTAATTGCTTGGGGAGCAAACGTGAGGATTCTTGTACATCAATTAGCATCAGGAGTACCAGTTGCCCTATTTAGTCTATCACACGTTTGACGTCCGTCTGATTTACATTGCATTGTCTCTGCAAGACAAAATTGGAGTTTTTATTTTTCTGCTTCGTTTATTGTTCTTAGCAGTTTAAATTCATACCGCTGGAAGGTTAATAAGGGATCAACTGCCTTTTACATGTTCCTGGACTTGACATGGCTGTGCATGCAAACAGAGGTAAGAATCGTTGTCAATATTTGGAGTTACATGAATTCTTTCGGCAGAGTGTTCTCCTGTTGGTTCGATGTACTGCATATTGAACAAAGAAACTACACAGCTGAACATGAGCATATTAGGGTTTGTACGTGAATTATGTTAAACCAAAGGATCGATCTTACCTGCTTGGAGTCCAATTGGAGGATGTCAAGGTGACTCATAACTGTGTATTCTGCATTGCAGAGCAAATCTCCTTTGACAGTGAACTACTATCTGCTTGTGAAATTAATCACCTTGCAGCAGTTGAAAGGCCAACTGACAAAGGAGTAATTGCCCAGTAATGCATCCATACACTAGATCAAAGCCACCTGTTTGCTCTAGATCGCAAAATCATAGTATCGAGAGACCCTGCTTAAGGATTTGGTGACTTAACATCCCTCACCACATTGAAGAACAGTTATGATGCTCCAAATTCACTCATAGGGCATTACAATGGTCCAGAATTTCCGTGCAAATAGCATATTCTGGGCACATCCTCTATTCCTACGTTGGGATGGTGGTCCATTTTTTATCCACACAACTTTAACATGGACTTTGTGAACGGTTTTCCTTGACTACGACATTTGTATTCTCTTTAGAGGAGAGAACCGCACTTCCCATAGACTGATCAGCTTTAGCTCTAATGTTACTCTCTCACTCCGATCCATAGAACCGACTAGCATTTAGTCCTCAAAGAACGCTTGTGAGCTACTTCAAGTAATACGTCAGACCAGCATTTAGTCCTCATTGTCGCCGCTAGCCTCATAATGAGTCCATAAATTGCCATTAGGGTCATTCCTGCAGCTTTCTTCGGAGCCCTAATTTTAATAACTAAAATTAACCAGTAAAATGTACATATTATTCAAGCTAGTGTACATTCTTTGATCGTTTTGACAACAAACAAAGTAACTAACAGAGATAATATGAAATCCACTGTAAAGCTTTCCAAGAAATTTAACGGATGTTTGCAGAAAAGGTACGTGATTAATATATATGTCAAAACCATTCGTGTTTGTGTTCATGTTTGATGCCAAGGAAAGTGGGTTCGCAGTCGACGTTGAGGTACCACAAGGAATTCAGTCCGAGTCAGATGCCAAGTGTACTGATGTGAGACACAACAAGGGTGGACAAGGGCAGAAACCAAGGGCTTCCCAGATAGAGCCTGAGGGTGGCAGTGCTGCGAGGGCGACGACGCACGGTGAATATACGATTACAGTCACAATCCGATGCTTATGTCCAGCGTCAGGGATCCTATGTCAGAGGTCTAACTATGTTTCTCACTCTAGAATTCTAGAGAGACAAAGAGAAAGTGAGAGAATTCAGAGAATTTAAAAATCTGAAGTCCTCCAAATGAATTCTAAAGACCTCTATTTATAGAGGTTAAGATGATGAAATCATCACGGGACACGTGACTCTCCCTGGGAGTGACACGTCACTGAGGGGTCCACAGCTGTCGATGCTCCACGGACTGTCGAATCGCATATTCACCCGACCTACCCTGCACGCCTCTGTTTGTTCGAAAAGACTGGCTCCCACAGCGTCGGTGTGGCCAGAGAACCCCCATGATCTAGCCGCCAATCCAAGCCCTTGTAGAGTCCCACAGGCCTAGCAGCGGGAGGGAAGACCCAACACCCAACTGCCAGGCGAACTAGGCGTGATGCCCTCCGAAGACTTGCTCCCGTCTCAGAATGACCCGGGGGTCATAGTCCCTAGGGGTGCTGACGCAAGCCCCCAGTGCCAGAGCACGTAGGCCAGTCAGTCTGACACCCTGGCAGAGATAGTGTCCTAAGCACATTACATGTCAAGGCTTCTGACTGCGATGATGTTTTAAGCTCAAACACCTTGTTGTTTAACTGGCAGAAGCAGTAATGGGGCCACGGTGTCTGAACACTGCTATTATTGCTATGTCAGAAACATAGTTGCATTGTTATATGCTTTATTGCTTTAAAAGCTATTTTTTCAGTCTCTCATTTTTTTCATGATGCAAGGGCTTAGACTGCACCTACAAGCATTAATAGTGACGTATAAACCGCTTCATAAAGCGAGGAACAAATTAACAGCGCCCTGCGACTGGAAGTCATGCCTAGGGTTTCTGCTGTACTATCTTACCGACTCGGCAATTATTATCATCTTGTGATATTCGGTCACACAGTGACCTTTAAATTGAATCTAGTTGCTTCTCAGATTATCGATAAACTGCGGCAACTACTTTATTGATCACTCAGTGATATCCTGCTCAGACAGACTTCGCGTCTTTTATCGCTACTGATCATCAGTGGTATCTTGCTCAAACGGACTACGCGTCCTCAAGCTTTATATGATCATCCAGTTGAGCAAGCAGATTATGGTCTTCTATTTTGTGCCCATAGGACTTCTTATGATCGGGCCCTACATATAGGCTGAAAAGCCATCTTCATATATCCACGCCTTATCAAAGGCCAGGGGGCTTCATATTTTATAAGATCATTCTTGTACGTGCTTAATACTTTGTGTCCTATCAGACATGGAGTTTTGCCACATCAACCATATTACGGACTCCATGACCCGCGCCTTCTTATTTGGCATCGCGGCAAAAACAACGAGAACTTTATGTTCCGTCAACCCTCAAGGGTATTTTCATGAGCTTTGAGCTCTATTCGTCCCTGAGGGCGTGTACGACGAGAACTCTAAAGTTCCGTCAAACCCTCGAGGGTATTTTAGTAAGCTTGGCACTACGTCCGCCCCCGAGGGTGCATACGATGAGAACTCTTAAGTTTCGTCAATCCCTTGAGGGTAATTGAATGAGCTCCGTGCTCTATCCTCCCCCGAGTGCACGTACAATAAGAATTCTTAAATTCCGTCAAACCAATGAGGGTAATTGCATGAGCTCCGGCTCCATCCGCCCCCGAGGGCGTTTATGCCAAGAATTCTTAAATTTTGTCAAACCCTCGAGGGTAATTGCATGAGCTCCGACTCCATCCACCCTTGAGGGCGTGTTCGATGGGCATTCTTAAATTCCGTCGAACCCTCAAGGGTAATTGCATGAGCTCCGGCTCCATCTGCCCACGAGGGCGTGTATAACGAGAATTCTTAAATTTTACCAAGCCCTCGAGGGTAATTGCATGAGCTCCGCGCTCCGTCCGCCCCCAAGGGCGTGTACGACGAGAACTCTTAAGTTCTGTCAAACCCTCGAGGGTATCTGCAAGAGCTCTGAATGCTGTCCCTTGGTAGAGCTGTTGTATGACTTCCCCGAGACAAAGAAATAATATGCAACATGTAGCTTGCTTCCAAGCCGGCTCGACCGCGAGGAATCAAGAGATCTTTGCATGTGCTGACTTGGATCTCGGGTGACGAAATAAGGCGTCCAGAAGCGACGAGCAGTCGCGGTCTTCATCCGCCCTCGAGGGCGCGGACAATGAGAACTCTTAAGTTCCATCAAACCCTCGAGGGTATCTGGATGAGCTCCGCGCTCCATCCTCCCCTGAAAGTGTGTATGACGAGAATTCTTAAATTTTTTCAAACCCTCGAGAGTAATTACATGAGCTCCAGCTCCATCAGCCCCCGAGGGCGTGTATGACGAGAATTCTGAAATTCTATCAAACCCTCGAGGGAAATTGCATGAGCTCAGACACCATCTGCCTCTGAGGGCCTGTACGACGAGAACTCTTACGTTCCGTCAAACCCTCAAGGGTAATTGCATGAGCTCCAGCTCCATCAGCCCCCGAGGGCGTGTTCGACAAGAACTTTTAAATTCTATCAAATCCTCGAGAAAATTACATAAGCTCCGGCTTCATCCATCCCCGAGGGCGTGTATGACGAGAATTCTTAAATTCCGTCAGACCCTCGAGGGTAATTGCATAAGCTTTGGCTCTATCCGCCCCTGAGGGCGTGTATGATGAGAATTCTTAAATTCTGTCAAACCCTCAAGGGTAATTGCATGAGCTCCAGCTCCATCCGCCCCCGAGGGCATGTATGACGAGAATTCTTAAATTCTGTCAAACCCTCGAGGGTAATTGCATAAGCTCTGGCTCTATCCGCCCCCGAGGGCATGTATGATGATAATTCTTAAATTCTGTCAAACCCTCGAGGGTAATTGCATGAGCTCCTGCTCCATCTGCCCCCAAGGGCGTGTATGATATGTATTCGTAAATTCTGTTAAACCCTCGAGGGTAATTTAAGAATAGAGCTCAGCGCTCTATTCTTAAATTTGGTGTCTGTGGAGGGGCAGCAGGGGGTGAGGACGCTCCTATCACGGCACGAGCAGTCGTGCTAGGCAGGCCGCGTATGCGGCCTTTCGGCCGATTCACGACCTCCGGCGTATCCAGCCATCGCTTCAACCCTCCAGTACTCGCAGCCGTACTAGTGGACGCTGATGGCTGTCCGGACTGCTGCTCGGACCCCCTTAGCTGTTCATACGAGGCCTGCAAAAATAGTGGTTTAACGATATGTTAGGGCATTAATTAACGAAACAGACATTGAGGATAGAAAGAAAAAACATTAACTTAAATAAATTGACTCACATCGATCCGCCGGGCAATATCTGAAATATAGTCGCCCGCCCGGTGCGTCTCGTCCTTGTCCTTCTTCCGCACGTGCGTCTGATTATACGTCAGAGCTACGACCTCATCGTCCTCCAGATCCGGGTGCTCGACCGCATTCTTGTGTCGGACGATGTCGTGTGGCACCGACCCCCCCGTGTGCGTCGGATCTTTGTTCTGTCTGTTCTCAGTCCCGCTCTTACTCTTGGCGTCCCAACCTGGATCCGTAGCCCACCGATCTATCATCTCCCCCCATACACGGTGAGATATCCAATGTGGGGGATATCTCGCCATGTCCGTCATCGGGGCACCCGCGGGCAGCGCCTTCTTCGCCCGGTCCCGTGCATCGTGGAGCCATCGGCGGTAATTCTTGCCGATGTAGGCAAAGAAAGCCTGCTGCCCCAGTACCTGCTGCTGAGGCGTGTCAAACGTGAACCCCTCCTGTAAGGCATTCAATAACACAAATTAACAACATAAAACAAACTGTAATTTAACATTTACTAACGCTGAAAAAAATACTTCACCGTACCAGCCACTCCTCCCATAGGGCCTCCCTCGCAGCGGCATCCCAGTCCTTCCAGTACAGGCGTGGCTCGAAGAATCGGCCCTTCACAAGAACGCCGATCTTCGTCCTCGCAATATTCTCCAGGATCCTGCCAAAGAAGTAATTAAATTAATTAATACAGTTCAAATATAAATTAACACCCCAAAATTTTAAACATAAGGCATGGGGTGATATTTTTAGTACTTACAGGCCCTCCTGCGTGAGCGTAACTCTCTGTTTACGCTGGGGGTCGATGCGTACCCCGCGTGTCGGACCACGGCCTCGTCGAGATCCTACAAAACACAGACATTAATACAGTTCAAATATAAGGCTAGCGAAAATGTACGAAACACCGTTATCAACTATACCTGAGGTAGAACCCACGGAAGATGGAGAATGCACGCGCGTGTGGGATGAATCTGCGTCGGGCTGGGGCGACGGCTCGAGCTGGGGCTGGGGCGACGGCGATGGCTGGGGCAACGGTGACGGTGACGGCGACGGCTGGGGCTGGGCCCCCGATGGCTGTCCGCGATCACTCTGTGCCTCGTCATCAGTAGGCAATGACGAGGTGGGACTAACCGGGGAGGAAGCAGCTCGGCGTCCAGCCCGGCCACGAATAGCCCGTATCCTATCCATATCTGACTTCATATAGATTATATACAAAGACATTAACACGTGAAAAACAATAATTTAGGCATAAATCATCATCGGCACTATATATATATATATATATATATATATATATATATATATATATATATATGAACGGATGTGCAAAAACACATCAATAAACACCAAGTTCTAAAATGTTACTACATTTTTCTCGTGATGTTACAACATTACAAGTCAATCATTTTCAGTTTGCGAATCATCTTCATCACTTTCGTCGTCGCCCTCTTCTTCGTGGGACTCGTCGTCCTCTTCATCTTCTAATTCATCCTCTTCATCAGTAGACTCGGTCACATCATCTCCAACACTTTCAACATCTTCCGCGTCATCATCTACGACTTCTTCTCCCACAAGAAGTGTTGTTGGAAGAGGAAGATCGTCCTCCTCGTTGTTGACCTCAACAGGGAACAAGACACGTGGTTGGTCGGCTTGAAAGGAGTCTAGCTCACTGTCATATGTCACGGGCAATTTCTTGGACTTGATAGTTGTATACCAATGAGATTTGGGATTGGCGACGTCCTCCGCATAAAAGACTTGTACAGCTTGACTAGCAAACACAAAGGGCTCGTCTGATGCAAGTCTTGACTTGACATTGACATCTACAATCCCTTGAGAGCTAACACGGATTCCTTACTTCAATTACTTCAATTTAGGGTTCAATTACTTCAATTTAGGGTTCAATTGAACTTCAATTTAGGGTTCAATTAGGGGGTTCTATTGATTCAATTTAGGGTTCGGTTGATTTGAGGCATTCAATTTAGGGTTCAATTAGGGTTCGGTTAGATTGGTGCAATCAATTTAGGGTTTAATTAGGGGTTCAATTAGTTTAATTTAGGGTTCGATTCAATTAGGGCATTCAATTTGGGATTCAATTACTTCAATTTAGGGTTCAATTAGGGGGCTCTATTGATTCAATTTAGGGTTTGGTTGATTTGAGGCATTCAATTTAGGGTTCGGTTAGATTGGGGCAATCAATTTAGGATTTAATTAGGGGTTCAATTAGTTTAATTTAGGGTTCAATTCAATTAGGGTATTCAATTTAGGATTTACTTAGGGTTCAATTATGGTTCAATTACTTCAATTTAGTGGTCGGTTGAATTGAATAAACAATACAGTGGCTTTCTTATCCTGATGTCATGCAATGGCCCATAATCTATGACCTTTCAGCGTCACCATGATCTATATCGGTGTTACAGACTAACTACCGAATATGATTTTCTTCCCTACCTTGTCAAGAATTAAGGAAAATTAGAGATAACAAGTTCAAGTTCTTCAATAAGCCAAGATCCGTCTGAACAACAAAGTGAATGACATCATAAATAATTCAGATAATTTAGGGCAATTGACAAATTAACAAAAAATTGAACCTAAATTGACATACAAATCTAAATAATTCAGATAATTTAGGGCATGTAACCTAAATTGAAGACAAATTAACAAAAAATTCAGATAATTTAGGGCAATTGACATAAGAATCTCGAGGTGGGTACGACGGCGCCGGCGTTGGTGGTGCGACGGCAGTGGTGGGTTTCCTTGCGCGGCGACAGTGGAGGGCTTTGTGGCACGACCGGAGTGCAAGGCTTGGTGGCGCGGCGTCGGGTGGGGGACGGGAGTGTCGCCGGAGCTGGGTCGCCGTAGAGAAGGGTCACCGGAGGTGAGAACGGCGGTGGGTGGGTGGGAGCAGAATTTCAGAGAGAGAACGGGGAGAGAGAAAGAAACCAGATCTGAATTTAAATGGAGGATCTTTAGCGACGGAATAAGACCGTCGCTAAAACTCCGTCGGTGAATGTCTTATTATAAAGACTTTTGCAACAGAATTTTTAGCGACGGTTTTATTCCGTCGTTTAAATAATTTAAAAAAAAACTCAAAATTACTAATTTTATAAAAAATATTTAGCGACGGTAATTCCGTCGCTAAAAGTCCGCCGTTAAAACTCCGTTGCAAAATACTTTTACCGACGGTGTCTTCCGTCGGTAATAGTATTTTGCAACGGATTTTTAACGACGGTATATTCCGTCGCTTAAAGACATGTTTAGCAACGGAATACCTTCCGTCGCTAAAACTCCGTCGCAAAATACATATTTTCTTGTGGTGATCATTCGCAAATAAAATAAAATGACGAACATCATCCTAAATATGATTACTGAGCTTCTCCATCACCAAGGTAAAACCATAAGCTTCTAAAATCAAAGCCTTGGTGCAGTCCATTTTATTGTTCTCGTGTTAGTAGTAGCTCGTTCAAACATATCCTTCATCAAATCAACATAGCTTATAGGGACTCCTTTTTCACTAGAGCTTGCTACTCATAAATCTACAAAGACCATGTGAAGATACACTCTTGTGAAGCAGAAGGAATTACTGGAAAGATTCATGCAACAAACTAAACCTTTGACCGATTAATTCCGAATACTACCACTTCCCTCTCATTGAAATTGCATCAATACTGTTGGTCTCAAGTCTCAACAGAAACAACAGAACCAAGTATGTTAGCTTAAACCTCAAATGTCAAATTATACTAAACCAAATCTAGCTCGAGTAACCAAATCTGAAATTTGGTCTCCATAATAGAAGACACGTTAATCTTGACCTCAAAAATTCATTTCTTAAACTTTTGAGGGCTTTCCTTATACTTTGAAGTGCTGAAACCTCTAAGTGCCCCATTAAAACTTAATCAATCACTACGTAACTTATAATTGTAATTTAACTTAGCCATGAAAATTGGCATATGATTCCAAGGTAAACTTCTTGATAGCAGTAAATCACTGTGCAGACATGTGTGCATAAAATAAATATGGGGGTATATGCGTGAAACTTAAAAGGAAATCATCCATGTTTTACACAAGCTACATATGTATACTCTCGTACACAAGCATGTACATATCTTCAGACTAAAGCAATAGTATACGTCAAGCACCTATTCAGAAAAAGAAGTTAACTTGTTATTACTTGCACTAAACTCAAAGCACTCACTCACCTCAACCTTTGAGAGAGAGGTGCACATCTAAGTTAAAAGCAACACTCATTCTGTTACCTAGGCTATTTGTGATCTGGCTTCTCAAAAAACTTTCCTGGTGACAATCACAGCCCCGCATGCTTTTAGCTGCGTATTCTAGTGGGAACGTTGATAGGGCCAATAACTAAAAAGGTAGTGGCACCACAGCTTTGCCGTCCATCAGAATGCTTTATGAGAACTTGTAACTGTTGTAATCGTTGGAACATATATTTTGCCCATGTTCTCCTCCCCTTATCGTCCTCATCTTCTCTATCTTATAATTAAAGTGAGAGCATATTACGTGTCGTCGGGTAAAATTATCTGCAACGATTTTGATTAAATATCAAAAAGCTCGTAAGCTAGAAATTCGCTTATCTGATCGATCTATTGTCGGTTCAAGTTGATTCTCCGTTTTATTTTCGTATCTCACTTCTAAATTTGTCACAGTGTCTATTTGCTTTTTTTTTTCAACAAAGGCTTCATGTATGTCCAACCCCCTAGAACAATATGCATGGGTAAAAAGACAATCAACTAAACGAAAAGGCATAAATTCAAAGTAGGGGACTATATTCTTGAACTGTAGTGGAGCAATGACAGAAAAGAAAGGAGACTAACTTCTAAAACTGCAATGGAATTCTAGCAATAACTAATTAGCTGACATTTTCACTGATGATACCATCAGAATTCCCTCCTTTAATAAATAGTAATAGTTACCAAGGCACAAGCCTCACAGACTTAAAAAAAAAAGGGAATTTGCAAATGTTGAGAAGGCCCAGTTTGCTCGCTCCGGTCTTTTTCAAAACCTGTTGCCTATATTACAGTTGCTAATGTTTCTTCGTCTAATGTGCAACACCAGAATTGCTTGTTACACCAACCTTGTCATTTCCGTAATACAGTCGTACGCGTCATACACCTCTCGACTACTTTATAAAGCCGCAGCCGTGCTGGTTAAACAGCAGTTTTGCTTTTACCGGTTAAAATGACACTACTTGGCAAGATTGAACTAGAAGATACCACAAGTTTTAAACTAAGCAATGACCTTTCACTAGTTCTAACTCCATATTCACCTTCTTTAAAAAATTGGCAGTGCCTCTCCTCGTCAATCTCATACAGCACATGTGCCACCTCGACTTCTTCTAAACCATAACGAAAAGCAACAGAACATGAAAAACCAAAAAACGGCATTCATCACTAGGACAATAGAACAGAAGCAACACAAAACTCAGGCTTTACAGCGCCATGCACAAACAAACGTCGAAGAAACCTACTGATCACTCAAAATGTAAGAAGGGGGTACCTTTACACTGGCGCGCACCAACGTCGAGCTTCGGAATGCGATCTTCAGTGCCTCTACAGCGACATGCATGAAACGATCCTTGAATTTCTCTTCATGGCATCCGTTACGGCAGCGGGGTTGGGGGAAGGACCACCACGTAGTGGTGGTTGGGGGCTGAGGGGTTGGGCGAAGGGGATGGAAGACCGTGCGGGTGCAGGTGGTGGCGATGCTGTGTGCGGGGAGGAGACACCCGTGCGTAGAGGCTGGAAACAGAGTGCGGGTTGGTGGAGGATGTGTCTCTAGGATTGGGGAAAAGTCCCGGTTGGAGGGAAATATGGGGGGTGGGGTGGGGGTCACCTGGGGGTGGGGTGGGAGTGGGAGTGGGGTGGGGGTGGAGTGGAGTGGGTTAAGCAAAATTTTGGAGGGAAGGGCCTGAAGGGATTGGGGGAGAAGGGCTGGGCGGAGTGACCAAAGTGGGTTTACTATGGGGAGGGGTATTTTGGGGAAGGGGAAATGATGAGTTTTTGGAAAAACCCATTTTTTTCTCAAGTCACCCCACCTTTCAGGAATTTGAGGAATTGGCCCCCTCTTTTCACAATTTTCACAAAAAAACCCATCAACCCCAAATATTTAATCAAAAATCCCATGTTTTCCTAATTTTCCCTAATCTCTTTCATGAACAACAACTTCCATGCAAATGCTTTAGCCTCCTTTCTTCATGCAAGTGTGCCAGTGGTACTCGTCAAAGCTGGATTATTTCTTCTTTGCTTATAGAACAATGAAAAACTAAATATCAAGTTTTAAATATCAACGTCTAATTAAAAAAAAAGATAGGTTGGAACTGATCCAAACTCGCTTGTATGTACCAACCAGTTATATCCTTTGAATTTATGACATAGTTGTATAATAACCATCGGAAGTGGTGACTAACATTACTAGCATAATGGAAATAAAGATATTGGCGATTGGAATTGATTGGTTGGAGAGAATTAAGGATTCTGTGAGGGGATTTGCGGAGGTCAAGAGGAGGGGGTGGATATTAAGGGAGGGTGAGAATGGGCGTCAACTATTTGATAAAATATTTCTGAGAAGATTCGATTGCCCTTAACAAGGGAAAGTGTATTTGCATGTAAAGTTCTTCTTTTTTTTAGGAGTCTCACTGAAACAAAAGCAGCGCTTGTGCCCCCTCATAATTTCTGCATAAAAAGACTGGGGTATCAGCCCGGCTACGCAATAATTGTTGAGGCCGTAAGGAGTCTGATGCGGAGTGGTTCGATGGGAACTTAGCATTGGCGTGTATTTTTCTTTTTTTTTTAGCGACAATTAAATTTTTCTTTGTATCGATGTGCATCATTAACGACGATTTGTGAAACGGGATGGCGTAAGACCCCGTTAATAATCCTTCTAGCTCATAAGTTATCATAAATGTTTATTTTGAACCATTTTGCAATAATAAAAGTTTCGGTTAAAAATTTGAGTGATTAATGAAATAGTGGAAATTTTTGTGATTTTCCAATTAGGGTTTCATATATAAACCTACATATGCTATAGGGCAACCGTCTTTGGTTTTTCGTTGGATACCCTATTGCTGCACAGTGAGAGAGAGAGAGAGAGACCGAGGGAGAAAAGAGAAGAGATCGAGGGAATTTTTCTGGCGAAGTATTTCTGGTAAGCTTGCTTTTAGAGATTCATGCTTCATGTGTATGTATATGTGTGTAATTCGGTAGGTGTATAAATGGGTATTGCTTAGTTTAAGAGGGCTGTTAAAGGGTTAAATTTTTGGAGGCTGTGACTGCCGTGATTTACAACAAATGAGCGGGTAGTAAAGAGATATAGCTGCATGAGAAAGCCCCTCAACTTTGACTGAAATGTACCCAGTAAGACTTCTCCCCCAATCCCAATCCCATAATTCCCTCCAAAAATCTTCCCACCGCCCCAACCCCCTGGCTGCGGGGTAACCCCCCATCCCCCCCACCCCCTCTTTTCTATTTTCCCTCCAATCCACCCACTATAACACAGCTACAACACATTCCCGTTTCCCACCCAAGCCACAACACAGCCGCATCCCCCCCACCGCCTGGCTGCGGTAACCCAAAAATAATGACATGCTTTCCCTCTGTGCAATGTTAGGCAAGCTCCAAGACAGGGAAATCTTGCGGGAACTAGATGACGTATCTTGTAGGAATAATGGGGTCCCATGAACAACAGCGGAGGCGATGTGCAAACGGTTTGTGGTGACGCCAGTCATTTTCTGTGGAAACACAAGTCAATTTCTGCAAAATTGCATGTCCGATTATGCTGATGCCCAAGTCATTTTATGCAGAAATTACGGGGCACAAGGGCGCCTGCTTTTTTCTCGATGGGACCACTACATAGGTGGGATGACCTTGCGGGAACCACACACACAAATTGCCCTAACACGGCTGGGATCATTGAGGGTTGTCAGTATGCTCCGTTTCGATGGGAACTCAAAGCATATCGTTTCGTCACCTCTCCATTATGGCGCATTTTATCAAAAAGTGAGTTCTACAATATTTCTACTGCTTCTGTTTTTAGGTAATAAACTTTTTGTTAACAAATTAGAATACCTTTTTGAATTGCTATACCAATAATTCTTATATGTTTCACTCAATTTTTTTTAGTACTGGCTACAGCAATGAGTTAGATCTTGTTCACGGGGTAACTGAAGAGGTGTTTTAGTAATGAATGCATGGATAACTTATTTCTTATATGTATTGAATCCTCTTAAGATGTCGAGGGAGAAGTGCAGCCCCATTTGCAGTGCTTTTCATTACAAAACGGCTAAACCGCATTCGTTTCTTCAATCTCAACCCCCTTAGCAAGGGAAGGCGTAGTTTCCGCAAGGTCTTATTTTTTTAGGAGTCCCACCAAAGCAAAAGCAGAGCTTGTGCCCCCCGTAATTTCTGCATAAAAATACTGGGGTGTCGGCAGAATCCGACATGCACTTTTGCATAAAAAATCTTGGGTTTTTGCACACAACGACTTGTGTGGTGTTAGAACCAAAATACTTACTTTTTTGCAGAGTAACTGAATATTAATACGAAGGGACAAATACAAAACTTTGAAAACAAACTTGATACCACGTTTTTGCACGTAGGTTTATGTCTGATGATCTCGTTTCCTGTGAATTGTGTGCGTGTGTCGTCAATTGGGTGTGTAGTCGATAATGCCGTGTGAATTTTGGAGGCTGTCACTGTGTTTCCACTTACTTGGTCATCAACAGCGCCTACTGTCATCCTCCCTTAATCTCCACCGTCCTTTTTAACCTCCGCAAATTCCCTCACATAATCCTCAATTTTATCCAACAAAATCAATCCCAATCGCCAATATCTTTATTTCCATTATGCTAGTAACGTTAGTCACCACTTTCGATGGTTATTATACAACTATGTCATAAATTCAAAGGATATAACTGGTTGGTACATACAAGCGAGTTTGGATCAGTTCCAACCTATCTTTTTTTTTAATTAGATGTTGATATTTAAAACTTGATATTTAGTTTTTCATTGTTCTATAAGCAAAGAAGAAATAATCCAGCTTTAACAAGTACCACTGGCACACTTGCATGAAGAAAGGGGGCTAAAGCATTTGCATGGAAGTTGTTGTTCATGAAAGAGATTAACGTGGTTGGAATTTTTTATATTGAAAATTATAATAGGTAGGTGGGTGGGTGGGGGTGGGCTGAGGCGTGGGCAGGGGAGAAGAGGGGGGGTGAGGGACATGTAGTTTGGAAGAAAGCTGATTTGGAAGAGAAGATGAGAAAGGGTAGTTTGGGTAGTCAAAAGCTTAAGTTTAAAAAAAACCCATTTTTCTTTAAACTTCCCCATTGTTCAGAAATTTTCAAAAAAAAAACTCACTTTTTCACAAGTTTTGAAATATATCCCATTTTGACAAAAACTTAACCCCAAAACCCACTTTTTCCTAATTTTCTCTAGTTTTTTTTTTGTAAAAGAGCCCCATATATTCTATTTATTAAAGATTGACCCTGAAAAATAGTTTTAAAAATCTCATATTGGCCCCAAACGTCTGACACTTCTCCATGTAGTGTCCAACACTCATCAATGAAGTGTCTGACATGTTCTCATAAATTTAAAAAATAAATAAATAATCAGACACTGATTAGAGGTGTATCCGACATGTCACTACAAGAAAATATGTTAATAGTGACAATTTTTCTAGTGACAACATAAATGTTGTAACTATTGACTGCTTATTATGACATTTAGTAAAGTTGTCACAATTGTTTGTAATAATTCAATATCTTGTGACAACTAAAAAGTTGTCACACAATTTTGTCACTAATCACTTTGAGGCATCATCATATAGTTGGTGAAAAGATTTTTAGAAAGGCAATAGTGACACCTGAATAATGTTGTCACCGATTTTACTAGATATAGTGACAAAACGGCGAGTTGTCTCTTTTATCAATTTTTTTTGGAATGAAAAACAGAACATTTTCTTGTGACAAAGCTGTTGGTGTCATAATAACACAAAGCGGGACTTAAACAAATTTTGGAGGGTACAATTTCATTTTGAAAATTATCAATTTTTCAAGTACTCCTAAATGCCAATCAAATTTCTCTTTTCTCATGCTCTCCCACGCGAATTCGTCGTTCTCTCAAGCTATACCTTCGTCGCACACAGATTCGGACCTATTTCTGAGGTTTGTCACACACACACACAAGAACTAAACTTGGACCTCTTGACCCCTTCATTTAGCTCCCCTGCCTGAACAATCAATTTCTTGATCTTTGTTGTTAAAAGATTTCAGAAATTAGGGTTTTATAGTCTGAAATTTGCCACATACCAATTCAAGTATTTCTAAATTACGGGTTTATCTTTTGGTTTATTTGCGGTTGATCAAGAATTGATGCACATTTTCTCTTATATACTGTCAACATTTCCTTTCTCTTATAATTATTCTTTTTTTAGTGTTATTTATCATGTGTGGGTGATTGCAGGTAATAGCTAAATAGAAGGTATTCGTGCGTAATGTGCTCCAATTTTGATCTTTGTGTGGAGTGCTTTTCTGTTGGAGCCGAAGTTCATCCTCACAAAAGCAATCATCCATATAGGTTATGGTTAGTGACCTTATTTTGTCAGTACTTTCCGATTTGTTCATAATCCCCATTTTACACCATACTCCTATCTTGAAGGAATTACATAGCTAGCATATGAGCAAATTGCTATATTGAAGATTATCTGCCCCATATATCAGAAATGCTTTGGACAAATTTTCCCAACTCACTTTATTGCTATTGGTCCTTCAGGTTTCATAATTCGTAGATCTGTGATCCGGTGGGATGAACATCAAATAAGTTTGTTAGTTGAGCACGCTTTGCTATGTTCTTATCCTTTGTTTCCCTTACATCCTTTCCTCCTTGATTGTATTTCCTTCTTTATTCATCGTCAAATTTGGATTAATTTCCTTTTAGCAATTTAGTCATGTCTATATCCTTAAGGAAGTTAAGACTGACCAGCGAAGCGGACAAGATAAAATGAGATGCCTTAGTTAGATGCAATGGATACTGATATTTGCACTGTTGAGGATTTAGGAGATGGTTCTTGACTTCTCGGTGATGATGCTATTTCCTACTCCTCTATTCCTTGTGGCTTTGGTGTTGCCACCACTATCAACCTGCGGCAGGGTATTTAATCAATTTTAAGGCCCAACTTCGTTTGAAATTTAATTCGATCCCACCTTTCCCTTTTAACTAAGACAGCTGAAATAAACGACAGTGAAAGTCATAGGAAACACATGCAAATGTTCATGCACTCGCTTTAAGTTAAGTAAAGCCCTAGGCAAAAAAGTATACTTTATAGGGCAACTGTTAAAATGAAGCGTTGCTGCCTTAATTAGGATAGTGACCACACACTGCACCTGTATAACACAGTTCTTCCTCCCTTCTAAGAACCTGAATTTGATTTGTGCTTAATTAGTCTAATATGCAGTTGTCTGTTTCTCATTCGCCAGTTCTTTTTCTTCGTTATCCACGTGCTTCTGGTGTTGAGAAGTAAATTATGTTCTTTTTGAAACTTACCTATTTTCTTTCAATAGGATAATTTGTATTTTCCCTAATATCTCCTGACTGGAATGCAGATGAGAAGACATTAATCCTGGAGATATTCATGTACAAGATGTAAATTCTTGGGTTCTGTGTCAGTTAGTTTATATGCTAGTGGTTTTCACTAGTCTCCTTGGTGGTGTTCCGTTTTGGGAATCTCATCCTGAAGAATTAAACTTCTTTTTGCAGGGTATTGAAATGTATGGAATGGGGAACTGACTAGAGGTTGCAGAGCATGTTGGAACAAATTGCAATTCTCAATGTATTGATCACTACGATACTATATACATGAACTTGCCGGGCTTTCCTCTTCTAGTATGGCATTTGCTTTTAAGTCTATACCCTTTGAAATGGATTGTGAGGTATCAAATCTAGTTGTATCTCTCCAGGATTTGTCTCACGTTATGGGAAAGAATAGAGAAGAACTCCTTGCTATGGCCAGAGGACATGGCGAAACTAGCAAAGGTTAGCTTGTCACTATTCTATTAAATGTTTTACCTGTCTTGGAAGCTTTTCTTGACTTGCAATTGGGCATTAATTACTTTGCAAATAAAATGATACAATTACGTGCTTGCTCATTTGCCTCAAATAAGCTTCTAGCAAAACCTATTCTGCTATGTTTGTTGCTCATCTTTTTAGTACGTTTATGTTCGTGCCATCCTCATTTAGCCAAATGCTTTTCCTTAATCTCATCTCTTTTGCTTTTAAATTGATATCCGTAATAACTTGATTTTTTTGTGAAAAAACTCTGCTTTTGACTCTTTAAGTACATATTGCTCTCTACCTCAGAGTTGCAATGCATGTGTGTATTTGGTGTTGCCCTTTAAGTTCATTACCTTTAGTATTGTCTCAGCATATTCAACTCTTGGGGAAGTTACTATGAAAGAAGTCTCCATTTTCAACAGGAATAACATATAATTGACTTCTCCATCCTGTATCCAGTATCATTGCAGCTCATTTATCGTATTTAACTAATTCCTTTTGACATGCTTGATCATGGGTATTGTCTCAGAATGTGAATCACTAATATGAAGTCTTGTCTGTATGTGTGCGTTTATTCACATGTTTTATGTTCTACATCAGATTTGGGCTGTGATGCAGGTTCTAGCAGTGTTAACACATTCACAGGGGTTATTAAGAGGGCATCCAACATTATGCCGATTAAGGATGGCCATGATTGTTGGGATGGAGTATAAGGTATCGAAGACGAAGAAGGAGCGCACAACACCCTTACCTTTAGAGTTGTTGTACTTAGTGATTTTATAAATGAAACGCTTGTAGCTTATGTTAAGATTAAGCAAAATTTAATGGATGGTGTTTTTTTAATGCATGAATTTTTAATTCAATTCCATTGAAGTTAAAATTTATCCTTTTTGTTTTATAGAAGAACAATAATTACGGGCATAACCAATTGGTAAACGTACTATTGTCACTATTAGAAGAAGCTATAATTGTCATTACATGACTATAAGTTCGTCACTAGTGTGTATAGTGATGACATGACAAGTGAAATGGTGACAATAAAATGAATGTTTTATGACAACACAAAGAATTGACATAAATGACAAATGTGACAACATCAATACTGTCACAAATTAAAATTGTGACAATGTTTAAATTGTCAGTAGTTACATAATATGACAAGTTACTTATAACTTGTCACCATATCCCAATTTAAGTCTATAGTAAGGATTCTTTTGTGACAACAACGAGTAATGATGACAACATTTGAGATCATTAAGTGACAAGAAAGTTGTCACTAGAGTTCAAGTAAAAGTGACAAGTTAAAGGTTGTCGCAATGAATTTTAGATTTAGTGACAACTTCGTAAGATCGTCACTTAAAGTTTTTAGTGACGAGCCTATAGTGGCGATTATTTTGACAACAAAAAGTTGTCACTATAATATTTAGTGACAATTTTGTACTTTATTGTGACAACTTCTATTGTCACTAGAGACGTATTTTCTTGTAGTGTGTGTCAGACGCTGTCGGGAAGGCATCGGGGTGTTCATCCGTTTAGAATACCATACCTCCACCTAGGAGAGGTATCGGTGCTTCCTAGCCCACGGTGTTGGGGGGGTGCGCTGGGGCACCACAAGTTAGGATTGTGGTGGCTCTAGTAGCTAGTCATAAGAATTAGGGTTAGGGTGAGGTTGAGGACAGAAGGAAAGTTAGAAGCAAGATTTCCCGTAGGTTACTGACATTTAATTTCAATAACATCCACTATTTCCTTGCTAAAGGAAGAGAAACACAAGGATTGAAGTTGCCATAGAAGACAAAGAAAAAGGCTTAATGTGCTTGTGGGAGCAAATGTGAGGATTCTTGTACATCAATTAACATCAGGAGTACCATTTGCCCTCATTAGTCTATTACACTTTTGAAGTCTGTCCGATTTACATTGTACTGTCTCTGCAAGACAAAATTCCATTTTAGTTTATTTGTTTCCTTTAATATTCTTAGCAGTTTAAATTCATACCGCTGGAATATTAATAAGGGATCAACGGGCCTTTAACATGTTCCTGGACTTGTCAATATTTGGAGTTACATGAATTCTTTTGGCAGTGTGTTCTCCTGTTGGTTTGGTGTACTGTCTATTAAACAAAGAAACTACACAGCTGAACAAGAGCATATTAGGGTTTGTACTTGAATTATGTTAAACCAAAGGATCAATCTTACCTGCTTGGAGTCCAATTGGAGGATGTCAAGGTCACTTTTAACTGTATAATCTGCATTGCAGAGCAAATCTCCCTTGGCAGTGAACTAGTATCTGCTTGTGAAGTTAATCACTTTGGAGCAGTTGAAAGGCCAACTGACAAAGGGTAATTGCCCAGTAATGCATTTATACACTAGACCAAAGCCATCTGTTTGCTCTAGATAGCAAAATTATAAGTATCGAGAGACCCTTCATAAGGATTTAGTGACTTCACATCCCTCATTGCATTGATAAACAGTTATGATGCTCCAAACTCATTTCTAAGCGTCAAAATGGTCCGGAATTTTCCGTGCAAATAGGATATTCTGGGCACATCCTCTATTCCTACGTTGGAATAGTGGTCCATTCTGATCCACAGAACTTCAACGTGAACTTTGTGAACGGTTTTCCTTGACTACGACATTTCTATTCTCCTTTATCGTTGTCCCTTGAGCAAGTATCATACACTTGAAGCCATCTTTTATCATTGTCCCTAAGAGTTAAACTTTCAACAACATTATAATATGGCCTTCTGCTCTTCAAAGAGACGCTAAAACTTAATGGAGAAAAGCATCTTAACTTGGTGGCTCACTTTTTAAAATATTTTAATAAAATAAAATGTACCTTAAAGTATTGTTATTATAGTGCTAGTTATGGCTATATGATATTTACTCACTTATACATTATGAAATGAGTTACAATGTAATAATGAGTATTATTAACTCATTGATTTATGGTGTGTATAATATAGCTTATTATTTGACATTATTGAGAATTATTATCATTATTCTATGAGTTACAAAGACTTTTAATCTTACTTATGTAGCCAATAAATGGATTATGGTTGGCCAAATATATAAGGCCATGGGGTGTGACATAGAAGACTAGAAGCAACTATGCTTCCACACTTAGTGTTTCTTCTTTACGATCACAATATTTTTCTTCTTTAGCTATTTTCATATTTTATACTCGGGCAACGTGATCGTGGACTTGTTCATACCGTCTTCATGTGGACGTGCACATGGAGGAGACATAGCTGCGTCAATGAGTTTTATCTTGGAGACTTTATCTGTCGTCAACACCTGCACGTAGGGAGGCGATAACGTCTTTAGGACAGTGACTCTGTCACGACTCTCACGGACGAGCTATTTTATATCCTTTTACTGCTTTTGATTACATAATTTTATCAAGCGTTCATATAGAATTGCTTTCAATTATTTTGCTACGTTTAATCTCTTGGTATTACTAATATTTTGTTGTAGAAATACAAATCAAAGCCTATATTTTCCAACATTCTAAAGACGTTATAGGTTTGATTTGTATAGCTTTAAAATTTTATTTCTTTTTAAGGAAAAAAGGAAGTGAGAAAGTAAAAGTGGAAATTTAGAAAGGCGACGGAAGGAGCTATTTTAGCATGTCAGATTACGAAGAATCGAAGGCCGAATCCCTGATGGAGAAGATTAGCGAGTAGCTGCACGGCCACGATTCGTCGTCCTCGTCCTCAGATTCCGACGACGGAGACAAGAAAGGCGACAAGAAATCGTCGCCGCTCAAGTCCAAGGTCTACGGGATCTTCGGACGTGAAAAGCCAGGCGGCAAGCCGGCTGATGTGTTCATGTGGAGGGACAAGAAGATATCAGCAGGACTCCTAGGTGGGGTGACTGCTATCTGGGTTTGTTTGAATTGGTGGGCTACAATTTGATCCCTCTAATTTGCTATGGTTTGATACTTGCTCTGGCTGTATTGTTCTTATGGTCCAAGGCTTCCATTTTCTCCTACCTCTGATACATTTTGTGAGATACTGAGAGAGGGAAGAGCAACAGGAGAGAACGTGGATAATAAATGGGATGTTTTCAGCGATCGGAATAATTTTTCCTTTTTAAATTTTATTTTTTGAAAGAGTGAAGAGAGATTTGGAAGCTGGAAATGGCGATTCTTGTTTTCAGCTCCATCACAACCCATTGCCCCAGCTCGGTCAGAGGTGTCTCTGTTGGAAATAATTTCATTCCCCACCAAAAAGGTTGAGAGGGGTGGGGAAGATGCCTTCTTCGTGAGCTCCTTCAATGGGGGATGCCGTGGCTGATGGTGTTTCTGGGTGGGCCGAAAAGAATGTTGATCCTGCAAAGTTCTCTAGGGAAATCATGACTAAAGCTTCAGCTTTGGTGCCGGAAAAGGAGACGGACTCGCGATCGGGATAGATCTCGGCACGACCTACTCGTGCGTCGGCGTGTGGCAGCACGACCGCATCGAGATCATCGCCAACGACCAGGGCCACAGGACGACTCCGTCTTACGTTGCCTTCAACGACTCTGAGAGGCTCATCGGCGATGCGGAGAAGAACCAAGTCACCATGAATCCAATTACCACCATCTTCGGTAAGGTTTTAGCTCAGTGTGGATCTCTGTGTTATTGCCTATGCGTAGATCTAGAATGTTTGGTTGGTTGCAAATTTTGGCTGTGTATGTTCTTTACCCATTGAGGTGTGTAAATTACTGCTGTGTGTGTTACGTGCTTTATTTGTTGCAGCATAGTAGCTAGATCTGGTATGTAGAGAGCAGGTCTTACGTAGTTGCTACTTAGTTTAGCTGCAGCACAATGTTATTGTTGTTGTAACCAGATCTGTAAACATATGAACTTGCTACATAGCTTTGTTGCGGCATGACGACATTTTTTTGTCGTAACTAGATCTGCCGAGCAGAGACTACAGATCGTGTTATAATCATGGTTGTGGATTTTGATTTAAAGGTTTCGTACAAGATGCCCTTTTTGAGAGCCGGGTGGTTTTGATTTCAATCTTGCCGAGCTCAATTTTGTGGTGTTGGTCTGGCACTCAGTCTTAGTTTGTAGATCCCTGTTTGTCATATTAAGTTGCTATGCCCAATCTGTCATTTTGTGCCAATGAGACCCGCCAGTAAGTCTATTGAAATTGGCTCTGGGGTTGGCTTAACTAGGGTTATGTAGCCAGGATTTATGTTCACGTAAATGAGAAGTTTATATAGGAACAAGAAGAAGCTTGATCTGAGAGCGTATATCAATATTTTGATTACCTATGTGAAATAATTTGAGTCAATGTGATTTGATTACCTATTTGAAATAATTTACTTCAAACCAGTGCATTACTTGAAAAGTTGTAAGGTTCCTTGTGGAAGAACAATCAGTAAATATTGCTTGGAAGATTACAGCAATCATCTTATAGTTAATTTTATTAGCTGAAATAGTGATAACTGAAGTTTAGAGAAGTTTTACTGCACGTTTATTTTTAATGAGGTAAAGTTTTTTTTTTTTTTGGAATCTTTAACAAATTGGAATGCTTTTAGGATGTGAGAATTAAGCCTAGAAATGTGAGGGTGCATGATTTGAAGATAATTATGATTTCTTGAGTCATGTATATACAAAGAAGATTAGCGACATAAGAACATCTATTTACAGTATGTTCTTAATTTTAAGTCTATTTTAGCATGTCGCGTGCATGTATCCATAGTGAGATTATGTAATATCTCATGCATCTATTTATGTTTCTTGCACTTGGGCTTTGCTAGTTTGGATCTCTGGGCATGTATAGCTCTTCTGCATAATTGAGCTTAAAATGTGGAAGGAGAAAAAAAAAATTTGCAAAGTATTGAAAGTTTAGTAATTGAAATTATACTTTGGTAAAGATGTTAAATCATAATAACCGAAGTCGTTGACTTCTGATTATCTTGGCTATTTTGATATTTATTGTGGTATCTATTTCAAATGGTATCTAAGTTTTGATTTTTTGAATACGAGATGCATTGATTTTTTTTTTTTTGGTACTATAAATCTTGGATACCCAATTATTTATCATATGATTGCAAATTCGAAACTATATTTGCACATGGATTTTATCTAACTTTTGCAAAGCTTGAGAATTGAAAATTGTTGAAACTTATCAGAGGATTTTTGTGAAGTTGCTATTGATGTGAAATTATGTTATGCGAAGCATGATGCATGTTGAGGAAAATGTGGCTCCTAGTAGGTGAAAGACTACTGATCACATTATGTTGAAGACTAGTTCCTAGTAGTAGACTACTGATCAAAGGTTTGATTCCTAGTAGTGAGACTACTGACTAGCTAGTATCACATTTGATGCTAAGCAAAGTGGATGTTACCACTGAAACTTGATTTACATGATGAGATCCATAATGCTGTTTCGATGTGCACTATTGG
Organism: Escallonia herrerae; assembly: GCA_033070095.1. Lineage (NCBI taxonomy): Eukaryota > Viridiplantae > Streptophyta > Magnoliopsida > Escalloniales > Escalloniaceae > Escallonia > Escallonia herrerae. Next base: position 349,367 of record JAVXUP010000184.1, read on the forward strand.
GCCCTTAAAATTTTGCAGACTTGTGATACTTCATCGATGAAGAGAAAATAAGTTATAGAGGCTTTATAAAAGTTGCGCAACTTGCCTCGAGACTAGCACAGTGGCTAGATCCTTTTTCACCTGAGGCGGATGGGGTGAGCCCATAGGGAGTCACCAGCGGGAGTAACCCATCCTTTGTGATTGGAGATCCCATGAAGAAGGTTCAATGGGTAGAAACAACCCGTAAAGCGTGACTCGTGATAAAAGTAGCACCCTTTTGTTAATAGGAGAGTGTCTCCTCCCCATCCGTACGGTGCTTGTGCTACTTAGTGTGACGTCCAGGAAGGGTTTTTCCCTGAATGAGCCCGAAGCGAATATTTTCGCGAGGTACATGTCACACGTACCCTTGGAGGACTCACCTAAGTGAGAGTGGTCATGAGGCCGCGACTGTGGGAACCATGGGCCATTCCCTAAAGACTCTCATGAGAATCAAGATAAGAGCGCATGGCCATTAAAAGCGCTAACCCGCGAACTGAGTCCCATATCAGTATTGTGTGTGTGACAACTGAAGTTTGGCCAAGGGACCTAATTCAAGGCGTAATCCATTACGGCTCTCTCAAATGGAAGTTGTCAACACTAAGTGTTGGTTCAAGCCCGGAAGGCACCAACACCTATTGCACAATACAAGTTGCCCATCTTATTTATGTATTTTCTATTTTTGTTACTTTATGAGTTTATAATGTTCAATAACCATGGCTTTATTTTGCGAAAGAAAAAAAAAATAGTCATATAATAATAAAGGAGTTTTATGGATGTATCATGATTTTCATTGAGAAGTTTTTAAATGCTTTAAATTTTGTTGGAATGGTGAGAGTTATAAACATTTCATTAGTGGCTTTTTAAGTATTTTAAATTATCATTTTATTTTATCAAAATAGTGGGGGATTGTTAAAATATTTTAATAAAATAAAATGTACCTTAAAGTATTGTTATTATAGTGCTAGTTATGGCTATATGATATTTACTCACTTATACATTATGAAATGAGTTACAATGTAATAATGAGTATTATTAACTCATTGATTTATGGTGTGTATAATATAGCTTATTATTTGGCATTATTGAGAATTATTATCATTATTCTATGAGTTACAAGGACTTTCAATCTTACTTATGTAGCCAATAAATGGATTATGGTTGGCCAAGTATATAAGGCCATGGGGTGTGACATAGAAGACTAGAAGCAACTATGCTTCCACACTTAGTGTTTCTTCTTTACGATCACAATATTTTTCTTCTTTAGCTATTTTCATATTTTATACTTGGGCAACGTGATCGTGAACTTGTTCATACCGTCTTCCTGTGGACGTGCACATGGAAGAGACATAGCTGCGTCAATGGGTTTTATCTTGGAGACTTTATCTGCCATCAACACCTGCACGTAGGGAGGCGATAACGTCTTTAGGACAGTGACTCTGTCACGACTCTCACGGACAGGCTATTTTATATCCTTTTACTGCTTTTGATTACATAATTTTTATCAAGCGTTCATATAGAATTGCTTTCAATTATTTTGCTACGTTTAATCTCTTGGTATTACTAATATTTTGTTGTAGAAATACAAATCAAAGCCTATATTTTCCAACAACTTCCAACTGAACTAAAGGTAGTTTGATAGAGCCATAATAATAGGAAATTACAGGAACTTCTCCTCGCAAATATCTAATAGCAGTTTTCTCTATTTAATTGTCACCCAGTCTCAAGTTTAATGCGTCGTGTATTTGTGGCTTTGTGACAAACTCGAAGCTGCATCTCTTCCTTACGGTTTGTGATGGAACCTTTTACATACTCTCGTGTTCAAGAGGCAGAATAAGCAACAGTGATTGCAGTATTAGAAAAGATGTACATAATCTTAATATTGTTCATGAATTAACTCTACTAAAACTACTAATTAACACTACACTAATATTTGAATCTTGAACATGCCGAACCATACACCATTATCCCATTAGTTGTATAGGAAATGGTTGGTTAATGTTAAGATTATTTCTATTTAAATCTGTATGGTAATATCTTTGTACCATGATAATGGAGAATCGTACTTAGGTTCAATCATATATGTATGTATTTTTCCCGAGTCACAATATCTTGGACATGCGGAAAGGTCACCAGAAGTGGAGAGCAATGTCCATGGCCTTTCATAAAGGAAAAATGGTGAGAGAAATGGGGACCATGACCCCATGCATGAAAAAGGGTGTAATCTCTAGAGGGAACTATGCCAGCATATGCCACTCCATTCTTCAGCATATCCAAAATCAAGGTGTGAACCAACTAGTATATGAAGAGCTTTTTGGTTTCCTCTGAAGATCATTCGAGCATGGATGTTTGAAAGAAAGCATATGTGGGTTTGAGGAATAACACTGCAGTCGTCCTTTGGCAAGGGAACCGCATGCTCATGCATACCAGTCTTTGCCAAAGGAGAATTGCCCTGCAATGGAGAATTGCCCTGCAATTCACTCCCATTGTAATTTTGATGCCATGCATTTCAAGTTTCTTAATATTGCAACTTTCACTATTGACTTCAGGGTTGACATTTTTTTTGGTAATTAGAGGACCGTAGTACTAAAATGAAGCAAAAATTACACTTCAATGTTCCGATCTTCTTCCAAATTTAACAAAAGATTGAATGAAGAGGGAACAAAGTCAAAAACTTTACAAAAGAAAGCATTTGCCGCCAAATTATGTGCTGCACGGTTTGACGCTCCAGGAGAGTGCTCAGCATCCCAGAAAGTGAAGTTCTTTAACCAGTTCCTGGCTTGCTCAATGGTTGTTTTAATCCTCCAATGTGGTTCTAGCGTTGGTTTCAGGATTAAGTTTATCACTTCTTTTGCGTCACCTTCCAGGATGATGTAATTTCTTCTCTCACTGTGTGTCGTGCGAATGGCTAGAAGGGCTGCAAGGGCTTTAGCTTCATCAGCGTGCTTTGTGTTCAGAAGTTCTGTGGATCCAAATTCAAAACCTCCTTTTGAGTTCCTGCTAACCATTGCTGCGCATGCTTGATTCCCCTGATTGCCGCATCAAAATTCAATTTAGACCAACCAACTGGAGGGGGGTCCATATATTCTGATTTGGGAATCGTTTTCGGGCACTTTCTTTGGTGACCAGGAGAGTTTTGGCAGCTGAATCAATGTCAGTAGTCATTTTGATATGGTTGAAAGGGGTCCCTTCATGAATAAGTTTGTTCATATTGAACTAAACTGAGTCAAGGAGGCAAATCGCAAAGATGGTGTATCTTGCTTGAGCATCAGGATCAAGCCCAGGGGGATTAATCAAGAAATTTAGCCATTCAATCTGGGAATTAAAACCTGAAGGGGGCCGACATCCAAAAGTCGAGGCTGCCTAAATTAGTCTCGTTGAACTGCCTCTAGGAAGATGTGTGTGGCCGTTTCTAGGTTCGTAGAGCGGAATGGGCAACTGGAATCCATTTATGGCCAAAAGTTGGCTAGAGAGTGTTTGAGAGGGAGCAGGTTCCATGCGGTACGGCATATCAGAATCTTGTGTCGCTCACGAGTTTTAATTCTCCAAAGGTTTTTCCAGAAGCGATGAGGAAACAAGGGGTTTGGGAGGAATTTGAGTTTATTTGCTGTCAAATAGGCTGATTTGGAAGTGAATTTTCCACTTGCATTGGGGGTCCAAGCTATTACATCTTGGGGTTGATTCGAAGGAACTATGATCTTCAGGATGGCCACTGCGGTAGCCGGGTCAAAAATGCTTTGGATTTTGGGGATGTCCCAGGATTTGGTTCCCGGAATAAAAAGATCAGCTACTAGATTGATGTTATGAGAATTTGAGTTCACCTTTGCACAGCCGAAACCTTCATTATACGGGATCCAAGAGTCATTCTAGATACTTGTGGACTTGCCATCGCCTATGAAAACTCTGATTCCTTTCATGATTATGTGTTTTGATTTGCAAATACCCTTCGAGAGCCAAGAATCAGATTTTTCGGAGTGTACTCAAGGAAAGGGGTGCCTCGGAGGTACTTTGATTCCATGATGCAAACCCACAAATCATTTGGGTTCTTCAACACTGTCCAAGCCATCTTAGCGATCAGCGCCACATTGAACTCATACATCTTTTTGAAACCCAAACCCCCTACGGATTTGGGAGCGCAAATGGAGTCCCATGCCTTTGGATGGAAGTGCTTCCTTCCATCATCTTTAAAACCCCACCAAAACTGCCGCATTAATCTATCCAACCTTTCAGATGTTTTCTTTGGAAGGATGAAGGTGGACATGGGATATGTTGGAATTGCCATTGCGGTAGCCTTTATGAGAGTGGTTCTTCCAGCGCCATAAAGAACTTTGCTTTTATAGCTGGCGAGTCTTCGTTCGACTCTCTCGATGATATCTGCAAAAGTTCTGTTCTTTGAATGGTTTGTGAAAATCGGGAGGCCCAGATATTTCGACTCTTTTGGGGCAATCTTGAACTCCAACTGTCTACAAATCGCTCGCCGTGAGTCTGATGTGAGGTTCTTGCTGAAATACATTTGAGATTTATGCCTGTTAATGCATTGCCCCGACCAGGAATTATATTTTTTAGGCACTTTTTGACATTTTCAACTTCAATATGATTTGCCCTACAAAAAATAATCAGGTCGTCAGCATAAAGGAAGTGCGAAATTGGTGGACTTCCCATGCTCGTAGGATAAGTCTGGTTAGAACTTCGGATGCTATAATGAAGAGATACGGAGATAAAGGGTCCCCCTGGCGCAGTCCCCTTTAAGGTTTAAAGAAACCATATGGTGCACCATTCAGATTTATAGAGAAGCTGGATGTTGTGATGCACGCTTGAACCCACTAAACCCAGATATGGGGGAAGCCAAGATGTCGAAGGATGGATATGATAAAGGGCCACTCAATTTTGTCATACGCCTTCTTCATATCTATCTTGAGAGCCATAAGCCCCAAGCCTTTTTTCCTTTGCATGGTATGCCAAACTTCTTGGACCATGACGCTATTATCAGTAATCAATCTCCCTGGGACAAAAGCAGATTGCATAGGGGATATAATCTTTGCAAGAAGAGGTTTGGGTTTGTTTGTCAGGATTTTGGAGATCACTTTGTATATAACGTTGCAAAGACTAATGGTTCTGTAGTGTTCAACTTTGGTGGGGGTTTGGCTCTTTGGAATCAAAGCAATATTTGTGTGGTTGATCTCAGCAAGGGAAGGGTCTGCAGTAAAAAAAGGATTGAATTGCTTTACAGACCTCCGGGTTAACAGTTTTCCAATAAGTTTTGTAGAAGAGAGCAGGCATTCCATTTGGTCCTGGAGCTTTGAGCTTGTCAAATTTCATTAGCGTAGCAGTGATTTCGCTAATAGAAGGGATTTTTTGTAGAGAAGATATGTCATTCTCTGAAAGAACAGGGGAAATAAGTCCTTCGAGATCTGCAGGGAAAGAGGTTTTAGACGACTGGAAAAGGTTTTGGAAGTGTTCTGTGAGACAAATTCCAATTCCTTCACAACTGGAGATCCATTTTCCGTCCTTGTCTTTGATGAGGTCAATTGAGTTCTTCCTCCTTCTAATAATGGTGCTCAGATGGAAGAATTTTGTGTTCAAATCTCCTTCCATTCGCCACTGAACACGTGACTTCTGGTTCCACAGCCACTCTTCTCTACAAACTTGTTCATCTAACTGATTCTTCAGATTCTGCAAGCTCCAGATTTCTTATAGACGGTTCTTGCTGCTGCAGGTAGTCCAACTTCTCTGATAGTCTCTTAATCTGCGTTTGAATATGCCCAAAATGAGTGGTATTCCATTTCCGGAGAGCTTGACTAGAATTATCCGTTTTCCAACACAAAATGAATTCAGGGGATCCATATGCAGGCTTCCTCCATGCTGCATTTACCACATGGTGTGAAGAAGTGTCTCGGGTCCAGGCTGCTTCAAACTTAAAGGGTTTCGGTCCAGATGTAATTAGCATGTGAGTCTGGAGAACAAGTGGAAGATGGTCTGAAGCTTTCCCCGGCAGATGAATAACTAAAGCCTCCGGGAATAAAAGGAGCCAACATGGGCTCGCGTAAGCCTTATCCAGCCTTTCTTTTATGTTAGCCAAGAGTGGTCTGTTGTTACTCCAAGTGAAAGGGTTGCCCGAGAACCCCAAATCAATAAGGTGATTTTCACTAATGAGACCATTTAGGCCCCCTAGAAGAGGAACAAGAGAATGGTCTTCGTCATTCATGTTATTAAAAGTCAGTCATTAAACTATACAAGATTGTATCATCAATCTCAAGTTTTCCCTATTCTTTGGAGGGTAAATTGACTAGCAATTCTTTGAAAGAAGGCTTAGCATAAAGATGTCAAAGTCAATTAATGCAAAGTAGTTCCATGAGGGATTGAGGCATTTTGCTACCCAATAAAAAAGAAAGAAAGAAAAGGTTAAACTAAATCTGGATCCTTTTTGCTGAGCCTACACCTTTTTGTCACTAAAAGAGGCAAATAGGCCTATCGTTATATAAAACGTGCAAGCATTCTTCGCTAGATTCTGGTACACAAAACAATTAATGAGGACAAAAGAACAACAAACCAGCATGTTTGTGAAATTTGTAGATCTTTTTCCTAAACAATAGTGTTGAGGTTTACACAACTTTTTAATGGTATGAACCGATCTACGAAGCACATGTTATACTCATGAAAGAATATATAAGGCACGACTATAGGATATATGTGGATTTGCCAATATTTTACACAAAAAGAAAGAGAAAAAGTAAAACTGAATTAATCTACACCCTTCTTCACTAAGCCCATATGCTTTCGTCACTAAAAGAGGCAGTTAGACATAACTTATAAAAGATGCTAATATTATTTACTACATTCTGGTACACAAAAAGACTAATGATAATCTCAAAAACAACATGTTGGTGAAATTCCCTTAGTAGTACTTTTAGACAATACAATGGTCTATAACCAAAGTTTGGCCTAAAATGTTCTCTCAGTTTTGGTATGATTCTTACATAGTATACAGTGGACTCATTGATCGGAGAAACTTACATGCTTGAGTAATGTCAACTATTACGTTTAAGATGTATATAAATGAATTAGCTCATTTGCCTTTGAAATTAATTATCTTTCTTTGGTTTTAGAACTTTAATTTGAACCAAACAGCCTATATTAATATAAATGATTAGCACTAAAATCAAATTGTATCGCGTCGCGTGCATTTGCACAGGTACATTAACTAGTAAGACCAATGAATGAAGTCAACATTTATACGTATTAAATCTATCTTAAAAACTCAAACAAAAAAAAAAAAGAAGCCAGACCGGATAAATCTTAGGGAATAGAGGGAGTAATAAATGTCAGAAGAAGGCAGCAGACCTCATCGGGAACTCAATTTATCCGGGGACAATTACCGCGTCGTAATACAAAACCAAGTATGTGCACTTTCCGCTTTACTTCCTTCGTTCTGATAGCATACCTGCCTTCAGTATTGCAAGTGACCAAAATGCGATAAGAGACCCACGGATTCAAGGATCAATTACTATGAAATACTTTAATTGCTGAAAGCTGCAATATAAACTGTGGCCAATTGGTTCGCTTTAACAATGAAAGGTTTGTCACCAAATACCCTATGTCATATAAACATATAGCCACCTATATATTATCTTCACGTTGAAAACAGTTTGTTTTTCTTGCAGTGGTTTTACTGATGGTAGTTTGGATCCCATAGTGCAGCTACAAGCAAGGGAGATGCTGCTGGACTTGGTGGCACCTCTTAAGTTGCTACAACTTCTTTGTTGCTTTAGAGGCTGTTCAGCACCACTGATGCTACAGCAGCTAGGGAATCCAATCCTGTATCGTACAAATTAATCTTTGCCCTTTATGCGACTTCCTGAATTCAAGTACCTGCTCGTCTTTTCTGCTTGTCTTATAAGCATAAGAGAAATCTGCAAAAGTAAACGTAAAGCAAACTGAAGGAAAGGTGGTAAAGTTCACGGGGATTATGCACAAAATTTATGCAGCGGATGCATTATCCGGTTGTATCATACTTAATATATGATATTGCGTAAATGGAAAGTTGGTGAAGTGCATGGTGATTGTTACTGTTCTGAGTTCTAGTGGGCAATTACCAAATATTGCTGCATACCAAAACTGCTGGGGAGCGAGTACAGCAAAGCCGAATTGCTGGGCAAATCTTCTTTGGCAGTGAGCTTACTTTTTCGCCTTATGACGTAAATCACAAGCATCCAAGTGGCCATCTGCCAAGGAAGAATTCGCCCGGTAATGCAACCAGACACTGGCAAACAACCTTGATGAACACGATTTAAGTTCCACAATTATTTATAGCTGATAAAAAAATCTAGGGTTCTTCCGTATATGTAGCACATTCTAAGCACATCCTACTTCTAGATAGTGTAAGGCGGTCCTAAAAATTTTGATCCACATAAAGATTTCCCCTTGAAAATGCTCTAATTTCTTCACCGTCTTGTCTTCATAAGGATGCCTTTAAGTTGCTAACGGATCATTTGTGAAGCGCATGGAAACCGTTTCAGCTAGACATAGTGACTTCATAATGAACTCATTGTATCGCACATAGCAGTGTTAAGTACAGTGGTGGGGCTCCCTTCAGTGCAGACCACTTTAATGCCCCGAAGAGGAGAGAAAGAGGTCCCGTTCTCAAGAGGTCGTACAAGGACTTGTCGTTTACGTAAAGCTAGGCAAGCACCAGCCACATTTGAACTATTTGCGACTACCAGTGCTCGTCGCTGCATATACACCAGCTAAAGGTTATCCATTTTAATTAGGATTTTCCTTCTTTCCATTATGAATTAAGTGCTGATAAGTAATGATCAACGTCGAAATTGGCTACTAAGATCTTTATTATTTATACTAGTACAGCTAACCATCACTGCTAAGATTACGCAACCCGATTCTAATGATTACCAAAGTCAAAACTGCATGAGGAATTAATATCTTGATACACAAGATTTTTTCTTGAAACACAACAATTCAGTGCAATGTGACACTCCCCCTCCCCTCCCCCCCCCCTCCCCCAGGTGGATAATGGAGGTCAGGAAAGCTCAACTTGGACTTGGTCACAACCGAACGACTTATTAAACGCGCTTGCAAATTAAGAAACAAAAGAAACTTTAACAAACTACATTATGCCTTGTTAAAGTATACCACGAACGAAGAGATAAAAGTGGGGCGTCTGGATTCACAAAATGGACCAGCAAAGTTAAAGAAAAGTTGCATCCAAAATTGCAGACTAAAATATTAGATAATTGAACATCCAGATTGACAAGCTGGACGTGAGAACAATAAGTGATATCTCAGGTTCAACAAATCCAACATAAAACGAGAAAAGATGTTTACCATGTTCAGATACTAGATTAACGTAAACATAAAACTCCGCTTTTACACGCTAGGCAAAAGAACAATAAGTGACATGTTTGGATTTGGATTCTCAGATCGAGCATTAATCGGTAGTAGGTTTTGATATAGCTAAAATATCCACCTAACCAACTTATGACACGTGGCATGGATGACTTTGAACGGATTAAGGAATCTGTATCGAAACAGAATTTGAGAGAGGTGATAGAACCCGTTTAAGACTCAACTGCTAAAAGGATAGTCCTAATAGGGCTCTAATACGTTAAGGATCAGTGAGAAAAGAGTCCTAAAGGAGAGAGGAGTCTGGAAATGGCCTATATAATGGGAAAATCTTCAGGTACACAGACACGTTCACACACACAAGCACTCAGTGCATTGACAGCTATTCAGAGTACTACCCTAGTAGCGACGTTCTGACTTTAGCATCGGAGCGGCCTCCACCGGAACATCCCGATGGTCACTCGGTGTTCTATTTTGCAGGTCCATTTCCTAGCTGTGGTCCCGATCAACATTTTAGCAGCAACAGGTTTCATTGAGATTCATAGACTAGATGAGAATAAGAAGCCCTGATTATATTTACAGATTCAGTTAAAACAAAAGAAAAATAAGTGACGCGTCCAAATACACAAATTGGACATAGAAAGTGAACAAATATCCATTTAAAATCACTGATTAGACTACATGAGAAAAAGAGTCCAAATTGTATACCAGACAAAAGAAAGATAACTGATGTGTTTGAATTCACACTCAAACATTAAGCAACCAAAAAAAAATTTGTGCATCCAGATTAAAAGACTGAACGCAAAACAGCCAACATGTTTATCTATATCATAAACCGCAAAAGAAGAAGATTACAAGTAACAGAATCAAGGTGCAAACGGAACTACATACATAGGTGTAGACATAACTGTCATAGTTGCAAATAAAACTGCAGCGGACGCAAACATGTCAATGAAGGGTGGAAGTGAAGCAGCTAAGAAGAAGTATCAAAACAAGATCTTGGCCTGGGCTGATACCATGATAAGGGAAAGTCCCTATGAAAACTTGCTATTGCTTTATATTACTCTGTACAGATATTTGGTGTATTAAAACGACTAATTACTTGTAAGATTACTCTTAACGTCACATAATTAATTCCTCAGATTATTCTTAAGGTAAAAGAGGAAGGTCAAACATGAGTAAAGAATTAATGTTCTAGACAAGATATTTTCTTGATACGAAAGAAGTTGATTACCATGAGAAGTGCATCCTAATTAAGGAAAACTTATGCAATGTCCATTAAAAACAACGAAGTTCTATTTTGCAGTTGTACAGTGAAGTAATATTTGAGAGTTTTATGCATTACGTAATTCATATTACATCCACATTCATTCTATATATAAGTGTAAGGACACCTTGAATGTTAGAGTAGATGGTTAGTTGAAATTTTTTTGGCTGCTAATCGGATTGTCAAAACATAAATATATACAACCTCCCGTTTAAAAATAATTAATGGTTGGTGTACATTATTTTTACAAAAATATGTATATAAGCATCGTTGCGGAAAGGATCAACAAACCAGGCACCATGTTGAACAATAGAAAAGTCACTAAGGATATTTTTAATGCTAAGGAGTACTATTAAAAACATTCAATAATGGTTAATTGTCGCTGCACGAGAAGTTGTAACTATCTTCCTACGGTTCTCGTACCAACCAAAACTTTTTCGTCAAAGAATACAATCCATCAAGTCTATCTAAGTTTATTTATCTATTTATCGACCTATCTAGCTATTGGAAAACATATAGTATTTTTATGGCCAAATCCATTTAGGAAAAATAATTACATTAACATGCACAATCATTAAGATAGATTTTTTATTAAAAAAAGTTCACTACTTATTTATATGTAAATAGCAAAAATAACTAATAAAAGGGAAAAGAACCGACCACCTCTAAGAGATCTAAACTATTTATTGTTGACTTACAATCGTGTTGTCTCCTTTCATGTGTAGATATATTTTATATGTGGAGATCAGGAAATCGAGGCTTGGAAACTTGTCGTTTAGTTTCAAGTCTTAATAGGGTATTGTTTCAAGTAGTATATACTAGCCCAGTAACTCGAGCCAAGCTCGAGCCAGTTTATGAAATACAGTATACCATAAGGTCTTAAAGAGTATATTAATATATACCACATATCGTGAGACAAAAAAAGATAATAACATTATTAAAAAAATATCTTATTTGGTTATAAAAAATAAATATTTATATAGTGGAGTCGCTAGATACTTGCCTTATTTAAGTTTTTACTTTAGATTGTCAATTATTCAAATGAATATTGACTTAGCACTTACAGTAATAAAATAGTCATGTTAGTGCTATATAGAGCTAAATAACGAACAGAATTGTTGTTGAAATTAAAAAGTTGTGAGGCTATAATGTGCCCCTTTTAAATTATAAATATTACATATGAATATAATTCTTTAATTTCAAAAGTTTTTGAGGTGTTACATGTTTTTTGAATAATTTTATATATATATATATATATATATATATATATATATATATATATATATATTTTGTGAAACGCGTGTGTGAGGACATTCAACTTGCAAAATTTTTTTATTTTTTATATTTTTTATGGCTTTTGAGGTATTAATAGTCCAAAATAATACATGATCGGTAAGTATATTGATGAGTTGATTTTGCTTTCCACTTATTATAGGTCTACAATTTGTCATAAAATTATAGTTCTTATATCTAATAAATGTCTTTAATAGTATTTTTCTATAGATACTTATTTAATTAGAATATAATGTACCTTTTGTGTACCACCTTTTATCGGGTTGTTCTTGGTAATTATATTAAGCTTGTAAAATTCAACAAATATCCTTATGTTAAATTAACGGTTACAGGGTAGAGATTAAATAATTCATATAATTGTTATTTAATGCTCACATCAATTATCACTCATAGTTATAATCAACTCTATTATAATCAAAATTAAGTTTCAAAGCTCAGGATTAGTCAAATATTCACTAATTCATCTAAATTTAATCAACTATAAAAATAATATATTTCTTATTGAGTCCTATTAGAAAAAACTGTCAGTGTATATTCACAATAAGTTTTGTAAAATTACTTAAAACAAACTTACTACTCAAATATATTAAAAATAAATTTAACAAAATGACCAACTAATATCTAATATTTTTCATATGTGTGTTTCTTGTAAAATGCTAGTAATGATAAAATTAAATTGATGAAGCTGACGTGTCCTTATTTAAAGTGTTGGAATTATTTTCTACATCTTCAATGAAATTTCACCAAGTTATAGTTTTCATATCTACTAAGTGCACTCATAGTTTTTTTTATTTTTTTCATGAAAAACTTAATTAAGTATAAGTAAGAAAGTCTTTTCATTGATCATAAGGCCCTATGCAAACACGAATTGATTAATTGTTTCTTTTGGAGAATTACGAAGATATATTTTTAAATTTTAAGGAAAAAAGGATTCTAAAAGCTACTATATTATACTATATTAACAAATAATTACATTATTTTTATAGTTTTTTTTAAAATAAACAATTATTACATTATTTTTATTGTTTCAATCTCAATTTTAGCATTATCTTTTTTCTCTCTTCTAAATCTAATATGTTTTTTTGTTTTTTTAAAATATATCTTAGAGAGTATTTTTAAGGATGCAATAGTCAAAACTAAGTCCTAATAGGTTAGTTCATCAATCAGTTAGTATTTTAGAATATTTAGAATTAGTTTTTCAATTATATAAGACTGAGTAATATAAAAACTAACTTATCAAGACATAAGAACCCTATCCAAGGTAATATTCTCAAATGTGACATCATCTTTTTCTCTTCTAATCTAGTATGTTATTTTCGTTTTTAAAGTTTATGAATTTTTATATTCATAATAGAGAGTGGTTCATAATGATACAATACTCAAAATTAATTATTAGTAAGTTAATTCATCAGTCACTTAGAGTTTTAAAATATCTAAAATTTGTTTTTCAATTATATAAGGCCTACTAATATGAAAATGAACTTATCAAGAAATAAGAACCCCATCCAAGATAATACTCGCAATTGTAACATCATTTATATTTTCTTCTAAATCTAGTATGTTATTTTCATTTTTAATATATAAGAATTTTTATATTCATTTTAGAAAGTGATTTCAAGGATATAAGTAACTTAGTTCATCAATCAGTTAGAATTTTAGAACGTTTAGAATTTGTTTTTTGAATTATATAAGGTTTTGTAATGTGAAATTTAACTTATCAAGAAATAAGAATCCTATGCAAGATAATATTCTCAATTGTAACATCATTTTTTTTCCTCTTCTAAATCTAGTATATGATTTTCATTTTTAATATAAGAATTTTTTATATATTAGAGAGTAAGTCTTAATAAGTTATTTTATGAATCAGTTAAAGTTTTAAAATATTTAGAGTTAGTTTTAAATTTTATAAGGCTTAGTAATATGAAAATTAACTTATCAAGAAATAAGAACCCATTTAAGATAATATTCTCAATGTAGTATCATTTTTTTCTCTTCTAAATCTAGCGTGTTATTTTTGTTTTTAAGATATCTGAATTTTTATATTCAAATTATAGAGTGGTTTTAAAGATGCAATACTTAAAATTAAGTCCTAATAAGTTTGTTCATGAACCGGTTAGAGTTTTAGAACGTTTGGAGTTAGTTTTTTTTAATTATATAATGTTTAGTAATATAGAAATTAAGTTATCAAGAAATTAAAACTCCATCCAAGATAATATTCTCAAATATAGCATCATTCTCAAATGTATATTATTTTCGTTTTTAAGATATATGAATTTTTATATTCATATTCTAAAGTGGTTTTAAGGATACAATAGTTAAAACTAAGTCCTAATAAGTTAGTTCATAAATCAGTTAGAGTTTTAGAACGTCTAGAATTAGTTTTTCAAATATATAAGGCTTAATAATATGATAATTTACTTATCAAGAAATAAGAACTCCATCCAAGATAATATTCTCAATCGTAGCATATTTTTTTCTCTTCTAAATTTAGTTAGTTATTTTTATTTTTAAGATATATGAATTTTCTATTTATATTAGAGAGTGATTTTAAGGATACAATCGTCAAAATGAAGTCCTAATATGTTAGCTCATGTATTAGTTAGAGTTTTTAAATGTTTAGAGTCAGTTTTTTAGTTATATAAGGCTTAATAATATGAAAATTTAACTTATCAAAAAATAGAAACTCCATCCAAGATAATATTCTCAATCATAGCATCATATTTTTTCTCTTCTAAATTTAGTTAGTTATTTTTATTCTTAAGATATATGAATTTTATATTCATATTAGAGAGTGGTTTTAAGGAAAAATTAAAATGAAGTCTGAATAAGTTGGTTCATTAATTCGTTAGAGTTTTAGAATGTATAGAATTTGTTTTTCAATTATATAAGGCTAAGTAGTTTGAAAATTAACTTATCAGAAAATAAGAACTCAATTCAAGATAACATTCTCAATTGTAGCATCATTTTCTTTCTTCTAAATCTAGTATGTTATTTTCGTTTTAATGATATACGAATTTTTATATTCATATTGAAGAGTACTTTTAAGAATGTAATAGTCAATTTAAGTCCTAATAAGTTAGTTCATCAAACAATTAGAGTTTTAGAACTTTTAGCATTATTTTTTTCTCTTCTAAGTCTAGTATGTTATTTTCGTTTTTAAAATATATGAATTTTTATATTGATATTAGAGAGTAGTTTTAAGTATATAATATTCAAAATTAAGTTCTAATAAGTTAGTTGATGAATCAGTTAGAGTTTTAGAACGTTTAGAATCAGTTTTTCAATTATATAAGACTTTGGAATATAGAAATTAACTTATCAAGAAATAAGAACTCCATCCAACATAATACTTCAAATCTTTAAAGATACTTATAATAATTATAATTCTATTTCACATTGAAAACATAATGCGATGACGTGTCAAGTAAAGAAGTCATATATCTGTGATGATGTGTTGCACAACGAAGCTCTCGCTTCGCTTATTATATATTACTAGTTCAGTAACCCGAGTCAAGCTCGGGTCTGTTTATAAAATAAAGTATATTATAAAATTTTAAAAAGTGTATTAATGTGTACCACGTAGACAAAAAAAAATTAACAGTATAAAAATTATATTATTTTGCTATAAAGAATAATCTTAGTATCTGAATTAATCACGACTAACTTACGTAAAATATGAAAAGATGAAATCACTTACATTGCTCTTAACTTTTGATTATTAAATAGCATTGTTTGTTTGATTAGACTGCCTGCAATAATTATTTTGCATATCTATGTGTGTTTATCTCTAATTTTGTTATATTGCAAGTTAAAAGATAAATAATAGATAGCGACACAATGGAGCCGCTAGATACTTGTCTTATTTTAATTTTCGTTTGAAGTTGCTAACTATATTTTGAATGAATATCGGCTTAACACTTAGAGTACTAGATTAATTATGCTAGTACCGTATAGAGTTAAATAGCGAATATGATTGTAATTTAAATTAAAATATGGCGATGCTATCAAGTATCCCTTTTGAATTGTAAATGTTACATGCCGATTTAATTCTTTAACTTCAGAGAGTCTTTAAGGTATTACATATATATGTTCCTGAGGTTAAAATAATGATTAAGTAAAAAATTAAAAGTAATAAAGTTGCATCTCAAATTTTGAGGACTTATGTATCACCTTATTACTTTCAAATAAGTATTTACTGTTTACAAAAATAAATTTAACAGAAAGATCATATAATATCCAATATTTTATGTATATATTTTTTCTTAATTCTTGTAAGATGTTAGTAATATGAATATTCAATTGACAAACATGACATGTCCTTATTTTGGAGTGTTGAAATTATTTTTCACATCTTTTACAACTATTATTTGTCGCCAAATTATAGTTTCTATATCTACTAAATGCATCCAATGGTATTTTCTCATAAATTACACTTGTTTATCACAGCATAATCTAACATTTATATACCAAATTATGTCAGGCTAAAGCTATAATTATTATGAGCTGCAAAGGATAACAAATATCATTGTATTAGCCTAATATTACAAAACCAAGTGTTTATCAACTATTTGCTGTTTAACTCGCACAATAGTCACTAGTTATGGTTGTAATCAGTTCTATCATAATCGGGATTAAGTTTTAATACTAATAAGTTGTTTAAAATGTATTAATTTTCTTTATTTTAATGAAAATTTAATCAAGTATAACTGAAAAAAGTCTTTTTATTGATCATAAGGGCTCTATATAAAAACGAATTCATAAATCATTAGATTTGTAAAATTAGACGGAAATTTTGTTGCATCATAAAGGCTTTAAATGTTCTCAAATTAAAGTAATTAAGAATTATTTGATTTAATTGTACCTTATGTTTTTCTTTTAAAGTATATGTGATTTGTTTTCAAATTTTCATATATGCGATATAGTCACTTGTTGATCGTTCGGTCATATCAAAGCAAAAAATTATTCTATATATTGATTATTGATCTTATACATTATGTAGATAATGGCAGTAATTATTTTGTGTGTATATATATATATATATATATATATATATATATATATATATAAATTATCGTAAAATTAAATTAACTGTAACATATTTGGATTTTTTCTACTAAATTTCATATGTTATTTTTGTTTTCTAGACATGATTTTTTATTTTTGTATGAAAGAGTTAGTTTTAGAAACATTGTCAAAAATAACTTACCAATAAATAAGGACCCCATCCAAGAAAATATTTTTTTTTAAGATATATGAATTTTATATTCATAATTGGAAAGTTATTTTGAGGATACAATACTCAAAATTAAGTATTAATAAGTTAATCCATTAATTAATTAAAGTTTCAAAACGTTTAAAATTACTTTTTCAATCATATAAGGCTTACTAATATAGAAATAAACTTATAAAGAGATAAGGATCTTATCCAAGAGAGTATTTCAGATCTTTAGTGACACTTACAAAATTAGTTAGAGTTTTAGAATGTTTAGAATTGAGTTTTCAACTATTAAAGCACTTTTAAGATGATAATATTATTTTCGTTTTTTAGTTATATAAATTTTATATTCATATGAGAGAGTGATTTTTTTATGGATTCAATAGTCAAAATTAAGTCCTAATAAATTATTTTATCAATCAATTAGAGTTTCAGAATGTTTAGAATTGTTTTTCTAGTTATAGAAGGCTTACTAAAATAGAAATTAACTTACCAAACCCAATCCAAAATAACATTTTAAACTTTTAGTAACTCCTATAATGGTTATAGTTCTATTTCACATTAAAAACATAATGTGATGACGTGTCAAGTGAAGAAATCATATCTCTGCTATGACGTGTCGCGTTTTCAGAATGTTTAGAATTGAGTTTTCAACTATATAAGCACATTTATGATGATAATATTATTTTCGTTTTTTAGATATATGAATTTTTATATTCATATTAGAGAGTGGTTTTGAGGATTCAATAATCATAATTAAGTCCTAATAAGTTATTTCATCAATCGGTTAGAGTTTCAGAATGTTTAGAATTGTTTTTCTAGTTATATAAGCTTACTAATATAGAAATTAACTTATCAAGAAATAAGGACCTAATCTAAAATAATATTTTAAACCTTTAGTGTCTCGATTTTATAATGGTTATAGTTCTATTTTACATTGGAAACATAATGTGATGACGTGTCTAGCAAAGAAGTCAAATCTCTGCGATGATGTGTCCCGTAAAGAAGGTCACGCTTCGCTTATTATATATTATATAGAACTACAAGAAAAAGGACTTTTAGCGACGGGGAAATTCGTCGCTAAAAGCCTAAAATCCGTCGCTAAATGTTTTAGCGACGGATTTATCGTCTCTAAAAGTCCCTCGTATAAAAGCCCGTCACTAATAGTTTGGCGACGAAATTTTCAAATACGTCGTGTAATATTTAAGTTTTTGCGACGGATTTATTTATTAATTAGCGACGAAATATCCGTCTCTAATTATATTTTAAGTATTTTAATTTAATTTTTTTTTGTTAAATTAGCGACAGAATATTCCATCGCGAAATGTCTTATTTAGCGACGGAATATTCCGTCGCTAAACACCGATTGTAATAAAAAAACTTTTGGCGACAGATATAATCCGTCGCCAAAAGTCAAAAATTTTTTAAAATATTTTTTTATTTTTCTAATGCCCAAACCTGTAATAAAAAAATCAATCCTCAACAACAACACGCAATAATCAATCCTCAACAACAACACGCAATAATCAATACACAAAGAAATATGTACACTTAATCATAAAAAAAAATTCATTATGTACAAGCTGGGAACCGGATACAGCTGGTTAGGGGAGGGGAGAAGAGTACAAGCCGGGCGCGGGGGCTGGGGGGAAGCTGGGACCAGGCACGAGAAGAGGCTCATCAGGGGTTGCCAAGTCCCGAATCTAGATCCTGCTGATTCGAGGCCGGCTCGGCATGTCCAGCTGCGGTACCCTACTCCCTGATCATCCTCAACACCGCCGTAGCAATGCGCGCGATCTCCTCGTCGTCCAACAGATGCCGAGGAGCCGGTGTCTGTGGAGGGGCAGTGGGGGGTGAGGACGCTCCTATCACGGCACGAGCAGTCCGACTAGGCAGGCCACGTATGCGGCCTTTCGGCCAATTGATGACCTCCGGCGTATCCAGCCATCGCTTCAACGCCCCAGTACTCACACCGTACTAGTTGACGCTGATGGCTATCCGGACTGCTCCTCGGACCCCCTAAGCTGTTCATACGAGGCCTGCAAAAAATAGTGATATAAAGATATGTTAGGGAATTAATTAACGCAACAGACATTGAGGATAGAAAGACAAAAAATTAACAACTTAAACAAATTGACTCACATCGATCTGCCAGGCAATATCTGAAATATAGTCGCTCGCTCGGTGTGCCTCGTCCTTGTCCTTCTTCCGCACGTGCGTCAGATTATACGTCAGAGCTACGACCTCATCGTCCTCTAGATCCGTAGTGTGACCGGGAAATATCGCAATATCTTCTATGCAATGTTTTTCTTCTCCCTTTGTCCGGTTTGTACCTCCAATGATCATATACTAGACACCGTGACAAATCCTTATTCTCTTTCCAGAATAATACACAATCGTTATTGCACGCATCTATCCGCCCATAGCTCAACCCAAGTTTCCTCATCATCTTCTTTGCGTCATAGTACGACGGCGGTAGCTTTTCACTTTCGGGCAGAATCTCTTTGATTAAGGTAACAAACTCGTTAAAACCTTTCTCACTCAGCCCGTGGTCTGATTTCAACGGTAATAACCTAATAACCGCAGACAGCCGTGTGTGTTTCGAAACTCCATCCCACAGCAGCTCTTCCTCAGCTCTCAACAACTCATAAAACTGATGAGCCCCCTCGTTCAGCAGTTGTGGACTGTCGTCACCACCTTCGTAACGCCAGTCAACATTAGCATGCCCAGCATCCATAATCATATCTCGGTAATCATGCCGTGCCTCCTCCCTAACTTCAGTTTGACTAGCAGGGTTGGACGACAATACTATCGTTTCCCCGTGCTGCGTCCACCTTGTGTATCCACCCATAAAACCATACCGACGAAGATGCCATTTTACTTCAATTCTTTTTCTCCAATGCAACAACTCACATCTACCGCACAGACACCTTATCTTATCAAAGTCAACATGTGCAGGATGCGCGTAAGCGAAGTCGAGAAATTATTCAACGCGATCCTCAAAATCGTCAGAATTCTTCCTTTTCATTCAACTTTGATCGACCGACATGACGACTGAATTATCGTACTGTATACCACCTTCAATTATGACCAATCATTAGGCAGGGTTGATGTAAATATGAATGCATGAATGTGACAACATGTCTATGTATTTCCCCTCCATTCTCTAATAGGTAGTGGTCCTATCCCATTCAGAAAAGCACATGTTTATAAAATAGTGAATAACTCATGCTTAGTCCTATGTCTACGAAAAAATCGGCAGCACCTCTCCGCATTTCTCTAAGTACACGACATCGATTAGGTGTTCTAACATTCATCAAACCTTGTCTTGTAAGGTTTGACGGATGTTCGAACACCAGATCTGTATGCACCCGAAGAAACACGTGAAAACGTGTACCAAATATCCACGACATAGAACACAGAGCATGAGTTGAAACACTGTTTTATAAACACGTAACTTTTCCAAATTGTCCAAACTGGACAACCAAAGGCTCATTGCAAAGCATTACTTTGTAATGAGTACCTTTGAACGGGAACTAAGGGTTTTTATGCATGCATGCATTCAGAAATTGATAATATATGCAAGAATCTTTCCGAAATATCAAAACTGCAGAAAGATCGTTTCATATGTTACCAACTCCAGTTTAAATAGAATTCGTTGGCAACGAGTTGAACTGAACCATCTCGTTGCCAATAGACTTTGCAAAACAACAACGAATATAAAGAATGTAGGTTTTATAAAGTAATTGAACAATCTCTGGGCTAATTAGTGTTAATGAGGATTACCTTGGACTAATTATAGCTAATTATGGTTGATTAGGAGTAATTAAGGTTATTTTAAGCTAATAGCCGGGTTTTATTGTGCAGAGTCGTGTTGATTAGTCATAATTAGGGCTAATTAGGCATTAATTGGGTTATGTTAGGGCTAATTATGTTAATGAGGACTATCTTGGACTAATTATAGCTAATTAAGGTTGATTAGGACTAATTAGGGTTATTTTGAGCTAATTAGGGTTTAATTGTGCGGAGTAGTGTTGATTAGTCCTAATTAAGGCTAATTAGGCTTAATTGGGTTATTAGGCTTAATTACGACTACTTAGGCGCGTAATCAGAGTTTAGTTACGTGTTTAGATTTAGGGTTTAATTAATCTAATCATGGGTTTACAAGATATGAGTAATTAGGGCTAATTAGGGTTTAATTTGGACTGATTGGTGTTAATTAGGATCAATTTGGAGTAATTACAACTGATTTAATTTTCATTGGGTTCTTAGGGTAAATTAAAACTAATTAGGCTTGTTAGAGCTAATTAGGGTTAATTGGGTTCATTAGGATTAATCGGGACTAATTAGGGCTAATTATAACCAGTGTTGGAGCCACGGTGAGATTCTAAGGGGTGCTAAAAATGTCGCGTTAACCTAATTAACCTAAATTCAACAACCAATCATTCAACTAATTCACAGATATCTCAATCCAATTGGGCCACATCCTCCGTTAACAATCTCAATTCTCAAATTCTCAATGCACAGTCAACAATCTCAATTCCCAATACCTCATATAGGGTGTCGGTATGGTGTCTGGCATCTCCAGACTCATCTAAAGACATTGATTTATTTTTTAAATGCCGGACGCCGTGTCCATCACCCCCTGAAGAGGTGTCCACAAGTATAAAGCCAAATTGTGATATTTCGTTGTCGGTGTCGATCGGACGCGGTGTCTGTGACCTACCGACACCTCGACACCTCAACACCTCATCGACACATCTAGAAACGTGTCGAACACCTCCGGAAACGTGTCGGACACCTCCGGAAACGTGTCGGACGTGTCCGACACCTACCAACACGTACCGACACCTCCGGACACGTCCGAAGTCATTGATTTATTTTTTAAATGCCGGACAACTTTTCTGTCACCCCTTCAAGAGGTGTCCACACATATAAAGCAAAAATGTAACATTTTTTGGTGTCGGTGTCGATCAGACGGGGTGTCCGTGACCTACCGACACCTCTTCGACACATCAGGACACGTGTCCGACACCTCATATAGGGTGTCGAAGATATTAATTTATTTTTTAATTGCCGGACAGTCGGACACGGTGCCGGACACCCATTGAAGAGATGTCGGACACCCATTGAAGAGGTGTCCACAAGTATAAAGCTAAAATATGTTGTTTCGGTATCAGCGTCGATCGGACACGGTGTTCGTGTCTTTGCTACCTAATGGGGATCTCAATCCAATTGGGTCTCATCCTCCGTCAATAAACTCAATTCTCAATTCTCAAATGCCCAATGCAATAAAAATTAATAAAAATCACACATTCAATCCAATTGGGTCACATCCTCCGTCAACAATCTCAATATCTCAAATGCTCAATGCACAATTAACAATCTAAAATCATCAATTAATAATCTCATTTACTTCAAATGCACAGCTAATAACCTAAAATCATCTATCGATTGGATTAGGGCATTCAATTTAGGGTTCAATTAGAGGTTCAAATAGTTTAAGTTAGGGTTCGGTTCAATTAGGGGTTCAAGTAATTTAATTAGGGTTTGATTACATCAATTTAGGGTTCAATTATAGTTCAATTTAGTGGTCGGTTGAATTGGGGCATTCAATTAGGGGGTTCAATAAATTCAATTTAGAGTTTGGTTGGATTAGGGCATTCAATTTAAGGTTCAATTAGGGATTCAATTAGTTTAATTTAGGGTTCAATTCGATTAAGACATTCAATTTATGATTTAATTAGGATTCAATTACTTCAATTTAGGGTTCAATCAGGAGTTCTATTAGTTCAATGGGCTAATTACACCTATGTCCCTGAGGTTTGGGTGTAATTACACTCAAGGACACAAAGTTTCAAAATGTAACACTTATGTCCATCGACAAACGGAACCCTAAAAATCTTAACGGTTTTAATGAAAAGACTGTATTGCCCCTGAGTTAGAACCTTATTTTTTTTAATGCCATTACTTCATTAAAAAAAAGACTTTATTTCATCTTTACTTTACTCTTAACCCCACCCCCCCCCCCGCCCCTCATCTGCATCCCCCTTCCCCGTCACCCACCCACACATTCTTCCTCCCCTTCCCCGGCGCCGCACCCCACCTGCCTCCCCCTTCCCCGTCACCCACCAGCCCCTTCTTCCTCCCCTTCCCCGGCGCCGCACCCCACCTGCCTCCCCCTTCCCCGTCACCCACCAGCCCCTTCTTCCTCCCCTTCCCCGGCGCCGCACCCCATCTGCCTCCCCCTTCCTGGCCACCAAGACTTCCCTTCGCCCACCCATTCGGCAACCACCTCTGTTAGACCACGCCCCCTCCCTTAACCAACCCCGTCGCAACGCCGCAGAGTCGGAGGTTGGTCTTAACCGTGGTGGTCAAACAGGATGAAACCCGAAGTCGTGGTGGTTGTAAAATTCCAGATCTGCTTGTGTCGTTCTAGAACCATTTTTTCCGATGTGGTCGGCGACGATGGTCGTCCTCCGGCAACCGGTGGATCTGGTCGACGGGTTAGATCTTAATCGTGGCCTCAACCAACCCCGCGCAACGCCACAGCGTCGGAGGTTGGTCTTAACCGTGGCCTGGTTTGCTGCGGGTTAGATCTGGTCGACGACGATGGTCGTCCTCCGGCCGTCTTCTTCACTGGACCTGTTGTGCTGTAAACGAAATGGCCTGTGTTTCCGACAACCGATTCAGCAAAAATTTACTTTTGTAAATTGTTAGATTTTATAAATGTTACAATCAGTACCTCAGGAAGGTGAAAATTGTTGAATTTTATGGACATGCAACTGAATGTAAGATCATAAATTAGGGATTAATTTGAGAATTAGTGTTTGTAAACTCTAATTTAAAAATCTTAATTTGAGAATTAGAGTTTCAAAATCTTAAAGAATTAAGATTTGTTATCCTAATTTAAAATTTATAAAAATTATTCAAGATATATTGTACAAGGGCAGTATTGTCATTTTTAAAATACAAAATGATGAACAGTATATTTTTTGGATGGAACCCTAACGGATGGACACGGGTGATACATTTGAAACACTTTTGGTCACGGAATGTTACATTTTGAAACTTTGTGTCCTTGAGTGTAATTACCCCCTAACCTCAGGGACATATGTGTAATTAGCCCTAGTTCAATTTAGTGGTCGGCTGAATTGGGGTACAATAATCAATGCCTGTAGTGCAAACTTGTAGATAATTATAGCTTTTGAATATGTTAATCTCCTTAATATCATAATTATACCTAGAACTAAAATATACGAGATCTAACAGGCGGATAAGCAGTATTGAAGAAGATGAACAATACCTTTCAGCCATAATTGTCAATTCATTTACGAGCACTTGCGTTCGTTATCTAATGCTTGTGTGCTGGTCCAAATGATGGTCCTTAGTCCTTATTCTTCCTCTAGGGGCATGTCTCAATCCGCAGGTTGTTACCATCACCCGAAGACTATTCCTTTTGTGAAGGCACCCTGAAGAAGGGGTTAACATGAAGATAGACAAGAACAGGTCAATAGGGAAGATCCAAGAGCATGTTCTCTCATTCGTTTCAACTGATGCTATCACTGTACAAGAGCATGTTCTCTCATTGCGTTTCAGCTGATGCTATCACTGTCCTGTAATCTTTGTTAGATTTCTATGGCTGGAAGGTGGTCAAAAGATTATTCTTTAGCAAATACGTACGGGGAATGATACATATGTTTGTTTATACCTTAGGCGTTTCATATGCAAAAGGCATGTATAATGCAAATATATACATGAGTTTTCACAAGCTCTATAACTCAATCTTCTTTAAGCTTATGAACTTAAAAAGCACATAACACGTGCATGCATGCATGTGGCGAATTTATTTTCCAACAACACCATCAACTTCAGATTCGTATGTACACAAATATCAGACACATTTTTTCAGGCATGAAAAGGCAAGTTGTAGCAATACGAGGAAAGTAAGGGGACCATGAGTATAACAGCTGATCAAGAGTGAATGAAAAGCTCTAGAGGGATTGTACCTATAGCATATATCATCTTTCTTTCTTACAGAATATCCAGATAATATGCGGTTCATGCAGTAATAAAGGAAGCATTTGCAATTCAAACCATAGCACAAGCATAGTGGACAAGAGCACGGTTCAAAGGGTGGGAAGAATAACAGGGTGGTTCTCCTTTGGCAGAGAAGATGAGCTCGTGCACATGGAGCAATTTCTGCCAAAGGAGACTTGCCCTGCCATTCAACTACTCTGCTACCATTGTCTCAAGTAGTCTAGACTATATAAAACCTACATTCATATATACATGTAACCTCTTATAGTAAAGATATTTAGTATTTTCACGTTGGATGCAGGGTGGAAGGAGTGGAACAGCAGAAAGTGTCTAAGGCAGTCAGAGGACACATATAAAAGTTCAAGCATACAAGAAATTTGCATGATGAAAGCCTCAAGAAGTTGTGAATGGCGTTCTACCATTGTGCTTATTGGTATAATCTGCTTATTCCATGTGCCCTAGTCTATACTTGGAAATATTTAAGTTGGGTGAGATAGCTTTCAAGTTTGAAACATATATCCATTTTATTGCACCTAATTAAGTACTGCTGTCCATCATATATAGGTCCAGAAAATTTTCAGGAAGCATAACTAATCATTTCTCTCTCTTAGATAGTGTTAGCATATTCTAGAATCGGGATAAGGGTTACCACTATATAAATAACTGTGTGTTATACAACTGTGTTATATACATATCAGTACCCTAAAAGCACACAAAAATCTACCTTTAGGATCCATGTTCTAATTTTCTGCACGCCATGCCTGGAGTTTTAGTTATGTAATTAGTGAGTACTTTTTTCCAAATCCCTCACTATGCATATGAACTATAAGGGGCAAAACTGTCAACCCAGGTCTGCTTCTTTTCTCCTCTCCTTTTCTATTTTTTCATTCTTTTCTTATATTTTTCCATTATTTTCTTCGGCAGCCCATCCTACCTTTGCTGCCCCCACACCCTTAGCCACACATAACCACCATCACCCCGCTACCACCAAGCTGAGAAGACGTTGCCGCTAAGACCAACACCCCGACACCTCCAGCATCTACCCACCCTCTTTCGGCCACCCTCCGCATATTATTTCCAACGTTTATTCCACCACCGGCCGCGGCCCTCTCACCTCAAAGTCATTGCATAGGTGGGTGGTTTCGGTGGGTTGTATGTGTGTCTAGTGTAGGTCAGGAGGTGATAGGGGATGGGGTAGGGGTAAGGGTGGGTGAACCTGGGGCATGTACCTGTGATGTGGGATGGGGTTGGGGCGCAAACTCGGGGGGAAGGAAGGAGGGAAGATGCGCGCTTGTGTGTAACTGTGTGTGCAGGGCCTGTGATGGTGGGTAAGGACCGCGATGTGTGCGTGTTGTGTGTCACGGTGGCTGGGGAAAGGGGCAGTGCATGTGACAGTGTAGGATTCGGTGGATGATGGATTGGATTGGGTTTGGCAAGTTGTTTGGTAGTGCTGGGTTGGCGTCAAGGAAAGTGGGTGATGGCCAGTGGCCAGAAGTGGAAGGGGCAGAAATTTGGGCCCCGTACGTTTACGTTATTCTGTACTCAAATTCTGTAATGATGACAAAAAGATGCTCTTTTTTTGTACTTTTATTATTTTGGATACAAAATCCAAATAGTAGCCAAAAAGGGAAAATGTTTTCACCTTTTTTCGAGAGTTGAATTCATGTCAGAGAAGAGAAGGGCCACCCCACTTCTGTTCACCCTTTCCCCTCTGAAGATATTCGCCCTTTCTCTCCTCCACCTCTTCTTTCCTCCTCTTCCGTCCTGTACTCGCCGGCGGACCTGACTTCCCGGCCTCCAGCGGGAAGTTCAGAATCTCCTTGCTCCCTCTCATCTTAAGCGCAGCACTGTCGTACGCTCTCGCCGCCTCAACATCCGTATCGTACGTCCCTAACCACACCCGGTACCCCTTTCGCTCCGGGTCCCGGATCTCCACCGCAAACTTGCCCCATGGCCGCCTCCGAACCCCCCTGTAATGCCTTCCCACAGCCTTAGGATTGAAAACCATCTCCGGCCTATGTATACCCTATTTTTTGTGTTGATCCGAAAGGGTGGGTGTCAGGTCAGGGAAGTGGGTGATTTCAGGCTTGGCTTCGTAATCTAGGAAGTCAAGTTCCAGAGTGGAGTAGATGGAGTTTGAATTGGGTGAGTCGGAGTGAATTGTGTTCCAAAGGAGGGAAGTGGAGTCGGACTCGGACGGTGATGAGTCGGAGCTGAGGGCCGATTGGATGTCGGAGACTGGGGAGGTGCAGCACGGGGAGCAGAGGCTGCTGATGAATGTCTCTGTCCAGGAGAAGTCTCCAAGGAGGTGTTGGCGTATGGAGTCCAGTGTTAGTATCAGGTTCATCATCTTGAGCCATCATTCTTTACACACACATATAGTAACACACACACACACACACACATAGAGAGTGAGAGAGAGAGAGAGATTTGAACTGGAGATGGCAGTGATGGATTGAGAGTGTGGGAGGGAAGGGAAGGTCCATATATACACCTCCAATGCAGCTCGGGTAATAGTAATGAAAACGGAAATAAAAATGGTAAACATACAAAAACAATGACACAAAAAAAGTAGTGAAAAAAATAAAAGTACACAACCATAATTTGTGATTGGATACAAAAATATTGAAAACAAAAACACAATATAAATACACAATATAAAAGTGTAAACGTACGGACCCTTGGTTTTTGCCATAATTACAGGTGAATTGATGCTTTTGCACCTAGCGGTATAGGAGCACGAATGGGACTAGATACTTACTAATTGCATCGTTAGAACTCCAGACTTTGACGTGTAAAAATAGAAAACATGGATCATAAAGTGAGATTTTCTTGTTTTTCAAGGCACTTATCTGTATGTAAGCCTATAAATGTATTGCCACAATTCATTAATTACCAAGGTTACGGCAAACATACACTTTGAATTTTGTATTTTATCTTCTACTTTGTTTAGGATACTCAATCATGGAAAGATATATTCTTGAACTTAAACATCTATAAACGATCTATACAAATACAACACGGAACCTCAACATAATTGTGGGAGAAGTAAATCAATTCTTCTTGCTTTTTTGTTGTATCCAAAGCGACTGTTAATTCTCCAGATATTTTTTTAGTATCATGGCCTCTTCCTCCACCTCTGCTTCTGTTCAACTCCCACAACCTAGCACCGTTATGCTTACCCAACCATCTACCTTTTGTGGATAACATAGTTCACTTCTATTCTCAAAACCACCAAATGGCTAGGAATTATGGATGGATTTCCATTCCGCGTTCTCCTAAGAAGATCTTGTGTTCCACAGCCCAAAAACACGTTAAATATCTAGATTGTGACTCTTGGTCTGGTAATGATCAACCGGAAACTTAGCATGCTTCTTGAATCGCTTTCGGTCTCACAACCTCCGATCAAGTTTGGCGAGCTCTCCATCAAGGCTTTGGTTCACCATCTCACACGGGGCTGCTCCAACTACACGTTGGACTCCAAGAGTCTAAATGCATTGCACGTGAGCCTACTGCATCTAGTCAGCCAATCTTATCCGAGAAGTTCAATGGCATTGTGCTCGTGAATCTTGGCCCTGATTTCTCAGACATCGTAGCTGCCCTGTCAGCATCTTCGGAACCCGTTAATTAACTATCATGAAATACCTTGAATCTTGCTAAGTCTTGAGATCAGCACCTCCAATCCCCACACTATTATCGTCGGGGCAGATCCTAGGTGTTGTGTCGAGGCTGCCAAAAATTGCTTTATAAATTCAATCTAAGTTTAAACTCTCCTAAAACTTCAAATGGCTTTAGTGAAAATAAACTATATTACGTGGTAAAAGCCTAATCCAAGGTTATAATAGCAACTTCACAATGTAGATCTTTGTCTCTCAAGAAGAAAAAAAAACCCTCTGAAAACAGCTCCTCTCTCTTAGCTTTAAAAAACAACACAAGATTACTTATTAAACCAAAACTTGATTTAGTGTAACATCTTTTTTGTGTTACATAACTAACAACCTACAATGATGACAAGTGGCATTCCAATAAATTTTTAAATAAATGATACAAAATAAATCTCTTAATTGGTAAGTAGCTACTTACAAAAATATGTTTAGTTTTTCACAAGTTAAAATTCATCAAAAAATATAGTAAAAAGAATTTAAAGGCCAAGTTTAATACGATAATAATATTTTGCTAATTTATTTTTGGACACGCATAACTAACTTATTTTTCTGTTATTTAAGATTCATTTTACTGAATATGATAATAAACACGCATAGATGATGTTTGATTTTTTCTTTCAACAAAATTTATACTATTAATTTTTCGCACACGCATCGCGTATGGCACGGTGACTCCTATACTTAAGGCTAAGTCGTCACCCGCTCCGAATATGGTGAAAAGTCACACATTGCCCAATTTTCGGGTCATAAATGGATTTTTATCCAAGATAACTTATCACGTGGGAGAGTTCAGTATTAGATTGAAAATTTCAATTCTCCAAAATATATGCTAGGATTTTTCTAACCATTTTACTTTAAGGCTTTAACCGAATAGCATGTGGGTAATGTAAACAACTATTATTGACACACACGGGGGTGACCACGGAATTGCTCCCTAAGCCTGTTGAAGTCCACAGAATTTTGTTAATCCTTCTATATATACTTTTTACAAGTATTCCACACTCTTATAAAACATCTTTCTCCTGAAATTAATTCTCTTTAATCCATGTATTTTTAGTGACAATAAGTACTAACAGCAAAAGTTAAATTGATGTGTGAGTGGCGTCACCTTTCTCAAAAATTGATTTTAATTATTATCTTGATAGATGTAAAGTCAATATTCATCAATTTAAAAAATGTAACACGCATGATGATTGAAAAAAAAAACTTGAAGCAAGCGTGTTCTAAGGACGACATATGATCTCTAGAGCGTGTAAACAAATTTATTTTAGAAAAATAGAGTAAAACATGCGTATGGAAATATTCCACACTATATATTTGGTCAATCTTCTAAATCTATCTTGACAAAAGTCAACAATAGATATAAGAAAGCAATGAGGTCTACACTAATAAGTCCTATTCAATTTGCCTAATCTTTTTAGACTTGTACAGTTAATCAACATAGTAATGTGTTAGGAGTTATGCTTGATATTTGCACCTTAAAAACCCTATAAAATTAATTTTATATAAGCACCTAATCTTTAAAACGCCAGAATTTCAAGGAACGCGTTGTTGTTTGGGGTCCAAATAATTTGATAAATAGTCGCACATCCTTTTGGAAGCATTTCACGTCATTTCAAAAATTATTGGCCAGCAACACAAAATTTATTTTCTACATATTTCTTAGGTAAACAACAACAAAGGATGTTTAAACACATCACAAGTATATATATATATATATATATATATATATATATATATATATATATATATATGTAAATAATGCTACTTAAATCAAATTTTAATTGTCCTTTACTATTTAGCTCCACTTGTTACCAACGATACCATTCTACTATCACAAATGTTGAGCCAATATCAATTTTTTGTTGGTGAAACAAAAAAGTTTGAAGAAGGCAAATATCTAAGAACAAAGTTGTACACCATATTTTCAATGTTCATTCAATTACAGTCAAAGTAATTACATGCGTAGTTATGTATGACAATTAAAGCAAGCCTTCGATCTTTGTAGTGTATGAGATCATACAATGTTTATATATCATGTTTCTATGTTATAAAACTAGTGATTTCTTGAACCAGTGATATGTGATATATACGGATGAGAGAGGAAGATGAGACTAATTGTTCCCAATATACAGAACTCTTAAGCAAAACTAAACTTTTGAGTGACAAGAACAAGACCCTATTAAGTACTATGTGGGAGCTACGACGCTATAAGCCTTGCAAATCTACACGTCGGAACATTAAGGAAGCCAAGTGGTAGAGCCTTGATGGGTTATTTAAAGCAGTTATAGATGAGCTATCCTAACCAATATATCTCTAACGTGTCTTCAGTTCCGTATAAATTTTTGAGAATTGAAGTAGGAGTAATACAAGTAATAAATTAATTTATGAGAGTTAGTCATGATGATATTTGATACTATTTTTATTTTTTTTGGTATTTATAGCTGAACACATCCTTTTCCATAAGCAAAATCGTTATTTTAATTTTAGCAACAGTAGGTATGCTTTCTACAATATGTCAATATCTTTTTTTCTGTTCTATGATGTATAATATGGATTAGTATTCCTTTTGGATATTTATGATGTATATTATTAACTAACACAAGCTTGGCTTGAGACGTTAGGCTAAAAAAAAAGGTGAAGCTATAATGTTCTGTTGTGAATTATTGTTGATGTCTGCAAGAAATGCCACTAACCTTGTCTAGTGACGTTAATTGTTGCTATTCAAACTCGATTTGTAGTCAAAATTCTTTCTAGCACAATAAATATATATGTGTTTGCAAATTTTAGATTGCGAACCATATTCATACTTAACCGATGAAACTTCTAGTAGACACTAGGTGGTGATTTCCGAAATTCCGTTATGGAGTAATTATCTTTGTAATCCTAAATACAAATTGAATGTGCAATTATCATTGCTGAATTACGGAAGTGGAATTTGAAAAGGCATAGGACGGTGTGAAGTGGTAGTTTTCTAAATAACCTAATGTTATCGATCAACTCCTCTTGTCGATAGGTTCATCAGAGTCGCATTCTATAATTTCATTGACAGGACTCTAACTGAGTTTATGCGATCGACGCTTGGACTTCACCAAGGTGACTCACTATCACCCTCTATTCATATTCTGCACAAGCTCTCTTTAGCCTCACCTGTAAAGCTTAAGTCAAAAAAATTCAATGGACTACGATTAGTTGAAATGTCCTAGTGTTACTGATCTCTTATTCACGGATGATAGTTTTATTATCTGCGAAGGCTAAAGTTGACCAAGTTTCCGGATTTCGTGTGGATCTTGTAAGTGTATAAAATGTATCATGTCGGCGACTTTTGAGGATCAACTCTAAACAGCCTCTTAAAATATCAACATCGTAATATACTCTAGAATTTACCATATAGTGGCAAGAGAACTTGGTTGCCGCTTGATTTACTTTGTGGCTTTTTAACACCGTACTTTGTTGCTAAAGACATCTCTTGTTACTTTTATGTGGCTATAAGTATCTCACACTACAAGAAAACAGGGTTTTTGCGACGGGGAAATCCGTCGCTAAAACCCTGTTTTCCGTCGCTAAAAGAATTAGCGACGGATTCACCGTCGCTAAAAATCCCTCGTATAAAAGCCCGTCACTAATAATTTAGCGAAGGAATGTTTTAAATCCGTCGCTAAATATGTCATTTTTCCGACGGATTTATTTTTAATTAACGACGGATATTCCGTTGCGAATTGTATTGTTTAGCGACGGATTTATATTTTCGAGACGGAATATTCCGTCGCTAAAAAATATAATTCGCGACGAAATATTCCATCTCTAAATAATTATTCCGTCGCCAAAAGTCAATTTTTTTTTTGAATTTTTTTTTTTATTTTTCAATTACCCAGACCTGTAATCCAATTTTCAAATCTCAACAACAACGCGCAATAATCAATACAGAAAGAAATATATATAATCAATTATAAAAAATATTTATAATAAAAAAAGTTCATATATGTAAAAGCCGGGAACCGGATATAGCCGGTTAGGAGAGGGGAGAAGAGTACAAGCCGGGCACGGGGGGGGGGGGGGAAGCTAGGAACGGGCACGGGAAGGGGCTCATCAGGGGTTCCCGAGTCCCGGATCTGGATCCTGCTGATCCGGGGCCGGGGTGGCCTGTCCAACAGTGCCCTGCTCCCTGATCATCCGTCACACCACTGTAGCAATGCGCTGGATCTCCTCGTCGTCCAACTGAGGCCGAGGAGCCGGTGTCTGTGGAGGGGCAGCAGGGGGTGAGGACGCTCCTATCACGGCACGAGCAGTCGTGCTAGGCAGGCCGCGTATGCGGCCTTTCGGCCGATTCACGACCTCCGGCGTATCCAGCCATCGCTTCAACCCCCCAGTACTCGCAGCCGTACTAGTGGACGCTGATGGCTGTCCGGACTGCTGCTCGGACCCCCTTAGCTGTTCATACGAGGCCTGCAAAAATAGTGGTTTAACGATATGTTAGGGCATTAATTAACGAAACAGACATTGAGGATAGAAAGAAAAAACATTAACTTAAATAAATTGACTCACATCGATCCGCCGGGCAATATCTGAAATATAGTCGCCCGCCCGGTGCGTCTCGTCCTTGTCCTTCTTCCGCACGTGCGTCTGATTATACGTCAGAGCTACGACCTCATCATCCTCCAGATCCGGGTGCTCGACCGCGTTCTTGTGTCGGACGATGTCGTGTGGCACCGACCCCCCCGTGTGCGTCGGATCTTTGTTCTGTCTGTTCTCAGTCCCGCTCTTACTCTTGGCGTCCCAACCTGGATCCGCAGCCCACCGATCTATCATCTCCCCCCATACACGGTGAGATATCCAATGTGGGGGATATCTCGCCATGTCCGTCATCGGGGCACCCGCGGGCAGCGCCTTCTTTGCCCGGTCCCGTGCATCGTGGAGCCATCGGCGGTAATTCTTGCCGATGTAGGCAAAGAAAGCCTGCTGCCCCAGTACCTGCTGCTGAGGCGTGTCAAACGTGAACCCCTCCTGTAAGGCATTCAATAACACAAATTAACAACATAAAACAAACTGTAATTTAACATTTACTAACGCTGAAAAAAATACTTCACCGTACCAGCCACTCCTCCCATAGGGCCTCCCTCGCAGCGGCATCCCAGTCCTTCCAGTACAGGCGTGGCTCGAAGAATCGGCCCTTCACAAGAACGCCGATCTTCGTCCTCGCCATATTCTCCAGGATCCTGCCAAAGAAGTAATTAAATTAATTAATACAGTTCAAATATAAATTAACACCCCAAAATTTTGTAATAAGGCATGAGGTGATATTTTTAGTACTTACAGGCCCTCCTGCGTGAGCGTAACTCTCTGTTTACGCTGGGGGTCGATGCGTACCCCGCGTGTCGGACCACGGCCTCGTCGAGATCCTACAAAACACAGACATTAATACAGTTCAAATATAAGGCTAGCGAAAATGTACGAAACACCGTTATCAACTATACCTGAGGTAGAACCCACGGAAGATGGAGAATGCACGCGCGTGTGGGATGAATCTGCGTCGGGCTGGGGCGACGGCTCGAGCTGGGGCTGGGGCGACAGCGATGGCTGGGGCTGGGGCGACGGCGACGGCTGGGGCTGGGCCCCCGATGGCTGTCCGCGATCACTCTGTGCCTCGTCATCAGTAGGCAATGACGAGGTGGGACTAACCGGGGAGGAAGCAGCTCGGCGTCCAGCCTGGCCACGAATAGCCCGTATCCTATCCATATCTGACTTCATATAGATTATATACAAAGACATTAACACGTGAAAAACAATAATTTAGGCATAAATCATCATCGGCACTATATATATATATATATATATATATATATATATATATATATATATATATATATATATATATATGAACGGATGTGCAAAAACACATCAATAAACCCCAAGTTCTAAAATGTTACTACATTTTTCCCGTGATGTTACAACATTACAAGTCAATCATTTTCAGTTTGCGAATCATCTTCATCACTTTCCTCATCGCCCTCTTCTTCGTGGGACTCGTCGTCCTCTTCATCTTCTAATTCATCCTCTTCATCAGTAGACTCGGTCACATCATCTCCAACACTTTCAACATCTAAAAATACTTCATCATCTACGACTTCTTCTCCCACAAGAAGTGTTGTTGGAAGAGGAAGATCGTCCTCCTCGTTGTTGACCTCAACAGGAAACAAGACACGTGGTTGGTCGGCTTGAAAGGAGTCTAGCTCACTGTCATATGTCACGGGCAATTTCTTGGACTTGATAGTTGTATACCAATGAGATTTGGGATTGGCGACGTCCTCCGCGTACAAGACTTGTACAGCTTGACTAGCAAACACAAAGGGCTCGTCTGATGCAAGTCTTGACTTGACATTGACATCTACAATCCCTTGAGAGCTAACACGGATTCCTCTACTGCATGTGACATCGAACCACGTACACTTGAACATTACTAGGCGGTTTTGGGAACCCAGATATGTTAGCTCAACAATCTCATCTAGCTCTCCGTAAAAATCCATGCAATTCTCTGCATAACAGTCGCCGTTGACCAAGACTCCACTGTTTTGGGTTTGTTTTGTTCGGTCATCATCTTTTACGTTAAACCTAAACCCGTTGATGATATAGCCTCCGTAACAGGATGTTTGTTTGTTAGGGCCTTCGGCTAGTAATTTCAAGCATGAGGCCACTGGTCTATCCATTGACTGAACCTATTGTAGATGACGGTAAAAATTAAGGATAAATCAGTATACTAATTGGCCACAGAACTGTAAATAACACATAATATAATTTTGTTAAATAATCTTACACGGATTTTGAACCACTGTACAAATTGTGATTTCTGATGAGATTCAAGTCCAGCGGGATCAGTGATTAAAGATTCCGCATCGAACTCACTGCAAACCAATATGCATTTAACTCGCTTAACACACACTTTCAATTATGTACAGCAATGTAAGTGAATTAATACTTTAACTTACTCAACGAATGCCGAAACTTCATCACAATTTAGAAGGGCATATATTGTTGCAGCACTGTACTCTTCATCTATTAGCCATCGAGTACGTTCGGCCGAACGGACTCCCTGGCTGCTTGAATATTGACAATTGCCCTTCCAAATTTGTGCTTGC
This sequence comes from Escallonia herrerae, assembly GCA_033070095.1. NCBI lineage: Eukaryota > Viridiplantae > Streptophyta > Magnoliopsida > Escalloniales > Escalloniaceae > Escallonia > Escallonia herrerae. Next base: position 385,352 of record JAVXUP010000184.1, read on the forward strand.
TCCGGGATCATTTCGGCCTAGTTGATTTAACCTCGTACCAACATTAGGCCCGAAATATTGACTACAAAAGTTTACAAGTTCTTCCGTTACGTAAGCCTCCGCAATTGAGCCTTCAACCCGAGCCTTATTACGGACTTTTTTCTTTAAATGGAACATGAACCTAGAAGTTTAGCGAATCGAGTTAGGTGGAATATCAATGATAACAGATGTCGCATTAGGTGTAAACGAACAACTGTAACAATTTAAGGATTACCTCTCGAAGGGATACATCCACCGATATTGCACGAGTCCACCCATCTTAGCTTCATACGCCAAGTGAACAGGCAGATGCTCCATTGAATCAAAGAACGAAGGTGGGAAGATTTTCTCCAGCTTGCAAATCGTCACCACAATGTTCTTCTCAAGCACTTCCATGTTACTCACCCGGATCGTAAAAGAGCATATATCTCGAAAGAAATGAGATAATTCAGTCAAAGTCTCGCAAACAACCCGTGGCAACAGTCCCCGGAAGGCAATAGGAATATCTCCATGAATACGTGGCAGTCGTGACTCTTCATCCCTTGGAACTTGCATTCCGATACATTGCAACAACGAGATATGTTGGACGCAAACCCATCCGGAAGCTTCAAATTCTTAACCCACTGACAGACCTTCTCCACTTGTTTCTTGTCTAGACAGTAAGGTGCTTTCGGAAGTATGGTCCTCCCACTGACTGTCCGAGGATGCAATTCACGGCGTACACCCAACTGTTGTAGATCCCTTCTCGCTTTAAGGTGATCTTTCCATTTGCCCTTGACATTCATCACTGTGTTGAACACATTATCAAAAACGTTCTTCTCAATATGCATCACATCCATGTTGTTTCGGATAACGAGCGTCCTCCAGTAGGCTAACTCCTAGAAGATACAAAATTTTCTCCAGTTGTGCTCTTTCCCGAACCCTGCAATCTTCCGATCCGGCACACCCTTACCGTGTGGTATGTCAGTACCAAGTGCCTCCAGGTGTGAGAGTACTTCTTCACCAGATGGGTAGTCCAGTGTGACAACCTCACGCTCGATTGTCCCGTCAAATTTATCCTTCTGCCTACGAAACTGATGGCCCGGTGGCAAAAGCTTACGGTGACATCCGAACCACGAGGCCTTTCCGCCGTGCTTTAACGTATGACCGGGGTTCACGCCCATACAAGCAGGGCATGCTAGCTTCCCATGTGTGCTCCAGCCACACGTCATTCCCAATGCGGGGAAATCATGTATAGTCCACATCAAAGCAGCCCTCATTTGAAAATTTTGTTTAAGGGATACATCACATGTTTCGACTCCATGATTCCATAATTGTTTTAACTCATCAATCAACGGCCTTAAATACACATCTATGTCCTTACCGGGACTCTTCGGCCCCGGAATAAGCAACGACAAGAACATATACGGCTTCTTCATGCACATGCCTGGTGGAAGGTTGTAAGGGACAATAATAACAGGCCAACAGGAGTAAGGCGTGGTAGACTGACCGAAAGGGTTGAACCCATCGGTTGCCAGACCAAGTCTAACATTCTGAACTTCCTGAGCAAAGACTGGATGCCTGCAGTCAAACTCCTTCCACGCCTCTCCATCAGCTGGGTGTGTCAGCACATCGGCATCGTTGCTGCGAGTCTCACGATGAGCCCTCATATGTTCAGCTGTACTGGAGGAGTAGTACATTCTCTGAAGCCGTGGTGTGACCGGAAAATATCGCAATATCTTCCATGCAATGTTTTTCTTCTTCCCTTTGTCCGGTTTGTACCTCGAATGATCACATACTGGACATACTGACAAATCCTTATTCTCTTTTCAGAATAATACACAATCGTTATTGCACGCATCTATCCGGTCATAGCTCAACCCAAGTTTCCTCATCATCTTCTTCGCGTCATAGTACGACAGCGGTAGCTTTTCACTTTCGGGCAGTATTTCTTTGATGAAGGTAACAAACTCGTTAAAACTTTTCTCACTCAGCCCGTGGTCTGATTTCAACTGTAATAACCTACTAACCGCAGACAGCCGTGTGTGTTTTGGAGCTCCATCCCACAGCGGCTCTTCTGCAGCTCTCAACAACTCATAAAACTGATGAGCCCCCTCGATCGGCGGTTGTGGACTGTCGTTACCCCAGTCAACATTAGCATGCCCAGCATCCATAATCATATCTCGGAAATCATATCGTGCCTCCTCCCTAACTTCAGTTTGACTAGCCAGGTTGGACGACAATACTATCGTTTTCCCGTGCTGCGTCCACCTTGTGTATCCACCCATAAAACCGTACCGACGAAGATGCCATTTTACTTCAATTCTTTTTCTCCAGTGCAACAACTCACATCTACCGCACGGACACCTTATCTTATCAAGGTCAACATGTGCAGGATGCGCATAAGCGAAGTCGAGAAATTCGTCAACGCGACACTCAAAATCTTCAGCATTCTTCCTTTTCATCCAACTTCGATCGACTAACATGACGACTGAATTATGGTACTGTATACCACCTTCAATAATGACCAGTGATTAGGCATATACCACCTCAAAACCATATCTGTATGCACCCAGAGAAACACACGAGAACGTGTACCAAATATCCACGACATAGAACACAAAGCATGAGTCAAAACACTATTTTATAAACAATTAGCTTTTCCAAATTGTCCAAACTGGACATCCAAAGGCTCATTACAAATCATTACTTTGTAATGAGTACCTTTGAATGGGAACTAAGGGTTTCTATGCATGCATGCGTTCAGAAATTGATAACATATGCAAGAATCTTTCTGAAATATCAAAACTGCAGAAAGATCGTTATTTAGTCCTAATTACGGTTATTTAGTCCTAATTAGGGTTTAATTATGCCGAGTAGTATTGATTAGTCCTAATTAGGCTTAATTGGGTTATGTTAGTGCAAATTACGACTAATTAGGCTAACTATAATCAATATGCGCGTAATTGGGTTCATTTTGGCTAATTTGGGGTAATTACAGCTACTTTGATTTTCATTAGGTTCTTAGGGTTAATTAAAACTAATTAGGCTCGTTAGAGCTAATTAATTAGGGTTAATTGATTTATTAAAATATTTATTTTTTAAATATCGGACACCGTCGATCAGACGTGGTGTCTGTGTTTGCGCTAACTAACAGGTATCTCAATCTAATTGGGTCCCATTCTCCGTCAACAATCTCAATTCTCAATTCTCAAATGCCCCTCAATGCAATAAAAATTAACAAAAATCACACATTCAATCCAATTGGGTCCCATCCTCCGTCAATAATCTCAATATCTCAAATGCTCAATGCACAATTAACAATCTAAAATCATCAACTAACAACCTAAAATCATCAATTAATAATGGCAATTATTTCAAATGCACAGCTAATAACCTAAAATCATCAATTAACAACCTAAAATCACAGATCAATAATCACAATTCTCAAATACACAATTAACAACCTAAAATTATCAAACAAATTATCAATGTTCAAATAGGAAAAAATTGTTCAAAATGCACATATCTGATGCGCTTGAATTATTTCAATTTAGGGTTCGATTATATTAGGGCATTCAATTTAGGGTTCAATTAGTTTAATTTAGGGTTCGGTTTGATCACGGGCATTCAATTTAGGGTTTAATTAGGGTTCAATTACATCAATTTAGGGTTCAATTAGGGGGTTCTATTGAATCAATTTAGGGTTCGGTTGATTTGGGGCATTCAATTTAGGGTTCAATTTAGGTTTCAGTTGGATTAGGGCATTCAATTTAGGGTTCAATTGGGGGTTAATTTAGGGTTTGATTCGATTAGGGCATTCAATTTTGGGGTTTAATTAGGGTTCAATTAGGGGGTTCTATTGATTCAATTTAGGGTTCGGTTGATTTGGGGCATTCAATTTAGGGTTCAATTAGGGGGGGTTCAAGTATTTCAATTTAGGGTTCGGTTGGATCAGGGCATTCAATTAGTTTAATTTAGGGTTCAATTCGATTAGGGCATTCAATTTAGGATTTAATTATGGTTCAATTACTTCAATTTAGGGTTCAATTAGGGGGTTCTATTAGTTCAATTTAGGGTTCGGTTGATTTGGGACATTCAATTTAGGGTTCAATTAGTTCAATTTAGGTATATGGGTATGTTTGCACCCGCTGAGTTAATTATGCTATGTTTAATATAGTATGAATTAGTTGGTGATGATGGAAGATAAGATTATGTTTTCTGGTCCTAACTGAGCATCTTCGTCCAAGATTCAAGGTTTAGGGTTTAGGTATATGGGTATGTTTGCATAGTTTACGTATTATTCCACCACAACACTAACACCAATAAAAAAAACTCACTCATAAATAGGGCCAGCACAGATGTATTTTTATTGAGAAGATTATTATGATCTCAGCAAAAGGTAAGAGTTATCAAATTGCATAACAATTATAATGGTAGGATTAAGGTGAATCGGAACATACCTTTGTCGCCGATTGCTCCGCCGGTGGTGAAGACCGAAGAAGATTGGGATTTGGGAGAATGTGGCCTGTTAGCGCCGGTGGACTGGTGGAGTGACTGGAGGACGGAGGTCTTCAGAACTCAGACCGGTACTGCCGGTGCAGAGGTCGCCGTGAGGGCGTCCGTCGGTTTGTGCTTCGTCGGAGTGAGGAGCGGCGGCAATGTTGGTGGTGCGGCGACAGTGGAGGCTTGGTGGCGCGGCAGGGGGAGGATGAGGTGTTGCCGGCGTGGGGCACAATGGAGATGAGAACGGCAGTGAGAACAGGGCAGTGGAGGTGGGGCACCGTGGGATCGCCGACGGTGATAACTCAAAATTTTCGAAGAGAGAAATGGGGACGGAGAGAACCAGATCGGGGGGATTTATTAAACACTTTTAGCGACGGAATGAATCCGTCGCTAAAAATCCGTCGATGAAGGTCGCACTTTTACCAACGGACGTTTTAGCGACGGAGTTATGCCATCGCTAAAAGTGTTTTATTAAACCCTTGGAAATAAAAAAAAATTCTAAAAAAGTTTTAGCGACGGAACTTTCGTCGCTAAAAGACCGCCGGCAAAATTCCGTCGCTAAAAACTTTTTGCGACGTCTGATTCCGACACTAATAGTATTTAACGACGGACGTTTTACCGACGATACTTTCCGTCGGTGAAAGATGATTTAGCGACGGAATAACTTCCGTCGCTGAAAATCCGTCGCAAAAGACCTTTTTTCTTGTAGTGTCAAACGACACGAATTGTAACGGCCGTCCCTTGCTTTCAACCGGCAACTAAGTTCTTTTCCTCTGGAAAAAGCTACCTTTGGGGGAAGACAAACTCATCATCCTTCTATTGACTATTGTTACTTTTAAGTTCCTGCATAAACCATCATCCCCACAGGCCACAATAAACTCTCAAGTCAAGATCACAACCTAGTCTATAAACAATAAGCCACCCAAAGTACTTCCCGTATTAAAAGTGCCTTCTTGGCAACGTAACCAAAGGCCTAATATTCGCCAACAAATATAGATGTCACTGTGCCAGCTTTTTTTTAATAAATGTACAACACCATAAATCTTTTCCTAAAAAGGAACAACTCCTCGACATAATCCTGTATCTAATCAATCGACTTAAGACTCCAACCAACTCAGCACAATAAGTACAGTGTATGGTCAGAACATGTCAACGTTTAATTAAACCTCACATATGATAACAAGTAGATACAGTGCCAAACATAGAATATGGCTCTAAATACTACAGCCGTAAATAAAATCAAACGAACAAGGAGAGTAGTATAATAGCCTATTAATAAAAAGTTTATCTTTTTTCTTTGCAAAATCACACGTCGGGCAAGATAAATTGAGCAAGGGAATTTTATAATTGCAAGCAAAAAAAAATATGCCAATATAATAGCTTATGATAGTACTCTATAAGATATTACAGGCAAGGCACATCTATATCTATATTTATATCTTCTATACATATATAAAAGCATCTATAAGCTTAAATGACTAATCTTTTTTTTCCTTAAAGTATATTTTTTAATTAATATTTTCATAAAATATTAAGGGTGAGTAAGTGTGTTTTTGACCTATAACATTTTTTTTCTATTAAATAACCTTTTTAAGTTTGAGTGTTATTTAAAAATGAGGGTGTTTTTGACTTCTCATAAGATACAAAGCCTCTTTCCTTAAAATACCCTTATTGGGATATATGTTTTGATTAGAATTAAGGATTGCTTTGACTTCTGACTTAAAACCTTTTTTTTAAAATACCTATTATTAATAAAAGTGTGACTAAAAATAAGGGTATTTTTTACTTCTCATATTGTAACAAGTCCCCTTCATTAAAATATCCTTACTGAAATATATATTTTTATTAGAGTAAAGAGTTGTTTTGACTTTTATTAAAAAAAAATAAGAAACCTTATGAAAATTCTATAAAATCACTCTTGAACTCCTGCATGCTAGCTAATTATTGAAAAAATTCCTATCAAACCCTACTGTCTCTATTCACGTTAAAGCTAAATTACCTTAGAGTTATTACATGTTCTCCATCATATTTGATTAAAGAAAATAACGTGCAGAGTTTTCTATAGCCTTTTTTGAGAAATGATATATACCTATACTAAAGAGTTGCACATATGGGCTTAAATGGGTAATCTTTTTTTTTCCTTAAAGTATATTTTTCTAATTGATTTTTCCATAAAAGGTTAAGCGTGAGTAAGGGTGTTTTTGACTTATAACATTTTTTTCTCATTAAATATCCTTTTTAAATGAGTATCATTTAGAAAGAAGGGTATTTTTGGCTTCTCATAGGATATCAAGCCTTTTTCCTTAAAATACCCTTATTGGAATATATGTTTTGATTAGACTTAAGGATTGTTTTGACTTTTGATTTAAAAAAAATCATTAAATATCTTTTTTTAATAAGAGTGTGATTAAAAAATAAAGGTGTCTTTGATTTCTGATATAATATCAAGTCTCTTCCGTTAAAATATCTTTATTAATAAATATGCTTTTGTTAGAGTAAAGAGTTATTCGGAATTTTATTGAGAAAAAAAAAAAGAAGAAACCCAATGAAAATCTTATAAAATTACCCTTGAATTCATGCATGCTCTCTAATTATTAAAAAAATTCACTCAAACCCTGTCGCCTCCATTCATGTTAAAACTAAACTATCTGATAGTTATTAGATTTTCTCCATCATATTTGATTAAAAAAAATACTTGCAGAAAATAGATTTTCTATAGCCTTTTTCGAGAAATGTAATATACCTAAACTAAATTGAATATTTCGTTAGAAACTCAATCTTTTTTAATTTTGTACTATTTCATGTTTGTATGTTGATATGCCTAAACTACATATTTGAATTATTCTGCATGTATATGGATTTCAAAAGAAAAATATTAGTACATTGAGAATATCGTAAACATGAAGTTTAATTCTAGATTTTGAATATGACATATTTGTATAAGGAAACTATCATAAAAGTACTGGAGTTTTTTAAGATTTTCTATATGCATATGTAATTCTGACCGGAGTTAAATGGCTAATCCTCTTTTTTTTTCCCTTTATAAGATGCCCTTTTTAAATTGAAGTCTTTATACAAAATTAATGTTGATTAGGGGTATTTTTTATTTGAAACTTTTTTCCCATCAAATGCCCATCTTGAATTAGAGTGTTGTTAAAACAAAATAAGGGTGTATTTGACTTCTCTTAAGATATCAAACATCTTACCTTAGAATATCTGTATAGGAATCTATGCTTTACTTGAAGCTAAGGGTTCTTTTGTTTCTTATAAAAAGAAAAAAAGAAAAATTCCTATAAAAACTTATAAAATCACCCTTGAACTCTTGCACGTGCTTTGGTTACAGAAAAATTTCTATCAAAACTTATCGCTTCAATTCACGTTAAAGCTAAATACCTCAGAGTTACGACATCTTCTACATCAATTTTGATTAATAAAAACAGATTGTAAAGAATATTGTTTTCCATAACTTTTAAGAATAAACATAATCTACCTAAACTAATTTAAATATTCTATTAGAAATTCAACTTTTTTTTCATTTTGTATTACATATTTGTATGTTGATGTATATGCTACAAATCTCAATAATTTGCATGTGTGTGTGTGTGTGTGTGTATTTCAATGCAAATATATTTGTAAGTTGAAATTATCAAATAATTGAACTTTAATTTTAGATTTTAAAAACGGACATATTGGTGTAAAAAAGTTACGGTAAAATTGGACCTCTAGAAATTTTAAATGCATAAGAATGGCTCGATCAATTCACTACAAGAAAATCCACTTTTAGCGAAGGAATTTTCCGTCACTACAAGTGGGTCTTCCATCGTTAAACACTTTTAGCGACAGACTGTCCGTCGCTAAAAGTCCGTTGCCTATAACACCGTCACTAAAAGTTTTGCAACAGAATTTTCTGTAACTAAAAGTGTTTTCTAAATTTTTGAATTACTAAAAAATCTTTTAGCATCGAAATTTCCATCACAAAAGTTTTTAGCGACATCAATTCCGTCGGTAAAAGTATTTCTAAATCATTTACCAATAAATTTTTAACGACACAATTTCGTTGCTAAAAGTCTGTTTTTAAAAATATTTATCATTTTGTAGAAGGACTTTTAGCGACGGAATTCCGTCGCTAAAACCTAAAAGGATGTTTTTATTAATCTTTAAAATGCCAAATCTGTTTCAGACAAACTAATTCTAATCAACTAATCCATCAATAATTTAATTATTTAAACTAGCATTCATCTTTATCAAATTTCAAGTAAAACAAATAAGATTTAAGTTAGATGTTCACTGAATATAATGTATAATATATTACATCGTACAAGCTCAAAAAAAATAAAAAATACAAGTTATATTGAATCTAGAAAAATTATAAACCAAGGATTTGCGCCAAAGCCTGCACAAGAAAAAAATACAAGTTACAAGTTACGAGGCACGGAGGATGACCATGAATGCTAATTTACCAATTACCTTAATCAGAGGCTAGCCATAACCTAGGTTGATTTTATGAAGCCTTTATAATGTATTTGCATATTATGAAGCACTAAGCAATGGCAACAGAATAATATAACCAACCTATATAATTACACCGGTCACAGTCTCCACCATGAGTCTATATTATGCGTTACATATCCAACAGACTGTTTGAAATAGTGGCTGAAACACCCCAATGGTCTCAGAGAACATTTCATTTTGACAAATTCACAAACACATGGCAGTAGTATTTCATTGAGACAAAATTTACACACCCATGCAGATGGGTAATACAAGTATATGCTTACAAAATGGGATGGCCAAAGACCCAAATTCCCAACCCTGAAAATCTGAAGTCTGAATTTTGAACAGCAATAGGGATATTTTGGTGTAATTTTCTGCTAACGCAACTAAAATTTACCTTACTAATCTACAAAAGAAAAGGTCTTATATAACAGTTGACGAAAGAAAACGGCGAAATAGGTACTTACTGGCACGAGAACCGGAAGCACCGGCTTGGAGGCCTTTCTTCTTAATGATGAAGCTCGATCCAATGAAGGTGATGGAAGCGGCAAGGCTACACCCAATCAAATTAGCAGTATACATGACCGCAACAAATCTAGGTCTTCTTTATGGCAAAAAATGAGTTTTTCATTTAATTGTAAGACAAACACGGATAATTAAAACCCTAGATTTAAATTTTGGCTATACAAGTACAACAATATGGGTCTTAGCATGGAAAATGAATTTATTAGTCGTAGAATTACAGCAATGGGGGTTTTAGCATAGAAAATTTGCTTATTTGGTTTGAAGGTGCTCCGAGTTCGAGCTGTCAAATTTCTAATTCTCAATTAGAAGTTAGAACTTGCCTGTCAAAATTCTAATTCGAGCTACCAGTCACTTGTCGCCGTCGCTAATCTTCTCTCGAATCTGGAACATGAAGAAACTTTGCCGATCTTCTCTCGGCTGGCATGGGTGCAACATGGAGATGCGGTGGCTGGCGACAGTGGATCGGAAATCGACTGGGCAGAGGCGTGCGGGGCTGTGGCAAACAGACATGCATGGCTGTTATGCCGGTGGGGCATGCCTAGCTGCTGGCGTCCACAGGGCTACGGTGGGGGGGGTGGCAGGGGTGCGGCAGTGGGGGCTGCAGAGAGAAAGGCAGAGAGAAAATAGGGAGAGAAGGTTGTGCAGCGGCGGGGAGAAAAGAAAAGAATTAGGGTTTGTGTCCATTTAAGTAACTTTTAATGACGGATTTTGACCGTCGTTAAAAGCCTGTCACTAAAAGTTATTAAAATTTTCAAATAAATGGACTTTTAGCGATGGAACTAATCCGTCGCTGAAAGTCCGTCGCTAAAAGTAATTTAAACATTATTTTTCAAAAAAGGAAGAATTTCACAAATTCAAATTAGCGACGAATTTACCGTCTATAAAAGTCCGTCGCTAAATATTTACCGACGAAAAATTCTGTGGGTAAATATCTTTAATGACGGACATATCCGTCGCTAAAAGTACTTTTTAGTGACGGATATTACATCGCCGCTAAAAATCCGTCGCTAAAAATAGTTTTTCTTATAGTGATTATGCTCCTAATTATAACTTGAGTTCGTGACAAGTACATAATCCTATATTCGTATTTGAGTTATTGAAATACCTTTATTTGCATTACAAGATATCCTTCGTATGGTTATTATTTTTCTATGATCTACTGTATTCCAAAATATCATATATTTATATGATAACAAGTTTTTCATATATCTACTGTCTTCATATATTTTAATCTTATAAGTGATAGGATTAGATGAAGCTCAATTGATAAAGATTCCAATTTATTTCAACTCAAATGATTAATATCATTTTTTTCAGCTTGAAAACTCTCAAGTTTTGATACGCAAGGGGTTAAATAACTAAATATTTTTTGCCTTAAACTATTCTTTTCAAGTTTAAAAGTTTTCTAAATATCTTGACTTTTTAAAGGTGAGGCTAAATTACTACCGTTTGACTAACTTTAAATATTTTGAAGCTAAAGAAGTTTATTAATTGATCTTTTAGTGACAAAAAACTATGAATATAATCAAAACGGGTAAGAATTTGGTCCAGCGTATAAAATAATCTCAAGGGATTAAAATGGCTAAACATTTTCATTAAAAACCCTTTTTAGAAATAAAATATTTGCAAAAGTTAAGTGTATTTTTTACTTTTAAAAATGTGAGACTAAACTATAATATTTTGGGCTAATATAAACAATTTGCTATTACAGAGGTTTCACTAATGCATCTTGAAGTGACAAAAATGTGAGAGTGAATCTGACCCAATCTTATAAAGGTGATGTTAAAACTCTGTTCACTTTTAAAGAAAATCTTATCAAAACATAACCTTAAAAATTACCATCATCAAAATAACCCATGTTCCTGAGGTTAAGGTGAAGTCACAATGGATAACACTTACTTTTAAAAAGTAAAGTTGTATTTATCCGTTAAAAAAATATTTTTTACTTATGTCATCAATACATTCTTTTTAAATGTCAATACTGCCTCATTTTGTATCTACAAAGTACATACATCATAAAATTTTACAGATCTTAATCTTTCAAATTAGGTTTTCAACCTAAATTCTCCCCTCACCCGGCTGTTGCACCTTCCTCGGCAAGCACTCTGCCTTAAAGTTGGCAAATCGACTCAGCCCCACCGGCCTTATCTCGGTGCTGGCAAACATCAGCCTCCACGTTATCCCACCCCCGTCAGGCCGCCTCCACCGCCGTAAACATCCTTGGCACAAAGCGCCAAAATCAGTAATATATCTGTAACATTAGTTTTGAGTGTGTGTGTGTGTGCGCGCGCGCGCTAACAAGAGGTGTGGTGGCCATGGAAGGCTGATTGATGGCAATTATGATTTGTGAAAGGTCGATTTGAGGCGGTGTTGAGGCATCTGGTGGCGGTGGGTGAATTGGACAGGTGGTGGGCTCATTGAACCTAGTGGTAGGCTGATCAGTGGTGGCCTTCTGGTGGTGGTGGGTGAATTGGACAGGTGGTGGGCTAATTGAATGTAGTGGTAGGTTGATTAGTAGTGGGCTCATTGAACGCAGTGGTAGGCCGATCAGTGGTGGTTAATGGCGACAAACAAGAATAGTTTGACGCAAACAAGAATATTATATATCTTCTTCCAGATTTTGAACCCTAAATTCAAATTTTCATTTTTGTTCATTTGGTTTGTTGAATGGTGATGGTTTGTTGCAAGTGATTGGAGTGAAAAAGCTGTAACAATTGACTGGGTGAGAAAGCCGAAGAACACGATGATGGTAGGATGTGATTGTGGCTGAGGCTATGGTTGGTTGTTGGGGTGTGGGTGGGTGGGAGTGTGTGTGTTTGTGTGTGTGTGTGTGTTGAAGCTAAAGAAGTGTAAAGGGATGATGGTCGTGATAGCGGTAGAGCTGTTTGGTGAGATGAAGGGACGAGGACTAACATTTGAAGAATTACATTCCTAAGTGATAGACATTCTAGTCTTTTCATCTTTTAGTATTTTGTTTTCTAGTCTTTTCATCTTTCATTGTATAAGTGCTATTTGTTCCACATAATAGACACGCGTGTAATTTTATCATCACCTCATAGTCATGGGTACAATTAATACTATAGTTTTCTTAAGTATCAAAATTTTGTACCGTAGGCAATATCTTTATTCTTTTTATTTTGATGATATAGGTCTTTATTTGAAGAATAATCTGGGTCATAAATTATTCTTGATAAACATTTGTTGAGTTTGTATTTATATGAAACTTGTAATCCGTATGTATAAATATAGGGTGAAAAATGTAGGGTTGTGAACATTATTGAAATTAATTTGTTCATTATTATTATCGATATCAACTTCACACATTTATTTCGTAGCATAGATTTCAGAAGGACACACATAGATACACATGCATATGGACTTTTTAGATGAGGAGGTTTTGTATTATCATATAAGTTTTGTGCTAAAAATAAAAGTCCTTATTGTACTACTAAGATCAACAAAGTCATGCTAGACAAAAATAAAAGAGAGTTTTAGAGTACACTATCAAGTACACTATAGATTTTTTTAATTGAAAAGTAGAAAAAAAAAGTATAATTAAGATTTTAAATAAATTTTACTCGAACGTTGGAACTTAAGATTGAAAAGATTGAAAGAAGACTTGCTTTGTATTTTATTCTTAAAATAAGAGATACATGAAAATTATACTCCCTTCGTTCCAAATTATTTGATCATATTTGACTGCACCCTTATTTAGAATATGAGTCTTATTATATGAGTTTCTCATTCTATCCTGAGAGAGAGAAGGGGAAGAGGAAAATAGTTCAACAGAGAGAAATTAGTTGGTTGAGAATTAAATGTAGAGAAATAAATAGAATAAAAAAAAAGTGTACAAACGGTAAACAAGTAAAAACACCTATATAATCTTTCTTAACTTGGAAATGATCAATTTTTTTGGGATAGTCAAAAAGAAAATATGAATTTCTTTGGGGCAGATGGAGTAATAGACTAAATCATTACCAAAAACAAATATAATGCAGGGTATATTTTGACCCCATAATAATCACTATAAGAAATGGCCATCACTGTACAAAAAGAAACAAAATAGATAATGAGTCATACTGAAAATATTCAATAATAATATTTTGAACTTTAATGGTGATGCTTGTAGGAAAAAAGTGTCAAAACTCTAAACATAAATGATAGAAAAAACTTTGGAAAGATCATTGAAAGATAGGGCAACTAAATTTCTTGCCTGAGCAGTTCAATTTCTCTATGTGTCCTACTAGATCTCTTGAATTCGCTTAATTCTTGATTTTAAAGATACAACATTTAAACTCACAAATCATTTCGTCGTACAAACTTTGTTGTACATTATTGATCATAATTTCTTTCCGTTAGACACTTTACTTTCAACAATCAGTTTTGAGTAAATTTTTGAACTTTCGTTAATTCAAACTTTTTCTCAATTTCGCTTCCTACACTTATATATGTCATTAAAATATATTACAGAAAATTAGACAACTCCAATATATACACTTGACATTAATTATCTCTTAACACTATCTTCACTTTTATTACCGTACAATAAAACTTCTAGTGTTTCAATGAGAGTTTGATACTTGTGAAAGATGCTTGAAACTGATTACAATATCAATGTACCTTCGATAAGAAAATATAATATGAAACAGTCAGGATTCTCTTTACCGACAACTTGATGTGACGAAAGAAATAAGTATGATAAATAGTGAAAAATATTGATGATAATTGACGTGAAATATTCGGGTTTGAAAGTAAGACCATGTTTTGTACAATTAACTTTTTATACTTCAAGTCTTTGACTAGCAGTTAACAATGATTTATTATTATAGTTTAGTTATAATAGTCGTATTAATTAATTTTAATTGTATTTTTTACTAAGGTACACAATATTTTTTTTTCCAAGTTACTATATAACGTGCAAAGCACGTGATCTTTACTAGTATATAACAAAATCATGTTGGCCTGCAACCGTAATCTTAAAGGTTTAGAGCTTAATATGTGTAAATCCAGATTCCATTGACCCATAGAAAGAAATAAAACATATCAGTATGTTGTATATAAACACACAAACAGCTATCCTAATTTGTGTATGCACTTATATGTTATGTGGATAATTCAAAAGCATAGAGAGAACAGACGAGGTGGGGGTAAGGAGGGGAGGGGGTTTAGGGAGGGAGACATGTCAAATAGAATAGACAAAAAGAAACATATATTTGGAAGTGAGATTGTAACATTAAAATATCACTATATTCAGTAGACAAAAACCCTCTGAAACATCACACCGTTGAGTAGACAAGAAAGCATCAAGAAAAACTGATAGCCCCAACTAAAGAACAAATCTATAAAGAGTGATTTAAGGAGGTATGTAACTGCTACATTCCAATGTGCCATTTTGCCTTTTGTGGTGTTGTTGCGTCCATGCCATCTCTGTGAAAGAAGAGAAAAGTCCAGACAGGTCTTGTCATTGGCATCATGTACGGTGCTGCGTGCGTGCTTGGCTGTTTCTATCTTCAGGAATTTGATGCCATTCCACCGTAACCCACTGTGTATACCCAACGGTTTACATCATTGAGCATTGCCTATGAGAAGGGGAAGGGGGGGAAGAGAGAGAGATGGGGGGAGAGAGATACAGACATGGGATAATAAAGCTGGGCAATTGAATAAAACAGACATGTGACCCCCACAGCCACTGGCAAGAGTTTAAGCTAAAAAGCGAACCCAGACGAAAGAGAGAAAAGAGCTTGGCTATAGGTCTCTCGTGATGACTGCAAAATTGCCGACCCTGGTGGCTGACTCAAAATCTGACTTTTGCCCACCCATCAGTGACTGATTCCATTCCCATTCCCCATCCCATGCACTTACCTTTTCTCTTTACAAGTAATTCGCCAAATGCTCAGCAATAATGCTCAGTACTATACGCCTGCGCCTGCATCAGATTGGTTTGTTGGTGCCTACAGCTGTTATTCGTCCTTCTTGACTTGGATCCTAATCCTACAACAGTAGGCATTGGCCATTATTATCTTCCCTTTCCAAAGCATTGAAACCCGGGGGCGGGGAGAATGTTCATGTCCATCTTTGGTTAAAAGTTTAAATTGGTTTTTAATTCTACCATTTTTGTCCAATTCTATTTTTTGGCATTTGATGAAAAACGGGTTACTTTTCTTCAGTTGAATTTGCACATTTTGGTCCTTTGAAGTGCATGCTCATTGAAATATCGCGGTAACAGGCGTTGTGCAGAAGTCTTTGATCTCGGGTACATGAACATTTGATGAATTTGTTGAGGTGAAAAATGAAACATTGCATTTGGTGCTACTTTTTTTTAAGAACATATATAAACGTAGATATGGAGCTCTCCACCCTGCCTACTTTTCTAGGAAGCTTTTTGAGGATATGTAGCGGTTGCAAGCACGATAGTACGATATGCAGTATCTGGCCTATGATCGAAACATAGACACAAAAAATGTTGCACATGTGATAAGCGGTGTATAACTTAGGGAGGTCCAATGCACGACGCTTGGAGAGGGCTGATTTATGCATATTTCCCTCCACTTCAAGGTTGTTTTTAATTATTGAATCCGTGATCTCCAGGTCACAATCAAACAACATTATTGTCACGCCAAGACTTGCTCTCATGAAATATGTCACTTAAGAAAACAAAAGTTTCAATATAACACAAAAGTTTCAATAGAGATTCTTGACTAATTGCCCTCGCGTGACCTTTCTAGACCGCCAATTGCAGGTCTTACATGACAATGCTTCACGTGAGGTCAGTGTAGCTATCACTGGGCTTGTCACTTCTCTTGTATACAAGTACTAATAATGCGAAAAGAATGTAACACAATATTCTTTGCATTCCAAGATTTCAATCCACGTCAGCACGTATCCTATTTTCGTACTATAAAACCAGTGCATCGTGATCATATGGAAGTATAATCCTAACACTAAGGAAGGAAGGGGGAGAGGGAGAGAGAGAGAGAGAGAGAGAGAGAGATGGCATCCAGGCGAAAAAAGGGAATGGCGCTGCGTAGAAAGCTTGATGTACTGCGGAAGCTTACCAATTCCAAATCTGTAATACAACTCATATGTTTCACACTCATTTCATTTACTTCACAACTTACTAATTTTTGGTACATTTGATTCAGGCTAATGAATTTTTATTTTAATTGTAAGGTGAAAAAAAAGTCCGTCATCATGGATGCTTTCATCTACATCTGCAAGTTGAAACTTCAGATAGAGACTATCAGAAAAGAATACCTGCATCTGTTGAACAACACCCAGGCTCTCTCTCTCTCTCTCTCTCTCTCTCTCTCTCTCTCTCTTAAAAAGCTTCTCGTAGCAATTCTCTATATGAATGTTAGCTTAGCTTTTTGCTGGATGTACTGATTACAATCGTCTTATTATGTGGCAATGTTTGAATGTATTATAGGAAGTTAAAGTAGAGAAGCTTGGAAAGGGATTTCAAGTAAGGGTGGCATGCAAGAAAGGGCAAGATTTGTTAGTGTCGATCTTGGAGGCCTTTGAGGGAATGGGTCTTGACGTTCTCCATGCGAAGGTTAGCTGCAACTATTTCTTCGGTATGGTAGCCATTGTTGAAGCTCATCAAGACCAAGCTATAGATGTGAGGGACGTGACCCAAGCTGTTGTCAAAGCCATTCAAAAGCAAAGGGAAGTGGGGACCTACAGTAGTGCAGATGTTCCCTCGTTCAGTTAATAATTCAAAACTGACCTTGTGTTTGGTAAGAGTTAGACAGTATCTTAGTAGAACGAAGCTGACACTTCCCCTTTGGAGTTGGAAAGGAAGAAAGGAGACGTGGGAGAGATGTAGTTTAGTATCACAAAAAGAAAAAGCAAAAATGGATTTGGTGTATTCTAATATTAGAATTTGCATAATCAAATCTCGATCTCTTTCCTTGGTGATGTCTTGTTTTTGCAACTAATTTTAAAGGGATAATATCACCTACGTTCCCAAGATTAAAGATTAGATTACCGTTAAAGATAATGTTTTAAGAAGTGGACAATTGTATACAAAATGTGAAGATTTTTTATTCATATTTGTTTGAAATTAGTGTACCGTAACCTTAACTAACGATCTTGACTGACGTGGCAATTTTGTATTCTGACAATGTCAATACCACCCTTAATATGTACTTTGACAGTTAACGTATCCTTTTACCTATCTCTCTCCCCTCCAATGTAACGCCCCGAATTTTCGGAGCGTCAATATCAAAATAAATAAAGTCAAAAACCTCAAAATTCCAAAAGTCTCCCAAACAGATTATTCAGAGCATCTAAAAAAGAAACCTCCAAGTTACATGATTAAATGTCAAATATACTTAAAACAGTAATTTAATCCTTAATTACTCCTACAGGGAGTTCCAAATCCAAATATTTCCTCTTATTATAATTTCCTAAAAATAATCAAAAGAATTCTGAAATTAAACTGCTAGCTCTCATTCCCACAACTAGCCATGTAATTCAATCTCACCTACTGATCACCAGAAAGGAAAAACAATAAGGGAGTGAGCCAAATATCAAGTAAGGTAACCAAAAAGGATACAAAATGTCTGAGAAACGAAGTTGCGGACATACATACTTTTTTAACGGAACAGATACACGAAAGAATTTTGAAATGCCAAAATATATTTTTCTATAGAAACAGACACTAGAGATCTATTCAGAATAAGGTTACACATGTCATCACTGACACGTGAAACCAGATTCAGAAAATTAGATCGCGATCTCTAAGTCATCCCACTGAACTAGCTCACGTTCCAATTCACGTGGGTAAGTCAGAACAAAATAGTCACGTACACGTGACATGGCTCGTCAAAATACATAATTTATTATTAAGTACTAATAAATAGGATAGACCCCAACTCGTTTCCTATAAACGCTGAAGGATAAGAACTGCAATCTCAAGATGATGTGATCGCAGTTAGAAGAAGGCTGAAAATTTACATGCAGTACTGAACAAACAAGAAGAAATCACACTTGCTTATGGAGTGGGAAACCAAATAAAATCTAATGATTAAGTAATCATGGTATAGAAATAAATAAGTAAAATGGGACAAGATTGATGAAGTCATGTGAGTATGTATTAACATCACAGGAACATGATAAGGAAATGTACAACCCACGTCTGGAAGACTGTGGAAAATCAGGCAGTGACTTTCTTATGTGCACGCAAAACGGGGCAACAAATCTGTAGACAGACCCAAAAAAAAAAAAAGGATAACGAAAGTACAAGAAAAATAACCCAGTACAATTTAACAGCCGCGAAAGTGGATGCAAATGGCGAAGACGTAACCCGAAATCAAGTTATCAATAAACGTCTGAAATTTCAATCGTGCATAATGACGACACAGAAATCGAGAAAATCATATACATAAGAAGTTTTCAACAGTCACATCACAATGATGGCACAAAAATTGAAGCGCGCAACACGGATCGAACAATTAAACTTTAAAACGAATGATAGGTCCAACGTTGATTTTGATTTCAAAGAATGCAAACCCTTACCTTTAATCACGCAGTTTAAATTAAAGTATTGATCTTCCCAATCGAATTGTATCAAAAGCCCTAATATCAATATACCCAAATTCTCAATTCGATTCTAGCAATCGCAATAATTCATATGGTTCTTACCATGAACTCCAATCCCAAAAATCAAAAATATGCTCTTACCTCAAAGTGACGATCAAAATCTTAATGGCTCTCTTCCTAGAGATGCTTTGGAGGCTCTGAAGTTCTTTCTAGAAATATATTGTACGTAAGTCATTAGATACCCAAAAGGTCTATACTGATATTCTTAAAACAATCATAATTCCAAAATACCCATTAAGCCCCCAAACTCTCTAAATTTTTTTTATAAGCAATTTAAATATGTAAGGTCTAACATCCAATTTTTCACTCTCTTTAATCTTTCTATTTTTCCCTCTTCTCTCTCTTCTTTTTCCTCTCCGTGATCTCTCCCTAACATACCTCCACCCTATATTTCTCTCCTTTTTCTCATTTCACCATGGGTCCAACACCCTATACCACTAACAACAGGCATAGCACCATCCTAACATCGCACCACCAGCTACCAAACCACTGACCCACCCCAAGCACCTCTCTCTCTCTCTCTCTCTCCCCCTCCCCCCAGCATAGAGAGACACACAGTCAGACGCGCACACAGCCACAGATCAATGCATGCACATAACATGCAAATATAGTCCGTCACACACAAAGTTCGGCATGCACACACATGCATATTGAAGCATAGATTCAAGCTTAAAATAAAGTATATTCGTTTGTTCATGTGTGTGGTGTATTGTGTTTAAGGGTGGAGTGCAGGTGGGGTTGGGTGTGTGGGTATAGGGATGTAGGGGGTGGGTGTGTGCATGTGTGTTTGTGTGGGTGTAGTGTGTGTGTGTGTGTGCGCGCGCGCACGCGCATGTGCATGTGTGCATGTCTGTATATGTGTATGTGTGGCTATGGGTCTGGGCTTCTAGTGAGAGGGGTGAGGGTATAGGTGTCTATGTGGGGGGTGTCATTTTAGCCCATGTGAGTATGTGTCCATGCGTTGGTGTATGTCATTGTGTGTGTGCGTGTCTGCGAATTTATGATGGATAAGGATCTTTCATCAAGGAAGCTTAATTTTCCAGTTGCTATAGGTATTGTTTGGGTAAGTTATGGAGGTTTCATACGGTGGTTCATGTTAGTGATCTGAGAATGATAATTAGACGGGAGAGAATGGAAGGGAAGGGAACGAGGGGGAGGGTTTAGGGTTTACATTTGGTGACATGTCCATTCCATTTAGTAACGGGCATAAGTGATATTAACACAGAACTATGTCATCGACTGTAATTTATCCCTAAACTTAAGGACATAAGTGATAATATCCCATGCTCAAATGGTCAAAGATGTTCCTCTTATCTTTGGCTCGTCACATACTTTTTGCTCTGACTTGTCTCCACTTTCTTTCACATGATAAATCTCATCCATCATGCATTCGGCCTACTCATATCTCCCTTACATCAATCCCCATTATTTATCAAGGGAGCTTTTGATATACTTTTCTCGTCATTGTTGAGCAACTTTTTGTAGAAGTTTTGGGATTGTTGTATGTTTACCTTTGGTACCCACAGAGGTTGGTGTATTGATGTAAATTGTCGTAGCTTGATCTACTTTCGTTGCTCCTCCATTGGTAGTAGAAGAGTTGATTTGGATTAGATTAACTATGCACTAGGCAAAGTTTTTATAAGGAGTAAATGCACTTTGGCTCTCTCTATTACATCAACGAACACTTTAGCTCCCTGTTGTTTAAAAAGTTGTACTAAACGTATGTTTAGTGCTCTTTATAGACCAAAATACTATTTTGTCTTTAAAGGCCACCTAAACACACCAAACACACATACAGTCGCCGCCTCCCCCCCCCCCTTCACCGCCCACCACCGTCATACAAACAATGCATGGTGTCCCCCTCCACCTATATATCCCCCATCCCACTACCCATCATCGGCACACCTTTTGGTCTTTAAAGACCACACAAACATGCACTGGCCACGTTTCCCCTACCACTGTCACCCTCAATCCCTCTTCATCCACCACACACACATACACATAGACACACTTCCACTGTTGCTCGATCCTCCATCACCCACCACCACAAAATAAATACACATACTTTCACAACCAGAATTTGATTTTATTTTTCTCTTCCTATTCATTCAATCCAAAGAGGAACATCATTTGGAATGAGATTAGGGAGGTGGTCGAGAGCGGCGATGCATAATATTGGTGGTTTGTGGGGTGGTTGTTCGTTTGTGCTATGGTGGTAGGTGAGTATATATTTGTGATATTAGGTGGCCTGTGAGGTGGTGGGTGGCTATCATGGTGCTAGTTTTTTTGTACACCGGTGGGGGGCAGTGGGATGGGTGGTGGGGGGCTACATATATGTTGACGTGTTTGGTGACGGGGGGTAGAGGGCAAATGTTTTGTGTGTGGTTGGTGATTTAGGATATGAGATTGGGGCAGTGTGGTAGTGGGTGAATAGCGGGCAGACGATAGGGTGTCCACACCATTGTAGGTTGGTGGGAGTTATGTTTTCATGTGCATGCAAAAGGGAGGTGATTTGATTATAGTGGGCGACGTTAGGTTGTTTCTTTATTTGTGGTGGTGGGTTTCTTGCAGGTCTGTGGGGGGGGGATTAGTGATGGAAATGGGGTAGGGGTTGTGGTGAACGGGTGGGTAATAGGGTGGGCGTGTAACTGTGTGTTTGTATGAGTCTATGTGAGTTTCGTGTGACATGTGTGTTGGGGGGGGGGGTTAAGAGGCAGTGCATCTGATACTATTGGGCAATAAAGTGAGAGGGCGCAAAATGGGTCGGTCTGTGAATATATGTGAGTTCGTGTATGAGTTTATGTGTCTCACGTGTGGGTGGGTGTGTCGCAATGGTTGAGGAAGGAGGCAGTGTATGTGGCAGTGTTGGGTTAGGTGGGTGGCAATGTGCGAGTGCGATGGGGAAGGCGAACATGTGTGTGTGTGTGTGTGTGTGTGTGTGTGTGCAAGGGTGTATGTGTGTTAGGGGGAGATGAAAAAAGTTAGAAAATGGTTTCAGTTTGAAATTTTTGTGTATAGGAAGGGCTAATTATGACATTTCAATAGAATCTGTTACTATCTATTATGCACAATTTTCAAGAGTAGATGTAGGTAGGAATACAACTTAAGCTAGGCAACCCGTGTCAGCCAGTAGAAATTTGGGCGTGGGCTTAGTATTATAGTGACCGTGGTGGACAAGGGCACAAAATTTTGAGTCCGTAAGAAATATGGGCTGGCATGGGTAAAGGTGTTTTGAAGCCTACCCAGCCCATGGAAAACCCAGCTTTTAGAACTTTTATATTAGGATTAATTACAAAACTGTCCCTTGTAATTTACACATTTTTGCACTTTACTCCCCGTGTATACAATTTTTGCAATAGTGTCCCCTAAGGTTGACAAAACCATTGCAAACAGCTCTACAATTGAATGTGCGATCAATTTTAGACGTTAAGTTCCCATGTGCACCGCACATGCCATTTTGGTATGGGCAAATCTGTAATTTCTCCTACCCTCATCTTCCCTTTCTCACTGTTTATCTCTCCGACCTTGCCCAAGAGTCACAGTCGACCACGGACCACCTACAGCCGCTGTAGCGACTAAGGGTTTATCCATAATCCCACATAACCGCAAAAACCAAACAGTGGGGCAATGTCGCCATAACCACTCCACTGCACTTGGCTGTACAGCCATCGCAAAGTTGCCAGAACAGCGCCAACAACATCCAAAAAAAAATTCCACACAGATTCATCCATCTGAGTTGCACAACCATTACCAATGGAGCCGCGGACACCACAAACCGCTGACCATTGTCCCGTCGCTACTGGAGCAGCAATAACGTCCTAGAAAAAAAGAGGGAGAGAGAAACAAAAGATGAAGAAGCCAGGCAGTGCCGCCAACCGTGGGTTAGAATCCTAGCGTCGCAGTCGTGGCATGTCTTCCAGCAAGGCGTCGTCCAGCTCTTGATCTGCACCACCGTGCCCATGAGGAGAGCACATGCATCGTCGGTGACAGTCAATTGCCACCATATCCAAATCTACCAACCGCCACAAGCCCTGGCGGCGCGTCAACGCCATGATCAACGGCTCCAATCAGTGCCCCTCGCGGAAGTCGGTGCCACTGTCGCTTCACAGTTATGGCCTCACAGCTACATTGCCTACCTACTGTCTATAAGGACCAGCACCGCCATCCAGATTTGCGCCTCTGATGGCCGCAGCCCTTGTTCCTGATTTTCACTATCACGACTACTAAAAAGAATCGTAATGAGATTTCCTTCAAATCGATTCCCCTTTTTTCTTTTTCACTGATCTGCTTGTTGGGGTTTGACAATTTCTTCATCAAATCTCACCTTCTTTCTTTTGTGTTTGTGTGTGTATGGTGTGGGCACACTAGGGTTCCATATTCGTTGTGGAGGTGGTGACAAGCAAAAGTGGGCGGTGGTGGTGATGATGGCAGGACCATGCTGGTCATTGTGGGTTTTCGGTTGATCAGAGGACAAGCTAACAGCTTGTGGTGGTGGGGAAGGACGCATGAGAGAGAGAGAGAGAGAAAGATGAACAGTGAGAAAGGAAAGATGGGGTAGGGAAAATTACAGATTTGCCCATGCCAAAAAGGATTGTGTGGTGCACATGGGGACTTAACGTCCAAAATTGAACGGACATCCAATTTTAAAGCTGTTTGCAATGGTTTTGTCAATTTCAGGAGACACTATTGTAAAAGTTGTAAATACGGGGAGTAAAGTACAAAAGAGTGTAAACTACAGGGGACAATTTTGTAATTAATCCTTTATATTATATATGAATCATATATATAAATTTTACGTGTACAAGATATGCGTTTTCTTTTCTTTAGTCGTTAAAGCATATGCGTTTAGAGACCTTTGAAGACTTCTTCTTTTTTCTCTCATATTTCTTATTACAAGACTAAACTTTGTGAAACTGTTTCGAAATCCTTGTCTTTTTCTTTATTTATATTTTCCTAAAACTTTATTTACATGCTTATAACCAAATCTATTTTGAGACTTCAGTGTACTCTTCTTTATCATCACAACTAATTAGTATTCTTCGGTAGTAAATGATACGCTTAAAAGTTAAATTAACCAAATATGACTAGTTACTAGACTTGTATGATAATTGATATGCGTTAAAATTAAGTAAATAAAAACTAATATGAAACCGCAGATAGCCTGTGCGCAGTACATGTCAAGCTCATGCCTACCAAAACTTTCATGGGCAGAGCATGGACAGATATTATTTGGCCCGTATATGGGCTGACCTGGGCACGAGCACGAGTTTTTGAGAGTGGACTGGGCATGATCTGACCCTTGGGCCCGTCCAGCCCGGCCAAGTTACAGCCCTAGACGTAGGTTTAGTACAACTCTAAAAACAATGGGAGCCAAACTGCACGTTTGTGTAAGTACATGGGCCAAACTGGATTTATCCCATGATTTTTTGTTTAGGCTTTTGAGACTATTTCTTGATGTGTTTTCTTCTTGGTGTTTCATTAATCCCTTTGCAAAGGGTTTCCTTGTTCTTGCTGAATGTTATCTTGCTAAATTGTTGTTGGGCCAAAAAAAGGAGAATCTCAAAGGCTTGATTATATCTGGAACAAAACTTAGCACTTCAAATTAGACACTTTCTATAATTTATAATTGAATACATTTGATAATCTTCAACTTTGTACTATTAGTGACAATCAAGTTTTCCTTAGAATAGGCCACAACTCTCAGTCACCGTCACCGCCACATTCACAAGCAAATGCATGCACCATCACGTTGTTGTCGTCACGACCAATAACTCTCACCACCATGACTCCTTCACATATGTTGTCGCCACCGCCACCACCACCTTGTCACACCAGCACCACCAAACGTGCTTTTGGCGACCAATGAGTTTAGTGATATCAAAGTGTGGTGCTCTTTTCACCTAGCTAGGCCTAGTTCCATGAATGGAGCTCAATTCAAACAGCGGTTTTGCGGCTAAGTACTTTTGCACGGTCTGTTTGCTGGACTTGGAACTTTTGGGCCCAAGCTATGGCCCGTCATCGCTTATGCATATATCCATGTGCTGAACGTATAACTATCTCACTAATCTCGCATTAATTGTCAAGTTAATCCAATAAAAAGGTAACTTGTGAAATTGTAGGTGCTTAACTTTTAACTACAATTTTGCAAAAAACAAATATTACTGTTTCGAAAAGTAATTATGAACTAATTGAAACTTGAAAGTAGTTGGAAAGTTGGAGACCTGTTGCCAAGTATTTACCAAAAATTAGAAATTAGAGAAGATAAATATGTTTAACCCAACGTGTGGAACTTAATCAAGGCTTCTCTCTCTTTATGTAAAAGGGGCAAACGTACAGTCGCTGTTTGTGAAACACAAATGTTTAATTGGAATTAGGTTGAATTTTTTCGGTACGGATTGTTTCACTAAGACACACAAAGATATGATATATATGTACTCGGAATGAGGTAATTAACGAGCTGTTGAAAATTTTAGGAATACTTTATGAAATTATTTGATGAAACTTTATTATTTATACACCAAGTTTGGTTACGACTTTTGTTGATTTCGTTTTCATGATCTTTAAAATATGAAAAAGATGTCTTTTCAAAAACCCTGAAAAAGATGTAATAACTCTTTGGATAATAGAATTGAAAAAAATTCATCACAAACCACATTAATGTAAAGGAAGAGTGTTGCATGCTGTTTGCATATCATTTTCCACATAATTATAATGTAATGAATTCCAATATTTGTAAAGAGTTGGTGTGTGGTATTTGAACCCGGTGTTATTGAAACAGAATTTGGAAATGGTGAACAAACCAAAAGAAAAAGATAGATAATTAGATGTATTGTTATGCCCAATGACATAAAAACCTGTTAATAAATTAGGTCAGTAGACTCATTATCCGCCCACTAACAGATAATGTATATTTGTTAGTCTGAATAAATACAGTTAATTAGAGGATATTTATCTCCTAAGTGTTTGAGGTAAATACATTTTTATCTCCTAAGAGTTTGAGGTAAAGTCAGTCTCTAATTATATCTCTATATAAATGTTAGAGATATCTCAATAAAATAGAAGTCATAGCAATAAGTCACAGACAATAAGTCTCTCTCTCTAGAGCAATCACCAAGAAACTCTAAGATTTGGTTTGTAGACGAAGAACTCGATTCTAGTAGTCGTTTTCGTACCTGCGAAAAAAATCAAGAGTGTTGGAAGCTAGTAACAACAAGGATCCATCGTCAGAATATTCGGTATGATTCCAAACCAACTACTCCGTACGTGGTAGCGCATTAATTGTTATTTAACATTGGTATCAGAGCATGATTACTTGTTGATTCGCCTTTAACATGCTAGAATAAATAATGTGCATGTTGCGATTTATTCCGGATACATGTATGAGACCCATTATTAAAATTCAAAATTTTCTGAGCATGTTTTTCTGAAAAATAATTATATGGTTGAGGATGAACTCCGTAAAATTTCATGATTATTAAATGCATAATTTGTAAGAAATCACGATTTTATTTTTTCAAAAAATTTGTATTTTTTTCAAGTTGAGACTCAAATTCGGAGCATGATATAGAATTTTTATCATGATTGGTTGGTACATAATTAATTTATGCCGCATAAGCTTTCCAACGATATATGGCACGCATTATTTGACTTCAAAACGAGAGAGATATGACCTTCGGAAGTTGGCATCGCAGCATGGCGGTGGCTGAAAATTAGGGTTTGTTAAAAGAACGAAGATGAACAGTGTCTCACGCGGGACACACGCTCAAGCCGAGCCGCAGAAGCGCATCACATACCAAGTCGTGCTCCCACGAGCCACCACGTGCACGCCACGCGCCAACTGTGGCTGCGATAACGCTCCTACACACACCACACGCGCCTCAAGCCGAGCTGCTTCCACACGCTTCACGCTCGCCCCGTGAGCGCTCATGTACACGCACCTGTTCACAGAAAACCCCAGAAGCTGCCCCACGCCCACGGCAGCCCGTGGATGCGTGTGAGGGATATGTTTTGGCCGGTTTTCTTCATCGCCGGCGAGTGAAGATCTGTCTTGACTTGCTGATTTTTTTCTATGATTTTAAATTTACCTTTATACCCTCTGTGTGTGTTCTGTTTAATTTTTAAATGACTTTTTTTATATAGAAATTAGATTTAAAATTTTGTTTTTTACATACAGAATTTTTTCTTTAATTCCAGAGGGTATATTAGGAATAAATTTACTGTTTGTCATCTTTTTAAAATTATCTCTCATTTTGGGGCTATTTGTGAGTATTTTTTGTGGTACTTTTGTGGTCTCAAAAATGCGAATAATGCGCAAATATTATTTTTTCCACTTCGTGGTGTTGGGTTTTTGGTAAGCCCACACTTTAAACCCAATTTCAAGGCCTTCAAGCCCATTTTCCTTATAAGGCAAATGTGGCCTATTCATCCATTTAATTACCTTATAACTTGTTATTTGAGCATGCTAATTTTAGGTTAAATTGATGGTTACTAGATTGGCATTCTAAATGAACTTATGTTTAAATGTGTTTACTCTTGTTTTAAAAAAATTCTTTTGAGAATAATGTGTTGTCCGACATCTCCATTTGTTTTATTGGAGTAGTTTGTAGTAGGATTTTCAAAGATGTTGTATTCTATTATTTCTATGTATATTCCAAAAAGTCATGTACAGGGATGTAATTTCGCACGCCCATTATTTAAGCCAGAATTTTCTTAGCATAAGTTGTAGAATGCCAATAGGACTCAATGGAGCCTTGCACACTTTATTGCATGGTGTAATTATATTGTTTTAAAGTATCATGTGAGTAATTTATTACATTGTGGCTTATATGATGATAAGATTTATTGCGAAAAATTACTTGAAAAATATTTTCTCAACTCATATACATGGGAGATGATTATGAGCTTAGCAAATTTTTGATTTCATGATATGAGGAAGGAGGGATTATGTTTTTTATTTGAATTTTTTGAAATAAATAGAAAGATGTATAATTAATGTTTTGTCCTTGCGCAAACCAATGTAGTGAATAGATGGCAACCAAGAATGTCATAACTGATCTTGTTAAGGGTGAGAAACTTAACGGAGATAATTATGACATTTGGCACAAAAAGATAAAATTCATTCTGAACGAATAAGAGCTCGAGAAGCACTTGATCAAGGAGATGGTCACGCCAACTGAGGCGCAACCCCTAAAAGACCACACTGCCTACCAGAAGTGGAATCAGAAAGATAGTAGTACATGCTACACCTTGCTGAACAGCTTGCAAAATGATCTAATTGGGCAGTATAATGAACTTCCAACTTGCAAAGCTTTATGGGATCAGCTCAAGTTCTCTTTTGGTGGAACCTCAACTACGTGGCTTCGTAGCCTGGTGATCAAGTTTGAGGAGTACACAAAAGACCCTAAGCATACCATGAGTGAACATCTAAGGGTGATATCCAATATGATTGGTAAACTGAAGGATGTTGGCCATGCGCTCACAGATGAGCATCAAGTCAGAGCTGTCATAAG
This sequence comes from Escallonia herrerae, assembly GCA_033070095.1. Taxonomy (NCBI): domain Eukaryota; kingdom Viridiplantae; phylum Streptophyta; class Magnoliopsida; order Escalloniales; family Escalloniaceae; genus Escallonia; species Escallonia herrerae. The sequence continues at coordinate 413,986 of JAVXUP010000184.1, forward strand.
GTCCCTTCCTGCCTCATGGGCCAATATGAAACAGATATTGACCTACAGTGAAAACATCAATAACTTTTCTAATGTTTCACAACATGTCATACCATCCTTGAGGTCGAGACTCCAGATGTTGACAAGACCCTAACTTATGTCGCACAAGAGGGATCGCGCAATGCAAATATAAAGCGCGGAAGACAAAGTAAGAAAGGCAAGAAAGGCGAGGCTTGCACTTCTGTTCCAAAAAAAAAGGAAAATGAAGAAACGCAAGAGAGGAAAACATGGTGGGAAAAAGGATTTGTCTAAAGTCAAATGCTTCAACTGTCAACAGAAAGGACACTTCGCTCGTGATTGCACTGAGCCGAAGAAGGTACTTTTGGAATCTCTCTCAGTTATATGTTTCCTCACATGTGATGGTTGCTCATTCCCAACCTGTGTGGTTTGTGGATACAGGTGTAACAAAACATGTAACACGTGATCGAGAAGGGTTCGTAGATTATCACCAGATTTCAGCGAGAAGCAAACATATCTTCATGGAAAACAATAGCTCCAAAAAGGTGTTAGGGGTTAGTTCTTACCAGCTCAAGTTGCGCACTGGGCGCACATTGATTCTTGAGGATGTGCGATATGCACCCATTGTTCGGCTTAATGTACTTTCAGTTACTGCTTTATTAGACAGTGATTTTTCCTTTATTTTTAGGGGTAAGAAAGTTGGACATCTTTTTGGATGATGTTTTGTTTGAACATGGTTTTTGCATGGATAGTCTTTTTAAATTGGATTTAATTGATTCTCAGTCCTCTTATTCTTATATGATGAATGATAATATTGTGAATGATTCTACCACCTGGCATGCGAGGCTGAGCCACATAGGCCAAGATAGAATGACTTATTTGGCTAGAGAAGGCCTTTTAGGCCCACTCGCAAAAGTCAATCTACTAACTTGTGAGGTTTGTTTGGCCGGTAAAGCATGCAGGAAGCCTTTTGGAAAGGTTATGAGAGTAACTCAATCACTTGAGCTAGTTCACCCTGACATATGCGGACCTATGAGTGTAAAGGCACGCCATGGTGCCTCTTATTTTCTTACGTTGATAGACGATTATTTGTGATATGGTTATGTGTATCTGATATCTCACCGCTATGAAGCTTTGGACTGTTTCAAACGCTTTGTAGCAAAGGTTGAGAATCAAAAAGAAAAGAATTTAAAAACTCTTCGCACTGACCGGGAACACGAATATTTGTCAAATCACTTCAAGAAGTTTTGTGAGAAAAAAAAGGATACGCAGGCAACTTACTATTCTTAATACTCCACAACAAAATGGTGTTGTGAAAAGAAGGAATAGAACATTGTTAGACATGGTTAGGATTATGATGGCGCAAGCAAACCTTCCAATATCTTTTTGGGCATGCCCTTTTGACTGCAGTCTACTTAATCATGTTCCTTCACAGTCAGTCAAATCCACTCCTTATGAGCTTTGGAATGGCCAAAAGCCAAATTTGGATAACTTGTGCCCATGGGGCTCAACAGGTTATGTTCACAGTACTTCTCATAAGTATGGGAAACTAGGGCTAGAGCTAAAAAGAGTATCTTTTTTAGGTATTCTGAAAACTCTAAAGGCTATGTGATGTATGGTGAACATCCAAATTGTGGAAATACTGAAATAGAGTCTCATGATGTCAATTTCATAAGAGTAATTTTCCTAGCATTGGAGACACAAGTAAGAATCTTGACCTCTATGAGTTAGAGGAGGTTGAACCACTTTACCATCTCCAAGCGAAGGTGGGAAATTAGTTCATCATCCAGTTGTCGCTGAAGATAGTACAAGTGACTTTCAACCTAGGGGGAGTATCCCAGACAGTGGGAGCACACCACAAGGACCATTAGGTCAACAAGATTCTCAACTGCGTAGAGGTGCACGAGGAAGAGTTCCACGTCATCATTTTGAGATTGACAGAGAAATTCTTATGTGCACTCCAAATGATGAAGACGAGCCTACTTCTGTGGAAGAAGCCTTATCTTCGTCTGCTAGTAATGAGTGGATGGCTGCAATGAAGGATGAGTTGAGCTCAATGGAAAAGAATCAGGTCAGGGAGTTGATTGACCTTCCGCCAGGGTGCAAGACTGTTGGAAACAAGTGGGTTTTAAAAGTCAAGCGTAAGGCAGATGGGTCAATTGACAAGTATAAGGCACATCTTATGGCGAAAGGCTATACCCAACAGTAGGGTGTGGACTATGAAGACACTTTCTCCCCAGTGGTGAGATTTGCTTCAATTCGCCTGATCCTAGCTATTGTTGCCCAGCAGGATTTAAAACTTTTTCATATGGATGTTAAGACTGCGTTTCTCAATAAAAAACTAGACGAAGAGATTTATATGGCTCAACCCGAGGGTTTTAAAGTCAAAGGACATGAGCGCAAAGTTTACCGTCTCAAACGTTCTATATATGGTCTCAAACAATCGTCTAGGCAGTGGTACTTTAGGTTTCATCATGCCATTACCTCTATAGGTTTTGAAATGATTGAACAAAACCATTGCGTTTACGTAAAATGATCCAAGAAAAATATTTTAATCCTTTCTTTGTATGTGGATGACATTCTTTTAACTAGGAATGACATGAGTTACATCGTCGCCGCTAAGCAGTGGCTGTCCTCAACTTTTGAGATGAAGGACATGGGAGAAGCTAATTATGTTCTTGGGATTAAAATCATACGTGATCGTCCAAAGAGACTTCTCGGTTTGTTTCAAGAGACATATATCAAGAAGGTCATTGAACGATTCTATATGCATAACTCAAAACCCATAGACACTTTAATGGATAAGGAGTGTACTTTAACCATAGCCAATGCCCAAAGAATGATGAGGAAAAGAATCGGATGTCCAAAGTGCCTTACGCGGCTGCAGTTGGGAGTCTGATGTACGCTATGTTGTGTACACGTCCAGACATCTGCTATGCCGTTGGAATGGTGAGTCGTTATCAAAGTAATCCTGGACCCCCTCATTGGAATGTGGTGAAGAGGATTCTTTGATACCTACGTGGAACCGCTGATCTCGTCCTGTGTTATCATGGTGGAGACTTGAGACTGAGAGGATATAGCGATGCTGATTGGGGCGGTGATAGAGATGAGCGCAGATCCACTTTAGGTTATGCATTCATACTAGAAGGTGGAGCTATCTCCTGGTGCAGCAAGAAATAGACTTGCATCGCCCTATCCACGATGGAGTCGGAGTATGTTGCTTGTTCAGCAGCAGTCCAGGAAGCTGTTTGGTTGAGGTCATTCCTACAGGCTCTAGGGGTTACAGCTCATGCAGACGAGTCTGTCACTATTCACTGTGACAATACAACTGTCCTAGATTTTGTAAAGGACCCCAAATATCATGGGAAGGCCAAACACATAGGCCTTCATTATCACTTCATTAGAACTTTAGTTGTGCAAGGAGAGGTGACCATGAAGCATATACCTACTGGCAAAATGGTGGCTGATCCTTTGACCAAGCCTATTGCTAGAGATGTTTTTCTTTCTCACATTAGGAGTATGGGACTACGTAGGTTTTGATATGTTTATGGCATCTTATGTACTTGACATTATTTATTATCTTTTCATTCCTTGATTTGAGTTTATTTTGGAATGAATGTACTTTCATATACATCCTTATTGAGAGTGTCACCAGGCTTGAATTGACCCACTCACACGGGTAATTCACCTTGGCGCTAAGATAGCGAGCAAGATGAGACATAATTGTCTTATGCGCCAAGAGGGCGAATAAGATGATACAGCTTGTAAAGCAAACATGTCGCCTTAGTTGGAGCTAAGATGAGACCTATAAAGGTAGGTCGATCATAGAGTATCTCCACAACTCTATGTAGCCTATTTACAGCCGAATGTGAGATTTCAGGCAGGCACTATGAGAGTGACTGGGCTGAAAAACTCAGGTTAGGCGCTTGTACAGCGACTAAACTTAGATTCGTATGGCGTATTTTATTATACATTTATGTGACACGCCCTTGTGGGTTACGCCATAGCATGCAAATCATACTGCATGTGCTAAATGCAGACCGACAGTTGGAGTGATGAATGAATTCCTGCTTCATCACTGTGTGAGCCACTTGGATCGATATTTTTGATCCTACAAAGTACCCTTCTCACCTTAGACTATGTCATGAAGAGGATACTCAATGTCGCTACTTTAGCATGTATGGATCATGGATGATGCGGTCTCGCGGGGCATGTCTAGGAAAGTGGTTGGGTCTAATTGGAATGACATGAAGGCTTTGGGAAGAAAGTTTAATATTATACCATGTTGTGTGATTCATAGCCCGGGCGACTTTGTCGATTTTTTGTTTCGATATGAGTCATGAATACATAACATATGAGAGGTTTAACACTGCTCATTATGAGGGATTTGAGAGTGTTTAATCTGGTATAGTTGAACTATCTGGGGTACATACGAGATTTTTTGGAGTGATGTATTGTGTTAGTTTGGTGATAACTTAATACAATACTCCTCAACTGGACATCCTTTCTCGTAGGTCGCACGTTCCATTTCCTGTATGAGGAGATGAGTGGACAAGAGAAAAGAGGGATTGCATGATTTATTTACCCTGTATGTGGGCGAGTGGGAGCTGTTAATAAATTGGGTCAGTGGACCCATTATCCGCCCACTAACAAATAATGTGTATTTGTTAGTATGGATAAATACAGTTAATTAGAGGATATTTATCTCCTAAGTGTTTGAGGTAAATATATCTTTATCTCCTAAGAGTTTGAGGTAACGTCAGTCTCTAATTGTATCTCTATATAAAGGCTAGAGATATCCCAATAAAATAGAAGTCATAGAAATAAGTCACAGACAATAAGGCCCTCTCTCTATAGCACTCTCTCTAGAGTAATCACCAAGAAGCTCTAAGATTTGGTTCGTGGACAAAGAACTCGACTCTAGTAGACGTTTTTGTACCTGCGAAAAAGATCAAACGTGTTGGAGGCTAGTAACAACAAGGATTCATCGTCGGAATATTCGGTATGTTTTCGAACTCACTATGTGGTACGTGGTAGCACATTAATTGTTATTCAACAAAACCAAAAAGATAATGTATTAGTTCATTAAGGATAAAGGTCATTTCAGTTTTAGATTTTAAACCCTCATTGCCTATTTTCTTCCGCAGCCATCATCATCACCCTAGTGCATGCCACCAGTGTCGAGGAAGCGAGATGTGAATACACTGTGCCCCCACATCTTGCCCTTGAATCCCACCCACGGTTCGTTAGATCCTACCGATGGTTCATTGCATCCCATCGAGAGGCTGAGAAGGGGATCGTCAGCTTTCTAGTAGAGGCGGAAGAGAGAGTGCGTAGCCGAGGAAGCAGGGAGCTGTGGAGGTGGGCTGGTGGTTGCGGCGACGCTTCTGGGCAGCCTTCCCTTATTCCAGAGGGAGGGGTAAGAGATCGTCAGCGTGGTGGTGGAGGCAGAAGAAAGATTACTGGTAAACAAGTAGGGTTGAATGTTAAAACTCAAATGACTAATTTACCCTTAATAAGTTAATACATTTAAGCTTGATATAAGGGCATAACTTACCTAATTTTTACTCGAGTTTCATAACAACGTACAATTCCACACACAATCATTAATAATCTTGAGGATAGCATCTTAAAACTCTCATGTTTATTCAAATATTATTCCTCTAACATGTTGATGAAAAAAATATGATCAATTAATTAAGGACGAGTGAAGTACAAATAACTTCAATGTCACAAAATGATCCAAAAATTTAATGTATGTGAAAGGGGCTAAAGGTCTTTATAATTAATAGAGATATTCTGATACTTTACTTGGTCTGATTATGCAATTATTTAATCTAAACTCCTCAATAATATCAAGGCTTTGAGTTAAAAAAAAAAAGTAATGCGTGCTAGGACTGAATAAAAACGCTCTCTGAGAGTCGCGACATATTTTCCTCTCCCTTCCACTTCCTTTTCCTACTTCCGTTTCCATCACCACCACCGGGGTGTTCCAGTGTGTGGTGATGTGGTAAGATGTTAGTGGTTTTCTTAAACTTTTCGTGTGGAACTTGGGATTGATGTTGAGCTGGACGGGTGTCGACGCTGCAGGCTTGCAGTCGGTTCGGTGGCTCTCCATAATTTTCGACGCCGGCGATCGAGTGGAGCTTGATGAAAGGGTTAAGCTGTCGGATCCTTGGGGTGCCCTTGATTATGTTGTGGTGGCTTTGGTTGTTGGCTAATTTTGTCGACAAGATCGTGTGTGATGCGCTACCGTAGGAAAGACTCGGGATTGTGAGTCTAGGGTAAGGACTTTTCTTCTAGGGTCTTTGATCCCCCCCCCCCCCCCCCAGTTGATTCCCCCCTTGCCCTAGAAAGGTTTTAAGGGTTGCAATTGAAGGTCGGTAGCTGTTAGGTCTAGGTTGGTTGTAGTCGGAGGTTTGTCAGTGATTCCAAGGTGATTTAGAGGCTACACGGTTGGCTGATGGTCTAGATTTCCTCTGGTTGCAGATGGCTGTGAGGGACATTGGTGCGTTGCTGGGAGGACTGGTGATTTTTGGGGTCTCGGCCAGAGTTTTTGGCGAGTGAAAGAGGACAGTTGGTGGTTATACGGGGTCTCCGAGGGTCGGCAGCAGAGAGATGATCGGAAAAGGTGGCTTTCTAGAGCCAGAGTGGATGCACGATGTTCGAGGCCAGGTTGCAGAGGTAGGGGCACATGTCTGGAGCTGGATTTGTGGCCGACAGTGAGTTGGTGTTTGTTGATTAGCTGGTTTATTTAGTCTTTATCTATTTTAGGTTTACTTATCCTGTTTTTGTTATCTGCTTGTTTGCTTTTTAGTCAGTTAGCTGGTTTATTTATGTACTTTTAGTTGTTTCGGTTTTTATGTAGCCTTTCTTTACTGTACATCCTATCGGATGGGGATGTCCTCTGATTATCTTTAATCTCAATTATAGGAATTATAGGGTTCTTACCTTTTTTTTAAATAAAAAAAAGTAATGCCTATTAAAGTTGGTAGCTTGCCCAATGCTCGATTTTCCTTCTTTCACTTCACAAGGAGTTCATATACAAGGGATCTTGAGATGAAGTCAAGATCGCAAACTCGCACAACCTACCTAAGCAGTAAGCCTTTCATTGTTCGTTTCATTGTTCATTCTTCGAGCGAGGTTAGTGGAGTCCTTCCCGTAAATGAAGAAAGTACTCTAGTCTTTCCATTGCTTCCAAGTTGATCATTTTTCTCTTAAAGAATGGAACTAACCAAGCTCTCCTATACGATTTTTCTTGGAATAAATTTTGACGGCTACCTGGATTGTAGGTATCTTTCTTTAATTCGTATACTGTGACAACTAATAATCGTTAAATGTTTCTAATGACTTATCTATTAGCATATTTAGCGACAATTCTTAGTAACATTTTTTTAACATCACTAAATAAGAGCTATTATAAACATTTAGCCATCATTAGTTGTCGTTATATAGGGAATAGGAGGAAGATTCTTTCTATCCAGGTAGCAACAAAAAAAATTTCTTTTTCTTGGATTATGATTTTAATATGTTTTTAACTTCAAAAAACTGATTTAATTAGTTTTATACTTTTGTCAAATCAAATACCTACCAATCCGATTCAATCCAAATTAAATCAAGTTTGATCATCTCATAATCAATCATAACCCAGCTCTTAACTTTTAAATGATTTCAATATATCTATTTTGATCAAACAAAAGAAAGAGCTAAATTGGTGCATTTAAGGCCTCAATCACTTGAAAGTCTTACCAATTTAAATCAAATTTTGGTTGAAAATTATTCAAGCATCTCAAGAGAAGTTGTTTCATCTTACTCAAGTTCATTTAGAAATCAATTCCAGTGAAATTAGTTAGGAGCCAACCAACCCGAAAGTGTGCATCCATTTATCATCAATGCGCTCTCTTAATTGCTAGAGATTCATTTGTGCACGCATTCTCTTAGAGAGATTCACTTGTACAAGAAAATTTTCATCTTAGATCTTTTAACAAAGCTAGAGGTGTCAAACTTTGAAGCTATGAAGTTCCCTAAACTAGGTAGCTGGTTTGTACAGGGGTTACACATCCTGGCCTAGAAGTACACGAATCAAGTGGATTTTAGGACTATCTAAAGGATTTCGAAAGTGGGGTGCCGGAACACCACTGTCCCAGCGAGACCGGCTGTTGCCACCAACTGCCAAACCATCGTCGTACCATAGTTTGACAGCCGCTATAGCTGCCGTACCACCGTACGCGTTGACCTGTGGCCGGCCGATGCCGGACCACTGTGAAAACACTACCTTTATTGCCTTGATCACGAAATGTTATTTTGCAAAGTTCTAGTTTATTTAACAACGAAGTTCCAATTCCATTTTTTTTTAACTATAATTCATTGAGAATTGGAGTTGAAATGCAATGCTAACTTCAATTATGATTCCGCAATCTAATAGTAACCCTAGGGAAATCAAAATTACACTCCTTATACGGCTCTTTACCCCTTTTGTCACTATAGATATTAGTTCAGTGACAAAGTGTTGACCTTTTAGTAACAAATAAATCGTGAAAAAGAATAAATGGCTCTTTTCCCTGTCATTTATAGCGCAAGAGAATATTCATCAAACAGTTTCAATATTATCATTGTTATAGGTGATTTTTTCTGGTTAAAATACTTTAGATACAAAATACCGATACAAGGTCATGACAAGATTTGACCGATCCAAATATCTTTGAACACTGCTTAATTCATTGCTAAAAACAGTTAAATGCTGAATAAAAAGTGTCCACTGACTTCTATGAAGCAACTTTGAGAATTTGAAAAGATTCTTCGGTTCCAAACTATTTTGCTTAAAGTTTTAGGACTTTTCGGTCTTTAGTATACTCCTAACTTAATCTACTAGCTCCTACTCACAACCAAACCACATGTAAAGCATTGAAACAAGGTAATTACCTTCACAGTGCTTACAAGATCAACTTTTTTTAAAACGACACTCGCACTTACGGAATATTAGCCCTAATTAAATGAAGTACACGATGTATGTATGTTTGTGAAGATAAACAAGGTTTAAGATAAATTGATTACTAATTAGGGTAAACAGTGCTCTAGAGAAACTATGGCTAATTTGTCAATGAAGCCGAATGTTGTCAAAATAAACTTGGGTTTTTATTATACTTGAACAATTTACTGCCCTCTTCTAGAGTATTTCGACGGTCCGAGTCTTTAAATTACTTTTCCCGCTCGGCCTTCTTCAACCTCTCTTTTAATCATAAGTTGACACTTGTCTTAACCGTTTTCCCCACGTTTACCACGTTCTCTAGTCGTAACTTCCATTTCCCATTTATTTGGAACACCCGATCGCGAGACACATGGTCGTCTCTTTGCTTTAAGATTGGACAAGTGTCAAACAGCTGTCTTCTTTCACAATTAGCAGTTACTACTTGCCATCTTATTTAAAAACTGTGCGATTTGGCCCTCTGAAAAAGTTGCTTTTCATCTCACATTAACGGCGTGCCACTTCCACGAATTAGAATGTATCAGACACTTTAAGTCGAATCAGACAAGAATTTTCTTGGGGGGTAAGCAGTGACCGACGGGATGACACATGATCTTCGATTATGTTAAAAAAAAATCTCGTGCTCATTGGATTGATTTACCATTACTGAACGAGAAACCCGGGCTCATGAACTAGTCCAGAGTAAATTTCCCTATGCAAGTTGCAGACAAAGGCAAGGAAGCAGCACCAAAACCGGTTTACTGCATGCACACTACACAAAAACACAATACTGTATGGCAAATTCTATGCATGTCGTATGGAGAAAGGAAATGTTGGGAGGGACTTCCAAGAGATAACTGTTTAAGAGGAAGGAATGGGGAAGTTTCTCCTATTAAATTATGTAAGTATCTGCAGAGATCGATAGAGAGAGACTGCGGGGGGAGAAAGTCAGATGAGGGAGCAATTAATAAAAGTCATCCAATCCCATGGTTTCGTAACATATGATCTACCCAAAAATAAAAGGATAAAAAAATATTGAAGGATTGGGTCCCTCTAGAAGATTAGAAATCTTTCACTTTTAGACAAATGACCTTGTCAACTACTGCTTTTTCAGTTAATTAGGCACATTTGGGAGGTGTGAATAATGCAAAACATGAAATAGTCTAGTGCTTGCTTCATATTTAATTAAAAGATGATTATTGATAATCTCTTAATTAATGATTTACAAACACATTTTTTCCCTTTTTGTTATATTCTTTCTATAAATATGCAGACCTTTGCGTATCGACCGTTCAAGGCTTAACTTTTATTAATACTATTTTTATTTTAATGCCGATAACTACTAAGCAAATTGTACTATTTGGTGTTGTCAAAGCTTCCGAACTCAAAATTAATTCGTATTAAAAGAAGAGACTCATATAACTTATATATTGGAAATTTTAAATTGTTATCCATTAATGGATAACAATTTAAACCCAAAAAGCATACTATGATTTTGTTGTGTTTGCAGGCAGATCCAATGGTGATTTTCTTTCCTCAGGGCCATGTGGTGCAGGAAGATATTATATAGTATATAGGTTCTTGATGAAGGTGTAATTATCTAAGAGAAGAAGTTCAAATGATTCTTCCATAACCTAGCTACATGCTTAGACCCCACGGGTGCAGCTTGGTTCTGTCCTTGTTTCATTATTATAACTATATAATCTCCAAGATTAGTACATTTATGTGGAATCTCAGTTAATAAGACAAAATGATGCCTTGCATTGATGCATTTAGCTACCATATGTTTCCATTTAAACCCTATTATATGGTCACGGAAGAAACTTATCTAGCTAGTTTTAGATGTATTTTATTCTAAGGAAATGAGCTATAATTTTCTTGATTTATATATATATATATATATATATATATATATATATATGTATATTGCTTTTCTATCATCAATCTAGGTTTTGTGTTTCGGAAAAATGATGAAACTTTTTTGGAGATTATATATTGCGATCTTAAGAAATTTTTTCAATTTATACGGTGGACGACATGGACAACATAACTATTCACCATATGGAAACAATGATAATTAAAGAACATCTCATAGATGGGGTTTATTTAACTTATTAAACAAATTTATCCGAAGATAAAATTTCAAGGAAATGCACAACAAGGAAGAAGTTGAGGGACAACATCATCAAAGAAACATTCAATGAACAAATAGTTTATACATAGTAAACAACTTAAACTGCCATTACCCTTTCTCCTTCATTGCAGTGAAAGACCATGTGAACTGAATCCAGTGCAAGAGAGGCCTATTTTTTAATGGTCTGAATTGAGGGGGCAACCGGTTTGGCCACATTCAATTAAGAATCACAAATGATGAAGTTTGTCATTAGTTTCGAAATCCTGTTCTTCCTTAAACCTAAACAAACCTAAAAAAATTTAAATGTTCATTAACCTCCCTAAGGAAAACTTAAAAATTGCATTACAACATGGTGTTGTAGCCGCGTTTTATCAGTAGAACTAGCTAGTCTCACAATTAATACGAATATCGCTCTAGTAAATACGACGACCTGGTTTGATAAGTAGATGAGATGACGAAAAAATAATAAGACCTTAACTGCCTGATATTCGAGAATACCTTCATCTCGTCAGATCTCACACGTCTTTTACACCACATCATATCTATCGCTTCTCTCAAAAGCCCTGGAAGAATTACCGAATCAGGAATCCTCACCCATCACCATAAATAAGCAAAAAAGTCATGGGAGTTTTGGCCTTTTACATGGTACGAAAGATGGGTACTCATAGATGATTAAATCTAACCATGGAAGTTGCCCAAAAGTCACAATTGACAGGGTTAGGTTAATCAAACTTGACACAAGAGGTCCCTTTCACATTGCAATATAATAGTCAGAGTTTGGTTAATTTCACATTTGCTTGCACGTCCTACATAAACTGTTCCATCGCCCATCTGTCAACATTCAGGACCCCATTTTTAAAAGACTTTCCAATCTTTCACCACCTTCTCCCATTTCTTCTCCATCTCCTTCCCCCCCCCCCCCCTTCCTTCCTTCTCTCACTTTTTATCTCCATATTTTGCTCTTGAACCAACCACCATGGCTGCTTAGCTACCCATATATATATATAGAGTCACCGACGGTACGGATTGATCCATCTGAGGCCTTGTGCGCTGGTGCCACCCTCAGACCCTGACCATGGACGCCAAATTCGTTAGCCAGTTCGTCTGTGAGCAAGAAGACCGGGAAAACTCGCCTGAGTACAGTGGAGACTCGCCGCCTTCTCCCATATTTAGTGACAACAAGATGCCTTCTACCTCGTCCCCTAAGAAAAGGTTAGTTAGCCTTGTCCATGTATGTATATGTCTTAGGTTAATTACTACAGTACGTTCTAACACAACCCATTGCAAGAGATTTTGATGCTAAATTCTTGGAACAACAGATGAAGAAAGTGAAATTCCGTAAACTGTTTCATGGTTTCGATCTTATATATTTGGTATCTGATTAGTTTTCTTTTTGGGTATATGCATGAAGGTATAGTTGAAAAAAGTGTTTTAACAGGGTGTTGTTTGGGATTTGTTTCAGCAGGAGAGCTACACAGAAAAGGGTGGTCTCAGTGCCAATCAGAGACGTGGAAGGATCGAGGCTTAAGGGGGAGACGAACACTCCGCCGTCCGATTCTTGGGCATGGAGGAAGTACGGTCAGAAGCCCATCAAAGGTTCTCCCTACCCTAGGTAACCCACCCTACTCCTAATCTTGCCAAATTGATGATCACAATGTCCCCCCAAAAAAAAAAATGATGATCATCACAATGATTTTCAAAATTTGTGAGCCCTACGTGGCCCACACTTTCTATATTTAAATAGAGAGCTTAGCTCATTTTCCATACGACTCATCATTTGCCGAGTTGGATAAATATTATTCAAATTGGTTAAAAAGTCGTTACGTCAGCTGCACCCACGCTATTAGATAAACTGTAAGTAACGTCTCTAACTAATGATATAATGAGTTTTGTGAGTTTAAAGTGCTAAACTAGCCATAAAAGTTTCGGAGTCAAATATGATACATTTTATTCACAGTGTGAGAATTTTAGAGGAAATTGAGAATTATTTAATGTAGTTTTGTCATTTTCGAATAGTAAGCAATAATTAATCAAAAATATTTATTATTACGCAGGGGTTATTATAGGTGCAGTAGCTCCAAGGGCTGTCCAGCAAGAAAACAAGTAGAGCGCAGCCGCATGGACCCCACCATGCTAGTGGTGACGTACTCATGCGAGCACAACCACCCCTGGCCGGCTTCTAGAAACAACCACAACCACCACAGCTCTGCCGGCCCCGTTGCCATCACCTCCACCAAGAAAACACCAGCGTCCGATCTCGAGCACCAAAATCCGGCGGTCTTTCCGGGCGATGGAAAGTTCCCGAACATCGACGAGGGATCGCCGATCACCGCCGACGAGTACGCGTGGTTCTCCGACTTGGAGTCCACGTCCTCCACCTTGCTAGAGAGCCCGCTTCTGGCTGGAGACATCTCCGGCGACGCCGACATGGCGATGATTTTCGCGACGAGGGAGGAGGACGAGTCCCTGTTCGCCGACCTCGGCGAGTTGCCGGAATGTTCGGTGGTTTTTCGGCGAAGAGAGGCGGATCTGCGGCGGTGCAGTTTAACACAGTGGTATGGGACCACGGGGTGAGATAACGTGCCACGTGCCGCCGCCGCATTTGTCTTTACTGTGTGAGCAGGTATTTTTAACCTTAACGGGGTGCGTATCGTGCGCGACAAGATACCCACAGAAAACCTTTTTTATTATTATTATTTTTTTAATTTCTGTTGGATTTTGGCTTTAGATGTCAGTGTAGTGATTAACGAAAATAAGCATTTGTTAATTGGGGTATTTTGTCTTGATCTTGGTGTAATTAGCAACATTGACGTCATTTGCAACGACTAATCATATCATTTCCCTTGGAGTCTTCAACTTTTAATGGATTTTTTTCCCAAAATGACGGGCTTTAAAAATAATGATGTGCATACGTAGTGTGAAGATAGGGGTGGCCAAGGAGTGTATTTCTATATTATGATTCTTTGGACAAATTATCAAGTTCATTAGATATATTGATCTTCTTCTTTTCTTTTTAACTAGAGTTAATTACACGGTTGACTACTGTACTATTAGGCAAATTTCACTTTGACCACTGAACTTTGATTTGTGTCAAAGTGACCATTGGACTCTTTAATTTGTTCAATTAAGTCATTCCGTTAGGTTCAGTTAACAAAAGGTCCGTTAAGTGTTCACGTGCGAGGCACATGTGGGGGCAAAATTGTCCAAACATAGAAACTCAATTTTTCTTATATTACTTCTTTTTTATCTTCTTTTCTTATTTTTATCCTTTTTTCTACTTTTCTTTTTCTTTTTCTTCTCCTATTCTTCTTCCTCCATCTCAACCACCCGACACGTACTGCACAAGTATGGCCATACCCACAACCACCATCAGTTCTATTGCACATCGTGATCATCGCCTGTCAAAGTTATCCAACGGAAAGCACCGTGGGTCTCGCTCCCGCCCTCCACGATGTCAGTTAATTTTTGGATTTGGATGGATAGTAATGCGGCGGTTGCGCCGATGGAGAGCTGGTATGGTGGTCTGTGGCTTCCGATTGCGCCGGTTGCTCCAATGGAGAGCTAGTATGGCGGTTTGTGGCTTCCAATTGCGCCGGTTGCACCGATGTAAAGCTGCTATGGTGGTTTTGTGGCGTCCAATTGCACCGATGGATTGTTTCCTTTTCAAATCATTTTTTTTAAGTTTCAGATCTGTGGTGTTAATGGGTTAGTTTGTGGTAGTGGTGGACTGTATTGGTGGCGGTTGTGAGTTTAATGGTGGAGGACAGAAGGTGGTTGTGGGTATGGCGGTGGTTGCGCTTGGTGGTGGTGTTGGGTTGGTGTCGCGGTTGCTCTTGGTGGTGGTGTTAGGTTGGTGTCGCGGTTGCGCGTGGTGGTTGGTGGTGGAGCGGTGGTTGTGCTCGGTGGTGCTGATGCTTGGTTGAGGCCGAAGACATCGAACGAGAAAGAAGAATGAAGAAGAAGAAGAGGAGGAGGAAGAAGAAGATGAAGAAAAAAAAGAATAGAGACTGACGGATTTGCTCCTAAATTAAATGATTTTACCGACCTTTTGTTAACTGAACCTAACATAATGACTTAATTGAACAAATTAAAGAGTTCAATGGTCACTTTGACACAAATTAAAGTTTAGTGGTCAAAGTGAAATTTGCCTAATAGTACAGTGGTCAACCCCGTAATTAACTATTTTAACTATAATAACAGTTGCAATGTGAAAGAATAGATAGTGTTGTACTTTATAAGGGCATCGGCCGCATCGCGTGTTTTATGACACTTGTGATATATTAGTGAGAGGAGTGAAAGTTGTGACTTAACTGCGCAACGTCTTTGAGCTACTTATTTGGTACTAGAGTGAGAAAGAAAATGGATAAGATCGTCAGTGACGCGATCGTGTAAATGATGAATTAATTGTTCTACGACTATTAGTCCCGATTACCTAGGTCCGTTAGATTAGGGGACTAGTTTGTGACAAAAGAACCGGCTTGGAGATAGTATGGGTTGTTTAACTTTTCTACTCAACAATCCTAACTATACCATTGGTCCCGGATCACCAATATTTTCTAAATGCCAATATAGTTTTGGACTTGCATTTGAAATGCTAAGTACTTCAGAAAAATGACCCTAAGGGTAAGACGAAGAAGTGTCCAATTTTAATTGGTAAGCCCATGTGCTATGGTCCGTATATTTTCGTTCGCTGTAGAACGAATGCTTCATGGCACCCGCAAGTACTTATGAACCGTTAGAGTTGTCAAACGGGCCGGGCGGCCCGCGGGCTGGCCCGACCCGGCCCGGTTCTGGCCCGGGCTGGCCCGGCCCCGACGATGAACAGTAGCGGCCCCAGCATACGAGCGGGCCTGGGGCCTGGGCCTGGACCAGGCCGTCCATTGCTGCGAAAAAGCCCGGCCCGGCCCGGCCCGGAAACGGGTTTGGCCCGGCCCGAAGTCGGCCCGGGTCTGGCCCGGTCTGCGGCCCGGATCTGGCCCGGGGCTGGCCCGGTCTGCGGCCCGGGTTTGGCCCGGTTTTGGCCCCACTTGTTTGAATTTTTTTGTTTTTCCCCCCTTTCTTCCACCCCTTTTCCAAAATTCCACTTTTACCCCCCCAACAGCAATATAACGGCTAGTTTGGGGGGTATTTTAGTCTAACCTATATTTTTCAACTCCTTTACACTCTTACCCTCCCCAACAACTATAAACGGATAGTTTGTAGGGGTATTTTGGTCTTTTGTGAAGTTTCTAAAATCTATAAATTCACACCATTTCTCTCTAATTTTTCACACCAATCTTCTTACTCTCTCTTACCTAAACATTCTATATTTCTACAAGCTTTGCTACTATTTTCCTCTCCAATTACTACTCTTGCTAATTACTACTAGTATTTACTAATTAGTACTCTTGTTTATTAATTACTAGTCTTGCTAAATTCTTTTTAATTACTACTCTTGCTAATTACTACTAGTATTTACTAATTAGTACTCTTGTTTATTAATTACTAGTCTTGCTAAATTCTTTTTAATTACTAACTCTCTAATATTTGTTACTCGTTCATTCTTTTAATTGTTATTTCTTATTACTACTCTTATACTTGTGTATTTAGTTACTCTTACAAAGTTTAGCTCGAAATATGGCTGGATTATTGAAGAAAATGAGGCGTGCATCGTCATCACGAAAAACATCATCATCATCGCAAGCACCACCACCAGCACAAGCGCCAGCGCCACGGCCATCACAAACACCAATCCAAGCACCAACACAACCATTCGTTCCTGGACGAATGAGTACAGGCTGTATGATAGATACCCAAGCCAATTGGGAGTTCAATCAAAACATTCCAGATTTTGAATACACGCCTGATGAAGACCCCCCGCATTATAGTCAAGGACGCAGCTCGGTTGGCGAAGCTACTACTCCGTGGCATAATCTCAACCCTATGCCTGGTCATGATGAAGAAGGGCCGAGCAATGCCTCCGGTAATGAGCCAGAAGTCCAAAAGGGGAAAAAAAGAAAGCCGAGTGTTGGAATCATTTCGATGTAGTTATGGTGGACGGCATCCGAAAAGCTCGATGTAAGTACTGCGCTAAATTATTTTCGTCTGGTAGTGGTAATGGACATCTTAACAGGCATTACCCTCTGTGTGCACCTCGACAAGGCCACGTCGAACCTACCCAAACGCAGTTATCTTTTGACGGTAAGTTATTTGTTTATAATCAGCGAGAGCAAAGAGACGGTCTCGCTGAATTTGTTATTCATGATGAACAAGCCTTTTCTTTTGCCGATAATCCTAAGCACTCTAGATATATGAACACATACGTTCAACCTTTGTACAAAAAGGTTCATAGAAACACAACTAGATCCGATGCACTCCGACAGTACAATGCTGCTAAAGCACGCCTTATCGATTATTTCGATAAATTTGAAGGTAAAGTTAGTCTTACTTCTGATATTTGGCAATCTCCTTATACTTTTGTTAGTTATTCTTGTGTGACCGCTCATTGGATTGATGTAGATTGGGTTATGCACAAGAGAATCATCGCTTTCGAGCACTTCCCTTATCCGCATGATGGAATGAACATTGCTATTCTTATATTAAAAGCATGCACCACATTTAAAATTAAGGATAAGATTATGAGTGTTAGTTTTGATAATGCTTCTAATAATAAAGTTGCTGTTGCAGCTTTAAAGGAGACGCTTCAACCTGTACTTAACGGTGAATTATTTCATGTTCGCTGTGTTTGTCACATTATTAATTTAATTGTTCAAGATGGTTTAGCTGCTGCAGGAGATATTCTTCTCAAAATGAGGGGTATGACAGCGTATGTTAATAGCTCGAGTCCGAGAACACAACAATTTAAAACGTTGTGTGTTCAATATAATATGCCTCGCAGGAGAGCAGTTACAGATGTGGTCCACAGGTGGAACTCTACATACCACATGCTTTTACACATTCTGGCATACCGAGAAGTCTATACGCATTTTCTACTAACCCAGTTCCCAGCCGGCTTGCCAACTCAAGAGGAATGGCAGATGGCCACATACCTAGCTGAATTTTTGGAGGTATTCTACACGTCTACCAATTTATTGTCTGGTACGTACTATCCCACCTCTCCTCTCGCTGTAATAGAAATTCTGAAGATGGCTACAATGTTAACAAAATGGAGATATATAGGACCCTTTAAGGAAATAGTAAAAGTGATGGATCAAAAATTTAATAAATATTGGAGTAACTGCCTGTTATTTTTACTGTGGCTACTTGTTTAGATCCTAGGTTAAAGTTGCATGGCGTGAACGCCTCGATACAAGAGATATCGAAATTAATGTGCTACACAGCAGAGGAGACAACCGCATTCACAGCAAAAGTGAGCAAGAGGTTTGAGGACTTGTTCAACGTCTATCGTAATTCTGCTGACGTGCGCGGGCGAGCTACATCATCATCCACTGTTGAGAGGTATTATGCGCCATACCTTCAGGGCTTTGAACATCTAGTAGCAAGACAACTACCAGGTGAAGGTACTTCTAATTCGGCAGGTTCGTATACTTTTTCCTCTTTTAATGAGATTGGTGTATATGCAAATACTGATCATTATTCTGATTTATCAAGGCAAGAACAGGTTAATTTTAATTTGTTAAATTTTTGGAAACAAAATCAAAACATGTATAAAACTTTATCCCAAATTGCACGGGATGTACTGCCAGTGCAAGCCTCCACGGTTGCTTCAGAGTCGGCATTTTCAGCTAGCGGGAGGGTTTTGGATGACAGGAGGAGTCGTCTTAACCCCGAGTCGCTCGAGCTATGTGTATGTTGGAAGGATTATCTTGATGCGAAATACCGCGAGCAAGATAAACCGATTGATGATAGGAAGAGCAGTGACTCGGATATTGAAGTACTTCTGGATGATTAGGTAATTTGTTTTTATTTTCCTCTTTTGATCCTTTTGGTTGACGTTGCAGATTTCTTGATCTTTGATTGCTGATATTTTGGATAGACATTCATTATTATTTTGATTGTTAGAATTTTAAGAATAAATTTTTTCACAAAATATACTTTTTTTTCCATATATATAAAATAAATTTTTACAAGCAAGATATATATTTTTTCGTATATATAAAAAAATAGGTAACTTCGCCTGTTTGTTTACAAGCAGCCGGTCCCAAGCCCGGATAAAAGGAGGAGGGCCTATGAATACATTTATTATTTTTCTATATAAATTGTTATGTGTTAAGATTTTATTAATAAAGCTCATCAAGAAGAGTATGAAAATGTTTAACATATAATAAAAAATATAATGGCTAACAAATAAATATGTATATACATACATACATATATATGTATATTACTTATAATGAAATAAAAGGATAAAGATTAGGTTCGTTAAATTGTGAATATTGCCTAGAGATGAAATTTAAAATTGAATAACAAGAAGAAAAAAAAAAAAGGGCCCGGGCCCGGCCCAAGCCCGGCCCTAGCTATTGGGCCTAGGGCCTGGGCCTGGACTGGGCCTAGGTTTGCCTTCGGCAGGCCCGGCCCGGCCCGGCCCGGTTGGCAGCCCCCACTGGCCCGGCCCCGGCCCGGCCCCACAGCAGGCCCGACGGGCTTGGGCTGGGCCGGCCCAAGCCCGGCCCTTTGACATCTCTATGAACCGTGTAATGAACCATCATTTGGTACACAACGCAACACTATTTTCTCTGGAAGCTGTTGATGCCACCCTTGCATGAAACCATGTCCAAGCATAATGATGACCTTGGTCGAATAGTAACACCGCGCACAATATGGTCAGAGAGACAAGACACGTCTATCTTGTCAAGATTCTCAGGTATGCGCGATCCCAGTGCCCCGGGGTCACAACGGTTCACACTTGGTAAGTGCCATCTTGATCCCCTGTGCTCAGCATGCGCAGCCAACACTCCGTGCACAAGTTCCATCCCTCTGACACCAAGCCTCGTTCACCTTCGAATTGGCAAAGTACAAGGGTAGAAAACATTTTGACAAGGGCGCAAAATATATAGCAACCAAAAAACAATAATTTTAAACCTTAGAGGGAAAAATCGTACACGACAACAATATCACTTTTATCTCAAAACAACGCAACAATTTGGTTGATTTTGGTTTAATGAGACAAACGACATGTCAAATATGAGCATTATGATTTAGCGTGAGCGTCTGCTATTAGCTTGTTTAGCACTCATTTCTTAATAGATTGACAAGCTTATCGTGAGATCGATCTCGTCCAAGCTCGTCACTATCACGAGTGAGATGAGCCCAAGATGTGCTAAACTTGAACGAGGCCGAGGCAGCACCCAACTTCATGCTTACTAGCCAAACTGAATGATACAAAATATTAGGAATCTTATAGCTCAAAATCATGATGCATGAAACTAGTGTTTGATAACATTGTAGTTTTTAGTTTTGGTTTTTCTAAAAATGAAAACCAAAACTAGTTGTGGTTTTTGTTTTGGAAAAAAAAAAACAAGGAGATGTTTAATAGATCAGTTTTGATTTTTTCCATTTTTTGTTTCTTTTAAGAGGATTTTATTTTTCTTTATGTTCCTTCTTCCCCAAAATACCAATTTTCATTACCGCCAACCAAAACCATCACGTCACAGTATCATCGTCGCCCATAGCCAATAATCACTACCCATCACAACCAACTATCAAAATCACAACAGAGTTACTGCTACCCAACAACTAGATATGATTCGACAGTTGTGGAGAGACTGCAATGATGAGAGACCATATTGACGGCAATGGCGAGATTGACGGCGGGTGGTCGAGAGTGGTGAAATCGACGACATCAACGTTGATCGATGGCAGTTGTAATGTTGTCCAATTGTGATGTTGCCCGACGTTGATCTATCATCGGCAGTTATGGCGGTGTGCTTGGTGGCTAAGATGGTGGTTGTGATGTTGCCTGCTTGGTTGATGCAACGTAATGGCGGAGCAGATTCATACGGTGGCGATGGTGATGGCGATGGGATGGCGGAAGTGAGGCACCGGTGGTAACAACGAGATTGTGGCGGCAATATAAGAGATTAATTTTTTTGTGTGACAGCAGTAGGGTGATGATGGTGGGACATGTCTGTAGTGGCGTAACAGTGGGACGAAGGTGGGGTGGTTCGGGTGGCGGCCGAGTGGTGGCGGTGGTTGTCTGCTGGTGGTAGTGGTGGTGAGAGCTTAGAAGGTAAGTAGTGATAGTGCTAGTGCTAGTGGAGAAAGTGATGAAATGAAATGATTTTTTTTTTTAAATGTGGATATATAGAAAATTGCTTGTAATGAAGTTTGATGGTTAGATCTCAAAACAAAAATCAAAAGACTCGAAACTTCAAAATGGAGTTTTAAAAACTGGTTTTCAAAAGTAAAGAAAAAAACAAAAACTGTCTATCAAACGAGTTTTTTTTCTCCAGTTTACAAAATTGAAAATAAAAACTGTCAAACACTACCTAACTTGAAAAAAATGTTTGGAAAAGGGATTCTCTTATGGAATACTTGCATAAAGAGAACATTTGAAGATGAAGATAATATGACAATAACACCATGGTATTCGTCGCCCAAGACCACAACTGAAGATTCGTTGGCCTTGATGGCACGATCTATTCCATATCATAGGAAGATGTCGATCTAAACCACGATTCTCTAGTTGCTTTAAGAGAACTTGCAAGGACATAAAAATCGCAAACGAGCGCAAGAAAGTCAGTCAGCCGATTTAACGAACATCGAGGTCGGACCTAGCGAGTATCTTGTCCTAAAAAGAACGAGGTTGGAACTGCAAAATGCGAATGTAGTGCCACTACTGATGGAGGTAGCAATGCATAAATCCTTCTGATTTGTACCAAAAAGAAAGTACAAAGCTTCCTGGTTAAGTTTTCAGTCTCAAACACCAAATACGATTATTTGGACACATCCATGGTAGTTGAAACAAGATTTATCATCGAAGAATCAGAAAAAGTCATCACCAGGTTGTTTATTCTTGGCAGGCAATTTACAAAATGAGCTTCTACCTGACAGTCAAACAACTGCTGAGTTCTTAAATAGTAGTAAATAATGCTAGTTACCTGTTGTCTTTTTCCAACGTACGTATAGCTGCTGAATCTTATTATTGTTTTTTGAAAAATTGAAGGTCATTTGAGTCTGCACAACAATCGCAATATCATGTACCCGCCCCTCATTTAGACTTTTTCAACTCGTTATGTACGCAAAAATTCTCAATTTTCTTGGTACGATGTCACTAAAGCTCTGTAGAATATTTCAAAATGACCGTGGTTGCCCTCTGTTTATGCGTGAATTAACACTTACACCTTTTGTATGCTATTTTATTTCCTTAATCATCACTATAACGTTACAAATTGTCATTAAAAAATTATATAAAAATTGTATATAGTATCTTTCTTAAATAAACGATAGTAACTTGCAAGTTCGAGAATGATTTTCCGGATCATTAAATAGATATCCAATACTAAATTCACTAGCTGACTGATACCCCTAAAGTCAAATGAACGAGAGATTTGACTTTTATGCAATAATGGAGGGATGTAACTGCATTATGATAATTCTTTAAGAGACACTCAATTATGTCATGTAGATATTTTATAAATTGCAGTTTGCTCCCATCATTTCCATGAAATTGCCTTGATAAGCTTATCTAAGACATGATAAAATGTCATCGCAATCAAAGGGTCACGAACATAGATTAAATTGCTAGTTGGGGAGGAGGCTTAAATGAGAGAAGGACATTGGCCATTAAATTTCATTAACATCCGTCTCATCAACAAAACCATCGCAAAATAAAGGTTTAGAAGTGTGAAATGAACTACAGAACAGCATGATCATCAAAATTAAGCTATCCCTTGTATAAATCTTTGAGTGAAAATAAGGTATATTCTTAGATAATTGTTTACTTGGCTCAAAAGTTACTATTTTGCATCAAAGTTGTAAATTCAAAGTTGACAGTATTCGCTCTCTTGGGCAGAGGCGGACCTTGTGTAAGACCGAGGGTGATCGTGATCTTCTCTAATAATTTTCACCAAGAGTTGTTTGCATTACCTACATATCATTTGGTTAAAGCAATCAAGTTTAAAAATCGTCGCATATACTTTGAGAAATTGATAAATTTACTCTAAATTAAAACTCTCTTTGTCCACTTTTTTCACTTAAAATTAAGTTGTATTATTAATAGGTGTCACTAAAACCCATTTCGAGTTTGAGAGAATTTAGATTTTTAGTCAATTCATTAATTCCCTTTTTGATCTCATACAACCCAAAACTTGACTATAATACTTTTTTCTCAGCTCGACCTCAAATTTTCAATCATATATGTACACGAGATAGTTGCGAATAAGTAGGCAAATAGTGAGATTTTATATATTTTTTAAAAAGTAAGAATTAGATACCTATGCAAATTTTTTTATAGAGTGAAATCGAAGACTAAAACTTTCTCAAGTTTTTAAAAATTGTTCTTTGCATCAAATATGATCATATTAGATCAACTTCATTACAATAGAAGTTAAAGATTCGCTTCTGCCTGGGAATATATTTTTAAATTGTCGCAAAAGGTCGCATTTACGTGTGCACGTCATAGCGTCACACGCAAATCTTGGGTAACGTCACTGATGATTAACAACACCTAATCCTCCTCTTCCTTATCCATTGAACCGCATTGGGTGCATAAATCTGGGGACAAAAGTGAAAGTTAAAATATTACAAATGGTGCTAAAGTGCAGGTTAAGCAGATCTACACTTTAGTGAGTTCAACTCTCAAGTTAAAAACGAAAATTTAAGGCAGCCCACATGCTCTTAATTTGCAACCGGCAGAAATGGTACAATAGTTAATGTTATCCGCCTGCTAATGACTCGAAAAGTTTCGTAGCTCAGGAACTTCCCACCTTTTTACTCATCTTTACTGCTTTTCGTACTATTCAACTTGTGTGTGCTTTTGACAAATGAGTCTGGTCAAAGCATGATTGGTGGGGATGGAGAAATTAGCCACGTTTGGTGCAATGTACTTGGGGGTACAAAATGGAGTTCCTAAGGAATCAACATCATCTTGTACAAATTGTCCGAGGTAAAAAGAAGTTTTTGGTTTGGTCTACATTACGTGTACAAATTGTCCGCGATGTTTGTGTACCAATAGTGATTTTTGGGGTACAATTGCCCGTTATTTTTGTGCACCAATAGTGATTTTGCCGTGTACATACGGGATGGTGTTTCTACTCGCTTATCTTGACCAATTTTTGATTCCTCTATTCCTCGTTCTTCGGGGCTCACAGCTTTGACATTTATGATTTGGGGTGTATCTTTCTGTTAGGTGCTTAAGTTTTTAAAAAATAAGCCCAACAATATTATCATGTTTTAGTACTCCCCTTCACGTGCAAGTAATGATTACGCTTGGAGAGCAGATTATGATAGAAATAAACGGATCAAGCTAGATATGCAAGCGGAAAGAATTCAACCCAAAATCTTACCAAACATGTGCTCTGATATCATGTTAAGTTATCATATACTCTAAAAACTAAAACTTTTAGAGAATAGGGCCAACAATGTTATCATGCTTTAGTACCTTCCCCCCTCGGTTGTTTTGTTGTAACTCAATTGCTTGCAGTAATTAGGGAATATAACCGGATAAAAACGAAAGCGAGAAAGATGTCGCAGAAAATGAAATAGATGGATTGATTAGAAAAAAAGAAACAAAAAGGGCCCAAGTAGGCAACTACTTGAACACATTTCTGCAATTCACCCCATCTACGACTAAGCGCAAATCATACAAGTAATCTTCTGACCCTAACTAAAGCTCAGTGCCCGCAATATGCATAGATAAATCAAAGATAAACATCTGGGGGAGAAAATTTTACACAGTAATGGGGTATAACTAAAGAGATGCAGCAAAACCAACCGGTAGCATTACGTTAACGGAGTCCTCATGGTTCAGAACCCTAAGTTGAACAGCACCCAACTGATTTCATAGCAGACACGTCTTTGCCGACATCAATTTTCTCTCCTTTGGAAGGAATAGGAGCAGCAGCTCCGTCCTCAGCAGTCTCCATCGCTTTCTTGCTCACGATTCGATAAATCTGAGTGAGAACTTCGGCAAATGCACTGTCCACATTTGTGGCTTCCAGTGCAGAAGTTTCCATGAAGTAGAGCGACTCCCTCTCAGCAAAGGACTTGCCATCTTCAGTCGAGACTGCCACGAGATGTCGAAGATCAGACTTGTTGCCGATTAGCATGACCACGATATTGGGATCCGTGTGGTCCCTCAACTCCCTCAACCACCTTTCAACATTTTCAAATGTGGAATGCCGGGTGACATCATACACGAGCAGTGCACCCACAGCACCTCGGTAGTAGGCACTTGTGATAGCACGGTACCTTCATAATCAGAATGAATACATACTGCATTATTGCAAGGGAGAAAGAAAAGGTGATAGCACTAATATGATGCAATAAAGAAGACAAAAATAGAGGATTTATACAAAAATGAAAAGAAGGTTGTTATGTACAAAGGAAAGCCATGATTAAGTGCAATTGATCCCAAAACTGTAGGCAAAAAACTGGGCCGTCGTCACCCAAGACGATACCCTTGCCTCCATCACCATATTTGAGTTACTACCATCACCGCCTTCGGTACGTGCGCCAGTTATAAACCTCCTGATAGAGCCGCATCATCCTCCACAGCTATTTCCATTCTACTCTGATATCTTATGTTCATCACCCTACAAAATGGGGATCTAATTCTATCGTATTCAAGAGTACATTCAACCAAATACTCCATATTTGCTGGTTCAAATAACCAAATCTCTGTGGCAAGCAACTTAATGATTTACTAGACACAGAACAGCCTTGTCCACCGCAGCCTATATATTTGACTACACCTTGATGTTAATAGAGAACTCAACCTCAACAAACCAAACATGAAATTCTCTTACTCAAGGCAACCTTGTTCTCGTTCTCATCATCCTTTTACCTCACAACCTGAAACAAAATAGGCTAAAAGCTTCGCCATCTTCTATCCTACAAACATTTTTACGCAACTGCTCTGAGTCTCAAAACAATGCGTGAAGTGGGAGAAAGTTTTGATAAAAGACATAAGAGTGCTTATTTGAAAGCGGGGAAATGAGAAATTCAAACCAGAAAATTAGCAGCTTTCTATAAGGAATAGACAGAATACACCTGAATCTGACGAGAATCCTTGACAATACTTTTGGTATATATAAGAATTTGAATAAGCGTGAAATGCAAGGAAATTGTGGTCAGACTTCATTCAGAGATTAAAAAAAAATTGTATCTTTCAAAACTGAAATTCGATACAGGAGTAACGTACAAGTCCTAGATGAAAGGCTAAACCTACCTTCTTAAGCCTATGAGAGAGTTGTGCATGATATGACCATAACAAACGGTTACTGAAATAGAAAGAAAGCTGAGAATTCTACTCCACATTCAAAAGAAACCACCAAAAGAACAAACAGAAAGAATTTAATCAGATGAGAAGTAAAAGCGAGATTACACAACAAAGAGATCCTAAGCAGTTACAAACTAGCAGAACAACTACGGCATTAATGAATATATTACACAAGTCACTTCATCGAAAGCGAGGAAATATGAATATATTTCGCCACAAGGTGTTTACAGTAATTTCTAAGCTTCACTCATGCAAGCTAACTTCAAAGGCCTAGCGGCGAAAAACTGTCCTTTCTATTTTACCAAAATTTTAACTATTTCGTAAGGGGAGATTGAAACTAACCCATTATCGAATTGCTGAGAGCAGAAATGAGAATCTTAGACCACCCCCCTTCTACCAAAATGACAATCTTCCACTTGAACGAACTGTATAAACACATGGACATCTCCTTGAAATCATCACAAGGAGCAAGTCAGAAACCAGTTTCACAATGTCTTCATGAATTTCAATTATGCCCATATCATGTTTGTACACTATTGATTGTTGGAAGTACTAATCAACCTCAATCAGCACTAAGATAGGTTGGGCAACAAACTCCAATCAGAGATAGGGCACCTGACGACTCAGCCCAAGATCTAGAAAAGTAGTTTAAGGTGAATGCACAAAATTATGGAAGCTTTTATATCTGTATTGCTTGCGATCCTGGCCTTAATAACTAGATGGAAGCTAGTTCAGGGAGCATGAACAAGAGCATCAAATTTTACCCAAGTATGTTGTGTTTGTATCTTTGAATTTAGTTCATAACAAGGAAAATTTGGAAGCCAGTTGTATTTGTACATTACGCAATAGAGTATAATTTGCATGATTCTCTGATCTTCAAAAATCCTATGATGTGATGCTTATGCCTTATCATTTTACGTATCCCAGTTGCAATTGAGAGGTAGATCTTTGTACAGGAAAGCTGAAAGTTAAGAGTAAAAGTTGCATCCCTCTTTCATAGCATAACCTTCAAAATTAGGTTGCCATTAGATATAAAGGTTGTAGGAAAAGAACCATATAGTGCCATCTCGTAGAACTCCAGAATTTGTCCTTATAATGGTTGCAAGAATATAATACAAGTTCTGAAAGGCTCAATGGGACAAGGCTAAATATTTTAAATCTATAGAAAATATACTCAGTTCCTACCTGCCCATGACTACAAATTCTAAAAAATACTGCTCCGTGCCCATATTAAACGACACAAATTTTCAACAGCTTTAGCCTCCATATAACATATTTCTTGATTCTGAGTTTTAATAATACAAAGCTACAGATTGATTTCAATCTGACAAAAGAAAAAGTTTGGAACAAAGTCAACTCAAAATATAGTAATTACTAACTGATTTCGATCCTGAGGGGAAAAAAAGAAGTTTGGGCAAGTCGAAATATGGTAATTGGACTAACATCTTATTGTCAACTTCAGGCCCTAGTGCCCTACTAATTTGATCGCTACAAAATTGGCAAAAATGGTCCCCCCTAATATCCTCTAACTTCCTGTAGAAAGGTCGCACCTTTTAGGGCAAAAATAGAAAGTTCACCGCATCCCATATTTTGGCAACTATGGTCTCATTAAATGTTAAAATGTTGCTAAAACAGTTCAACTTTTGGCTACATTTTTTAAGTTTTGCTAAAAGTTGCCTTCCGTCAAGGTTTAGTAGAAGAATTACAGGAGGACCATATCAGTCAAGTTTAAAGGACTAAAGTAGCTAAAGAAAATATACAAGAAGCCAATATGACGTAAATTTAAAGGTCAATCTGGTAATTTCGCCCGAGAAGTAAATATGCATCACTTCGGCAAAATCATCCCCACTACCGCAATCCTAACAAGCATTTCAACCACAAAAGATATTAGCCATATACTTACCTTGCACTGGTACCTATCACAAAATTCATCACCTAAAGTAGCTAAAGAATATGCACAATTTTGTGAAGCTTCCCTACCTCACAGAATAAAAACATAAGTACAGTAATCCCTCTCTCACTAGTCATCGTCACACCTACATTGCGTCACCATGCTACTGACCACCTATTACAAAAGTTACATGACTGTTATACGAATATATGACAGCCATCTCAGTATCTCTACCACCACCAAATTGCCTTTACATTCCACAACTCTATTTCCATCTGATCATTACAATTGTCAAGACCGAGCCACCTGACTTGATTACCACCTGATCGACACTACTTCATTAGCTAGCCACTAGCATTGCCAGGAGCTCCCAACCACCTCAACTTCCAAATCATCTTCATCACTACGCTGCACACACGTCCCCTATGCACATTTTGTTCTAGTGATTTATTTAGCCAAAGCATTCAATGCTAGGATGCAATTGCATTGCAAGTCATTTAATAAGAAAACCTTTAATTGTCATGCAATTAGCAGAGAAAAAAATTAAAATCATTTATATTTCACAACTGGACATATGTTAAGTGCTCCTTAACACAGTATGAAGAACATTGAAATACTGATTCATACTGTGGGTTAAGACTATCGAGATCATCATTCCAAATGATGTACAGAAATGATTAAAAATTCAAGTTTCATATCCAATACTCCAACTGTTGATAAAAGGCATCTTCTTTCTCAATCAGCAGGGTTTGATTGGAAGCGTGTTCACATTTGCACAATATTAACCAAGCACTGCAGCCTAAAGCCCCCCCCCCCCCCCCTCATAAGGCAAAAATGGACACTCAAGCTACAAGTACAAAGATCAAAGTAATGATAATAACATAATTTTCTACAATAATATGTATTACACTAGCCAATTGCTTAGCTATGAGGCAACAGACAATGCCTCATTTCCATTTAGAAACTAATTTTAAGCTCGCAACTCAAAAGGCACTTGCGAGAATACTAAGATGTTTTCCTGGAAATCTCTCTAACAACCCCCCCCCCCCCCCCCTTCCTTTTGTTGTTTCTTAGCGTGAGCAATGTCGAAATGGAAAGAGGAACAATGGGAAGCTGCACGCCTATAGTAGGCATTTGAGGTGAATGAGAAATAGACCTTGCGCTTGAGGCCTGAGCATTGGCCCTAGAATTTTGGGGGAGAAAAAAAGAGGAAAAGATTTACTGCCAACACAAAATAAACAGCACAGTATCAATATGTCCAAAAACAAGACAATGATACTTCTTTAAGACCATGACTCAGGATAGAGGAATATACCAACTAGTTGACACTTGGGGTGGCTGGAAGAAAATTCCAAAAGGATAGCAAATTGATTGACTTGCAAATAAGTCATAACAGTATTCTTTTCGGATAGCTATACATAAACCCAAATGCACACAGGTATTACGTATATAGGAAGATCCCTTGCATGGGCCGACTACTTAGCAAAGTTGCCAATGCATTTCTGGTTGTCCCCATTGGCGACATGAACGGCCATGATCATTTCTATTTCTGTGGGAGTTTCAGTCCATGCACTATATAATCCGACGAATGGACTCAATAACCTTTTTGCCCGTATGTTCTGCAGTGAGTACGTCTAGTGTCCGCTGGATCGTGCAGTAAATTGTTGTTGATGCCATCCAAAAAGTTTAAAGCCTAATCCAGTGCAAACTCAACCAGAAAATGGGTCATAAATGATTAACCACACGTGCCCACTTGTCATCACAACATCAATCGGGAAAGTCGCAGAAAGATAAGAAAATTTTGATTGGTAGCAGATGCAACGGCAGATTCAGCACTATTAATTCAACAAAAATTTCGGTAGCGCAGGGAGATGATTCAACAGACATACAATTCAAGTTTAGTTTGTGAAAGCTAAATTTCAAGTCTGACCTTCAATTTTTAACTTAGGGTGGATGGGGCGGGGAAGATAATGCAACAGAGACGAAGAGGGCTTGAAGGTATTTTGATTGAGATTGCATAAAGAAGCACCACTTGGTATTAAATATCCCATGCTAGTAAATGTACCTCCTTTTACAAAGCAATGGGGCGCGGCGCAGGGCAATTATGGTAAAAGTTGCCATCTGCTGATGGACAGATCAAAAAAAAAAAGAAGACGATCTAGGCCTTTCGCGTCGCTGGCGTGGACGGTCAGTGATGTTCACACCTGTCACTTGGGTACAAAGTTAGGGTTTTTCTTGAATAGATACTATATGCATATTGAAGCTGATTTGGTCGGTTTTCTACCAACCAAATCAGCATTTGGTTGGTAGAAAACCCCAGCTACAAAAAAGAAAAAGAAAAACAGCAATTATGAATAACTTCTTTCAAGTTAACCTCCACATACGTTGCACTTGCTAACTTCGAGACTTCTATACTTGAGGGCAAGAAAACTTGTCAAGATTTCAATCTGTTCTCATGAGCTATTACAATTTACAAGTTGGTACTTGACTTCCCCAACTAGGCTAAACAAGGTTGGGCTTCGTACAAATTTACCAAACAATACTTGAGAAAAGGCTTATATGCAATTGAATAAGGATGGATAATTGAACCAAATAAATAACACAAAGTTTGTTTCTTTTACTAGTGATGATAAGATGACCACCTTCCTAGACTTCTCAAATTGATAGATGGTAATAATTATTCTTAACTTTATTGCTTCACCAACCAAATGCTGATTATGAATGCTACAAGTACAAACAGTGTGTTTAGAAAATCTTGAATATTAAAAAGCTACGGAGCATGAGTGGAAAATTTATTAACCTGATCCAAAGTTTAAGCTTCATAATGTCTTGGGCCCACTAGTGGGATTGTCCCAAGCACATGTACCTTGATAAATCTTTCCATTGAGGAGTGCATCTTCCAAAACCAGCTAGAGCTCTCCCTTAGATGGAAACTTTATTATTCAACATGCCAAATTTACTTTTCCAAGGTCATCCCTTCAAAAGGTGGTCACTGGCACACTTGCAACACCACCGTTACACGGACTACTCACCTTCATCCTTAGCATTAGCAAACCTATCCCTCAACAATCCATCAAGAGTAACACCATGCCGCTACAGAGGCGCAAAATCACGGCACCAACTCTATCAAGAGCCCATGTTCCATTTAGAGACAACTCTGCACATGCAACTAATTTCTTCAAGAGCAGCCCAACACACCGATGAGAGAATATGCACCATGCGTGCGTTGCCTTGCTCGCTCAGCAAGTTTGCCCAGGTTTCGATAGACTCCGATACACAACTGGAGCTAGAGAACCCGGACGAAGAAACCGATAACCATCTTTACCTGAAAGCTTAAGTTGTTAGGTCTAAGGCCTAATACCATATATCACCCCATCAACTTAACTTATTCTACGTAAAGTGGGATTGAAAGGCCGCAAGACCGAGATCTATTGATCCTAAGAGAAATTTGAACAAGGATTTCCTAAAGCCAATATCAACACAAGGAAAATAGGATTAAATAGTAAGTGGTCTAGGACCATAGTCACGGGACGCTCCCTATCAATATGAACCATCATAGAGAACTTGTACGCATGGACTTGCCCCCTAATAGTGATAGAGAGCACCACGTGACAATGGTCCTAAACCACTAAATATTTTTCGAACGTTTGGAATCCACTACGAGAAGAGTACCTTAGAGCAACAATCATTTTGAGATGAAACTTAACGGAAACTTCACTCTTATAAGTGCTACATTTACTCTTTCAAGACCCAAGGCCATGCCCTCAACAGTTTGTCACGTTGACAACTTTGCCACACCACTGTAACACAGATAACTCACCTTTTGAAGTTGAGTAGATGTCTCTTGGCACTCCATAAAGAGTGTCACCATGCCGCTATAAAGCTCCAAACTAATGGCACAACACTTTATCAAGAGCCGATACTCCATCAAGGAACAACTGACTGTGTAAATGAACTTCTACAAGAGCCACCACACACACTGGTGAGAAATCGAGCACCATGTGTTTGCTATCGTGCTTAGAGAATTTGTTTAGGTACCCATTGTCTTTGATACACCTTCTATGGAGCTAGAGAGCGTCGATGAAGGTTTGACAACTACCGAATCATTATGTATTAGGCCTAATATTGTGTATGAACCCTTCACCGTTG
This sequence comes from Escallonia herrerae, assembly GCA_033070095.1. Lineage (NCBI taxonomy): Eukaryota > Viridiplantae > Streptophyta > Magnoliopsida > Escalloniales > Escalloniaceae > Escallonia > Escallonia herrerae. The sequence goes on from JAVXUP010000184.1 coordinate 446,501, forward strand.
CGTATTCTTTGCGACGTGTAATTATCCCAAGCACGTGATACTTGACATAAAACTTTAAGACAAGCGTGCATAGCAAAAATTAGAGACTCGTATCTAGCCTCTACGGCTCTGGAAAATGTTATCTTTTCTTTCACTTCCGCCTCATTTACCGACTCCCCTTCCCCCACGGGATGCACCTCTCTTGAAAACATCATGTTTTTGCTCCAGCAGATCGACAAGTTTCATGTTTTCACATTTGAACAATGTTTCTCAACTACATCTCAAACAGCAGTATGACTTTTAAGTATTAAATCTGTAGGCAAACTTAACGGTCGGGACTCTGACTTTAGGTGGATAAGATGTGCACCAGAACCAAATTTCAGTATCTAGCCTCAAGACGGTGATGCCCAAAAGGGCTGTTATCACACAAACCTGAATCACATCTTAATGCATGCAAACACGCTCTACTTGGCGTGTTTGCGCACCAGAACCATATTGGAGCAACTTCAGCATATTGACCCCACTTAACACTAAAACCTACCTACTTGGAAGGTAAACTTACTGGAGTCCCAAAGCCAAATCACCTTGGTCCACTCGGCGTCAATTTGGTATAAATTCAGAGGGGACTGCATCTAGTATGCGTAACAATCTGCAGTAGACCCAGATCTCGATCCTAGAACAAATCTATGACTTCCCAACCATCAACACAAGGCAACCTCTGAGATTAAACATTCAGTGGTCCAGGATAATAGCCACGTGGTGCTCCCTTTCACTATGAACCATCATATACAACACCTCTACATGGACTTGCCGATAGAGAGTGTTGCGTGACAATGGTCCTAGACCACTAAACATTTTCCGTCATTTGTCAAATTTACAACAACCATGAAGTCATCATTACATCTGAAGCTATCCCATCTCCTAAAATCAAATTCAACCTGTGAACCCTACTTGGACCACACATGTGACCTACATAACTCAAAGAAAGGAAAAGAATAAAACATACTCACAAAAACTGACATAGACACGCACCTAAACATGTACACGAGGTCCAGATCATATGCATACGCTTAAAACAAAAGACAGCACCTTCTACTTGGTGTAAACATGGTACGAATTTGGGAAGGACAGCATCTTAGTATGCATATCTCAAAGCATAGACAACCAAGATCTATTGCTCCTAGAAAAAATCTAGACATAGTTTTCCTAAAGCCAAGGTCAACATAAGGAAACTAAGTGGATCAAATATTCAGTGGTCTAGGACCATAGTCACGTGGTGCTTTCTATCTGTATAAAATATCATATGCCACCATATGCCTGGACTTGCCACCTAATAATAATAGAGACCCCCATGTGATAATAGTTCAAGACCACCAAATATATTCTCCATCTGTAGAACCTACTACAAAAAAAAGGTTTCCTGAATTAACCACGGTTTTCAGATTACACTTGAACTTAGTTGCACAAGCCTGAGTGAGAGAAGGAACAGGCGCGAGGTTGAGAGCGAGGAGCATCACTAGTATAGTGGGTTTTGGGGTGGGAGCAAGGTTCTGAGGCAAGAGAGTCACTAGAAATGGATATTCCTGCAACTAAGAACTTGAATTAGGTTATCATTGCATCCGAAGCTATACCCATCTCCTAAACCTAATCCAACCAAAGTAACTTACTTAAACCTCATAAATAACCTACATAAGTCCTTAAAGCACAAACAGAACCATCACAGATTGACACGGGTACGCACATAAATGCACACAGAGATCAGCGAATCACGATTCGATTTTGGATAATAAATGTCACCTCTCATGGCTACCAATGTCTATAACATACACGCAAGTCAAACATCTTGGAGCAACTTTAGCACATTGAACCCACTTTTCATCAGAAACTACCTTCTTGGAAGGTACATTGCTGAGTCTAACATCACAACAATTTGCACCAACAAGCTTTAGAAGTCCAAGATCTATAAATCATGAATCAAACTATAAATAATTTCCTAAACGAAGGTCGACTAAGGAAACTTGTAGCATCAAAAATTATGTGTTCCACGACCATAGCTACGTGACGTCCCCTATCCGTATGAGCCATTGTAGAGAATTTGTAGGCATGGATGCGCCCCCTTATAGTCAAAGAGAGAAACACATGAAAATGGTCCTAGACCACTTCATATCAGCCACATTTGCTACAAAACAAAAAAGAGTACCCCTAATTAACAAAACAACCTGTCACAGCCGCACACTTTATCAAACAGCTGCTAGGCAAAAAGAAAGTGTGCTGATAAAGTGTGCCAGCAAGGGCAATCCTGTCATTTCTCCTCAAGACGCGATCTATAGTCATCAACTGCTTCTCCCACTTTATTTAGTTAAAATTTCAAAATGTAATCTCAAATTGAGGGAGGACACAAAAACGTGAATGAGTTGTAACAGAAGGCATAACAAGTTTGAATGAAATTTCTCTCCTACTCTACTCTCTAAGCTCTAAATTCCATTCTTCCCTCTTCACTACTCCCTTCTTCAAGTCAGTAGATGGTGATACAACCATTTTCAGATCAACCATGAACGAGGTTCTCATTGCCCCCGAAGCTATTCCCATCTCTTAATCAAATCCAATCTATGTAAGCTACTTAAACACAATTACTAGCCACACAACTCAAAAAACAAAATTACCCAAAGTGACCGACGTAGAGACAGAGATCAGCAAATGTCGGATCATATTTCACCTTGCATGGGCAATAATGTCCAGAATCTCACAGACTTAGATCACAGAACAAGAGAACAAGCAAAAATCCTAAAGCAAATAACCACCAAGAAAGCATATGCACCTGAACAACATGCGACAAAAAATAAAAACACCCAGATCAGAAGAAGCAAAACAAGGTAAGGTAAAAAAGATACCTTTCTTGGCCAGCAGTATCCCAAATCTGGGCCTTGATGACCTTGCCATCAACATTCAAGCTTCTTGTAGCGAACTCAACCCCAATTGTGGACTTGGACTCGAGGCTGAATTCGTTCCTGGTGAATCTCGATAGCAGGTTCGACTTGCCGACACCCGAGTCGCCGATCAGGACCACCTTGAAGAGGTAATCATAGTCATCTTCAGCTCTGTAACCAGCCATCACTCGCTCACTCTCTTTCAAACCCACTGCTCGTTTGCTCTTGTTCCTTTTGCTTTTGGTGAAATGGTGGGTATAAAGAATGGTAAAGTAAGGTTTGTGCCTCTCTTTCTCTCTATAAAGTTTTGGCGTGTGTCTGTTGAGTTGGAAAGGGCGCAGACTGCTGTCTACTGGGTTGGATTCCAGAGAGGAATGCGGGTTTCTTTTTGAAAGAGAGGGGTCAGTTTGAAATTTCATCTAAGTTTAGAGGTACTCCTCCCATATAGAAAAATTTTGTGGGTAGTTTTATAATTTCATTTCTTTTATCTTTTTTTTTTCCATCAACTATCAATTTAACCACATGGTTTGGGTGCATGTTTCATTAGTTTTAGACTATCATGTAAAATTCATGGGAAAAAATTGGTCGTTATCTCGGTTAGAAGAATCTTCCTCCTATTCCTATAAAGAAACAATTAATCGTCGGTAAATATTTCTAGTAACTTTTATTTAATGACGTTAAAAAGTGCCGTTAAAAATTTTGTCACTGAAAATGTTAGAAGAAAACTCACTAAAAATATTTAGCGACTTTTAATTGTCACTGTATACTGGATTGGAAGAAGATTCGTACAACCTGAGTAGGAGTCAAAATTTGTTCAATGTCGTGGGTTATATATGTTGAGGGAGGCCTAATATTTTTATGAATTCATTGTGGCGGAAGCTCAAACTTAAAACTCGATATAAGATCTTATTGATTTTGTCAATTTTCTGTGGGAGCGAAACTAGCAAATATTTTTGGGATGACTAACCACGAATGCTATATAATGTGATTCCAACTTTGCTTTTGTCAATCCGCCGTTCATGTGTTCACTACATAAAATGTGGTTTAACAAGCCCTGTTGGATTCTACAAATAAAATCAAAGAAATTACGTAAGGCAAATTGGGAGCCATGACCTGAGTTTTGCCTTTTATGGCGTTAGTAATAGTAATAATGAAAAAGGCTGTAGCCTGTAGGGGTATGTTGGGTCCATCTTCGCTCAATAATAATGGCATTGTGACGAGCGGTGAGAGGCGCAAGGACGAACATCATTTAGACTCTAAGAATGTAAAAAGGGAAAAATTTTGAAAAAGGAGGTAATCGATTTTTCTCTTTAATGGCAAGAAGTGATAGCTCCCGATTAGGCCCCTTTCCATTCCCCACTGCAACATAAAATGTTCAATTTTTCATGGAAAGCAAAAATTATTGGGACAAAGGAGAGGAAGGCGTACGTCCATTGTGTAGCCCATGCCCAAGTAGGCTCCAGAGTTGAAGCGGAAAAGAAAAAAAGATAGTCTTAGTTGCACGAAGCTGAGAAAAGGACACGAGTACCAGCGCGGTTCTAAAGCACGGAACGTCACTATTATGGTGGATTCTAGGTGGGGAACCGGAGCGTGTGCCTGTGAGAGGTTCGAAAGCGAGATTCTAGGGTGTGAGCATCATTGGAGAGTCAGATCAGCAAATCAATAAAAAAAAAATTATAGTACCGAAATACATATGAAGAAAATGGCTGTTTATGTAAAATTTGAGGGGCCTTATACTGAAAATATTGTTCTTAACTTTTCCCTTTTCCTTTTTTTGAGAGTTGAGTGGTCTGAATGTGTCATTGATTACGTTTCCACCCTTTGGTCGGAGTTTGGCGTGGAATAGAAAGGTGATTAGATTGAAGGCTGAGCACTCAAGGAGCTCGATTTGCTTAAAACTGTACTATTGTTTGCAATTCCTTTTGCCCTTTCATTATCTTTCCACATATTTAGACTTCTATTGCACCAAATATGACATATTTTATTTAGAGAAAGTGAATATAAGTCTAGTCTCACACAGCAACGACATAATTTTGATTAAATAAACAGATCCATTTTTTTTCTTTTTCTCTCTCTCTCCCTCCCTTCCCCCTGTTTTCCCCTCCTCCCCGTCTTTCAGTCGCAGGCAGGCTGGCCCTAGCAACCCACTGCCACCATCACACCTACCGTCCCGGCCACAAATCACCCATCTTCCTGCCGCAACAGTGTACATCACCAACACCATAGACGACCACCACAGTTTCACCGTCACAAGCCACCTCCATCACTGGCCGCTGTAAATAGCCATTCTTGCCGCAAACGTTAGACCGCCAATCTTTTTTTCCTAGCCACATCACAAAAACTAACCATCCCCCACCTCTTAAGAAATTCACCACCGCCACCATCCCAAAATCCATCACTGTTACCATCCAAAATTCTAATATCCACACCGTCGTTGGTCAACACAGAGGTAAAAAGAACATTTCATGCGGCTAAATTCAATTGATTTTGGTTAGTAATTAAAACCCACCACCGCCTGATGATAATCGTCAATCTACTTGCGAATGCGAAAAGGACAACACTATTAGTGTAACCATTGGCCTAGCATCAATGCCAGAAGCAATTCTGCCATCCAATCCGGCTATATTGTCCTAAGAATTAGCTAATTTTCAATCCGGGTACACTCAGTTTAGCTGTTATATGGGTTTGCTTATAGTTGTATTCGTATTGCATTTAATTTATGTAATGTAAGTTTGTATAGACAAACATGAAGGAAGAAATAAATTAAGGTGTGTGGATTTAGTTACTCTAAAACCAAGGAAAAGTTGATTGGAATATTAATCCTCCATGAATTTTGAGCTTGCTTGATTCTGTGATGTGGCGGGGGAATGAAGCCAGGAGTGGTGGGTTTCCAAACGATGGCTGTGGTTTGTGATGGTACGGGTAGTAGTTGATCTGCGGCAAAGTTTTGTGAGGGTGGCCGCCCGATAAAGGCTGGCCGGCGACGAAGTTCGCTGTTAGACAAGGTGGTGGAGGTTGGTTCCATGATATGGCAAGGGGAAAGAGCATTGGCAATGGTGGGTTTCCGTATGGTGGTGGTGGTTTGTGATGGTAGGTGTGCAAGCGTGGTGTGATGGCTTGAGACACTCGGGTGTTAGGGCCAGCCGGCGACATGCAATAGAGAGGCGGGGAGGAGAGGAAAATAGGGGGAAGGGAGGGGGGGGGGAGAGAGAGAGAGAGAGAGAGAGAGAGAGAGAAATTGGTTATGTTTATTCGACCAAAATTACGTCGTTTTAGTCACTAGCCTCACGCAACTTGCGTAAGATTGGCCTCTCATTCGCTTTCCCCATTTTATTTTTGTATGATTTATTTAAATATCTCCCGTTCTTCTTAATTAGCAGTACAAGTACAAATCTTATAACTAAAAAGAAAAAGGCTTAATTGGACCGAGGCCCGTTAAAACAAGTTACAAAAAGATATCTCGAGTTACAAAAGTTATAAATGGCCTCCGATAGTGTCAATTCTGTTACAAACGTTAGAACAATTGTCCACGTTGATGAGACAATTTTTCAGATGCATTTTGCATAAATTAATACATGAAAATGACAAATTTGCTATCCCTTTTTTTTCTCCCTCCCACTTACGTCTTAATTTCTTATTAACTCCAACCAAATCCTAACCCTAGCTGCCATCCTCACTAACCCAACCCCATCCACCACCAGTCCCGGCCAGCCCTCGTGCACCGCCACCGCCAAACTCACTCACGTCTACTGCCACCACTAGCACAGTCCTCGTGTGTTACCCATCCATACCCGTCGTCGCCACTAGCCCCTCTTTCTCATCACCACCAAAAACCTCGTCGTCGTCGCCCCTTTTCCTACATTGCTGATAGTTGTCGGTCCCCTTTCACATCATCACAGTGTTGCCCCATCTCCATCACTGCTTCGTCACCCCCCCCCCCCCACCACACATCCACCCTCTAACTCATCCTCGTCCTCGTCCACCACCACCATTGCAAAGAAAGAAAAACCCTAGATTTATGTGCCAACATCGCAAAAACAACAAATATGATCTGTAGGCCTTATATAGAGGAATATTTTGGACAATTCCATCAGTTTGTTAAGGGCACCATCAGATGCAACATAATTACCACCTGAGGTCTTTTCTTGTAACTTTTGTAAGTCAAGGTGTCTTTTTCCAACTCGCTCAAACCATGGGAAGGTTATATGCCATCAACCCAAAGAAAAGTAACTTCATATTTTTTGACCCCATTTTGCTCTACTTCGCAGCAATGCATAATCTCAACGGTCTAGGAAAAACAGCAAGAACTTACAATGGTCTTCAACTTAGAAATCTATTCAAAGACCTCAAAGAAACGAATAATCTCCATCAATGTACAAGAAACGACACAGAAAGACAACTAATAAACTGAACATCCCAAGGCTGCAAGCACAACTTAAATGCTCTATGCTTCCTTTGACAAATCCAGAGGCGGAATTTGTTCATAGTAGTCAAAACATGATGTTTGGGTTCGAAACTTCCAAGCGATCGCCCCCAAAAAATAACGAAAATAAAAAGATATTTTCTTTACAGAAAAATTAGGAAACTTTCTGCCTGGCAATTTTGCTAGACCGCCTACAAAAATATTTTCTTTGCTTAATTCGGAAGTACCGAACGGTATTAGGCATTCATAAGAATCTTCATAGTCTTCCACTAGAGCAAATATTGTAAAGTCTCGAGCCATTGGTTCTGATTATTTAGATTCTTTGGATCAGAGGGCTGAGGGATGTATGAATTAGTTTGTAATATATCTAATGTAAAGTCCTAAATGATTGGGACCATTACTCAGGAACTATCTAACAATCTCTACTGTAACTAACCTTTTTCTTTTTCAAAAGTTTCTTCCACCACAATCCCTCGCCATTTCAACATGTACACCTAAGTGGATCTTCTTCTGATCAATCGATATGCATTAGGCACCTTGTGATCAGCCCAATCCAGAACCCTATACGTGGAGTCCAGATTGTGTCCAACTATCAATTTGTCATTCTCATTCAATTCATAGGTAGATTGCTGATTTGCTTTCATTCTAACTTCTAGTACTCATGTCAAACTTTTAACCAGAGGAAAGGTGAGGGTTCCCAAGCACTTCTTAAATAAAGTTCGTTTTTGGTCAAACTGAGAAAAGTATAGGAATGTCTATTTCCTTGCCATGTACCCTTACACCCCATATTAAATACGCATTCCAACCTTACAAGAAAATGTAATACGTAAAGGCCCTTAGGATTCAAGAGCTTCTAATTTTCTACTTTTTAGTTATTGGTATATACATCGGAAGCGGCAAGCCTGCAACGGTGTGAGTTGCAATACGGGATAACTCTCCACCTCCATAATCGAATTGAATCGAACCAAACGGGGCTTTACCATCTTCTAGGTCCGAAGGTCTCAATGTTGAGCTGAGAAAGAATGTTTTGGTGAATTATCGCTGGGCCGTGGTTCTAGGGAAGAATTCGAGGACATACATGACTTTCATAACAAAACAAAACAAAAAAAAAAAGACTTTCATAGTGTGGGGAACAATGACTAGACCATTTCAAGAGGCATTTTTTAAGAGTAATCGTGTTCTTTTGATTTGAATGCAGGAATATTTACTACTCTGGTCTTGTGTGGGCTCGGGCTTGGTAGAACTGGAGTTGGCCTGATTCATGTCATGCTCAATTGCAAGATTTTCAACTGTCCAGATGACAAGATCACTGAGGAGAGATTGATACAGAGATCAATGTAGCAATGTTCTCTTCGATTTCCATTATCTTCTCATGCTGTTTTTATCTGTGCGGTTGGTGAAACAAATCTAAAAAATAAACCTAAAAAAATATCTAAAGTTAGAGACATGCATGTTTTTTGTTTTCGTCCCTTAGATGAAGATCAAATGACTTCTAGTTGCGTCGGATCTATAAATCTTTTGCCGATTAATAGAAGTAAAAATGAGATCACTTCTTATGTACTCGTTGAGAATGATTCTGATCTAACTCATTACTTATTATAAGATAGAAAAAAGATTACAGTCAATTTGATAGTAATCTAATACGAACTTACATTACTATACCTACGAAAGAAAAACAAAGATTTAGGTGTTAGGGATTCGATTACTACAAACTGTTACAACTAACAGCCAACGATTACCAACATAAGCACATGATACTCAAAACTCCCCAAGTATGCCGCAGAAAAGGTCTCAAATTGCAAAGCACAAAAGAAGCCTTTAGCCAAAAGGAGCACATGTACCCTCAAATTTGGCACATGATATTCCATCACAACATTTGAACATCTAATCATGCCAACCACGTCCCCTCCATGATTGCATACAGCCATTCACGTCTCTTTCATCTATGCTATAGCTAGTCTTCCTTTGTTCCTTCCCCACACTGCTTCTCTCAGTTTTACCTACAAACAATAAATATATATATATATATATATATATATATATATATATATATATATATAAATATAAATATATATATATATATATATATATATATATATATATATATATATATATATATATATATATATATATATATATAACCTCAGCCTACATATGTTGTCTCCTTCTCAAGTTCTCACCAATCCCAAGTTTCATACTCTTATCCCCTTTTTTTACTATTATCTTCTGACCCTTTTGCAATTATCAAATGTCTGAAATCTCATCTTCATCAGCACCACCACAGCCAACTTCTTTATACGAAGCTTCTCCTCTCAGAGTCCAGATGGTGTCCAAGTCTGTGTCAAACAGGCTTCTCATCAAGTTCTCTGATGTATCAGAGTTTGGCTTCGATTACTCGCAGAGCGGGCTGTGGTCGCCCCCGGTGCAGCGCAACGTGTTCTTGAACTCGCCGGGAAAGATTCTGAACGAAAATGAAATGCTGGACAAGTTGAGGAGTGTTTGGGAAGCCCGCCAGAGAAGAAGATACAGAGTCTGTTTCAATGTAAATGCTCCTTGTTACGATATTGTCTTGAGAGTGAAAGACTTTGGATTCATGGGTGTCACTCTTTGTTTTTTGCAGGCATTTTGGTGCTCTCCGAAAAGAGGTGTTGAAGGATGAAACCGGAGCTTGGAGGTCCTTCCGTATGTTGCTCACTCTCCATTGTAAATGTGGCTTCTTCTCTGAAAGATGTACAGGCAGCCAATACAAATGATTTTTACCCTAATGCTAGACTTTCTATATCTGGTCACTGACTTGAAAATATTGACTTACTGTGGTCCATGTTTCACCAAAGCATTGAGTCTTGATAAGTTTGCCAAACCAAATTTGAAAGTACATTCTTTTCCCTAATTCTTAAAGTTTACTTTTTCTTGTTTGGATTCTTTGTTGCTGGCAAATTGCATTGTTAATCACTTTTCAGCTTCCTTTCTGAAGAACACCGTAAAATGAAGTTACAAGCACAAAAACACTAGATGGCGTTCGCCCATGTGCAACCTATATATATACTTCCAAGCCCAAAAGTTTCGTACCGAAAAAAAAAAGAAGAAAAAAGTACGGAAAGTTTGGACGGGATTGAAACTGCAAATTTCAAACTTGTTAGAAAATGAGGCGTTGACAAAAAAAGGAAACTTACATGGTAATCATATGTTATGTGTCAAGAAAATGTTTCTTTGTTTGTGGTTAAGGTCAGCGATAACATTAGGAGTTACCGAAAATGATTGATAATGGGCTGATTAAATTTGTGTTTTTCATGTACTGAAGAATCTTTTGCCTCGAGCATACAACCCAACCCCCCCCCCCCCCCCCCCCCTCCCCTCCCCTCCCTGCTGCATCCGTACAAGAATTAGCTCATCGATGTTAATATGCGACCAAAACAAGGGAAGAAGAGGAAAGCAGTGTGTTTGTTGTTGGGGTGTGTGGGTGACACCAGCCACAGTTGATGGACACATACTTACACACGTAAAGATATAGGTCACCATGCATTTTATGATCTGGGAAGGCAAGCAGATGTGATATTCAGAGTGAACTAACAGAGGCATTTAATAGAGGATGCTCTGTGTTCCAATATCGCACAGCACCAACTGACAATTGCTGCCTAGCAATCTTAAATATAACGTATTGGTATTGATAATGTAAGATGCTAACAGTAGATGGCTTCATTATAAGGAACCACTGCAGTTCTGGACTCCTAGCAGAGCTCACTACATGGCTATTGTGAAAAACAGAAGTCAAATTTTCTTTTATTTTGCCATCTTTTCATCGGTATTTTGGGTGCGAAATGTGTTACCGAGAATTAAAAAGAGAGTCATACCGTTGAGCTATAACATTGGCCTCGTATACTCATCAAACCGAACAACCTTAACTTGATTCATTGTGGTCATCTTTTAGGTAAAGAGAAAGCTGTGATAATTAGTAGTATAGCTAATGAAATGTGAAAAAGGTCGACCGACGAGCACATGCATGGCACGCCAACATAAAGATTGTTTTGAATAAATCGAGTTAACTTTATTTGAAGCTCATTCTTAACCAAAGATAGTTATTCCGTTCGTGCTCGATAAAAAACGTTTGAAGTTCGTCCAGTAACAGGGTGTTACTAGCTTTGGGAGGATGAGATAGATGTATATATGCAGTCTTGTTCCCAGTTAATCAAGGGCAATGTCTCTATTTCTGCTTAGGTGACAAAAAGGACTTAATTATTTTTTCACCCTAATTACTCCGATATCTATATCAGTGGCCAGTGTTCCCACTCTCCAGACATTGAATTTCTTGCACTGCATCGCAATGAATTTTTTTTTTAAAATATAAAACCATAGTCAACCCCAATTTTGGCATACTTGTCACTACAATATATAGCAAGCACTTTGTTAAACGCAGGTATACAATAAGCTTTTGCTGATTTCACTCCTTACCCTTTTGTTTCCCTTTTTTTTTCCTGTCACAACAATAGATTCCATAACTTCTAGTATGTTGCCTCTGATTATTCAAAAGGAACAAAAAATAAAGTTCGCATCCGTAAACCTTGAACATAAATCATTGCACAAGAATAAAGCCTTACCCATAACTTTTTTGTTTCGTATCTTGAAACCAAAAACAAATTATTGGTCAACAGTTCTATGTATTTTTTTCAGAAAGAAAGTAGATTCTCTTTCCACAATTTTCATCACCTCTGTGTGTGTGTGTGTGTGAAGCTCAAAACCGCAGATCCAAAATGTAACGCTTGCATGCAGCAAGCAGAAAAGACGAACAAAAGCTTGACTCAATCTAGAAAGGGGAATTGGTCATCTGGCATCTCTTCACACTGCATGAAACTGATCCATTTGCAGCTCTGATTTCTGCATCCGAGTTGTACCTTCACAATTGAAAACTTGTACTACAACAAGATGATGGATGCTAAAGATGGTAGTGCAGCAGATGCCTCATTTTTTACTGCCAGACCGCAGCAACCCCAAAGAACACTGTTTACCTATGAGGATTCAGGGAATTACCCATTCACGGATTTCAGATCCTCAACTTGTCTCGTAGCTGTACTCAAACCAACGTTGGGTCATTTTCAGATTGGCAAAGGAGTTAACTTCTTGGAGGGTTTTCACCAAAATGCATTTTGATTGTTTTCTTAAGCTAGTAGCTTTTCTGTTTTCTCAACTATATTGGCCGCCAAATATTATCTACTGTCCAGATTTCTTATTGATGGTAACATTACAAGATCCAAAAGTTGATGCAGGTAGTCGTTTGCCTGGACTTCTGCGACAACTGGCTGTCCTTGACACCGAAACACAGATTCCCTCCGTCTCTATCTCTCTCGCTAACCATTACCGATGGCACAAATAATGCCATCCGCATCCCGTACACTTGGGGTTGGACTGCACACCTTGTTGGCCGCTAAAGAAACTTATAACGATAAAAGATCAAATTTGCTATTATCGAAAAGATATTTTATGGTTTTTGTCATTATATGCTTTTTAGTGACCAACTACTGAGGTGAACTGGACCCCAACAGCATGAAATCCTAATTGCAAATCACGATAGGAATCTCAAACCTTGATACTGAGAGTTACTTTCCTAGACGAGAATCAGTGTTGCCTAACTTGATATTGTTTATTTACTTCGTTCCAAGAGGAGGCTCATTGTGTTGTAAGTGCTCTATAATAGTATGTCACAAAAAATAATTATCACTGCCACATCATTTGGAAATTAAGACCTTTGTTACTCTTCGCGGCCACTTCACTTTCAAAGCGAAGAGCAGTAGGAACGAGCAATTCTAGTCAAGATACTTTTAGTGATAGTTAATTGTTTGGTATCCATCTTAAGAACATATTTAGAGAAGAAAAACCCACCCAAGTATAAGAGTGGAATTCAATCTCAATGTGTAATCGGCGTATGTTTCTAAGAGCCACCCATGTACGTAGTGTGGAGTATGAGACGATCTCATGGCTGATGCACTAACCGCCCGGAAGAACGGATTGAGATTTGACCTTTAGAAAATGGTGGCACGAGCAAGGCTTAACTTTGATACCATGTTGAGGCCTGATGTCAAATTCAAAAGCATGCTCATGAAAAGGATAAACTCACTAATTATAAGAAGCGGATCTACAACTTATTTTTAGCGGATGTAGGGCCTGCACGTGAAGAGGAGTGTTAAAACATAATACGCGTTCTTGGGCCCTATCTCTTATATATATATATATATATATATATATATATATATATATATATATATATATATATATATATATATGGATCGTGATCCATTGCTAGGGGTAGCACTGTTGCTAGCGCTGTTTGGCCGTCCGCTACATAATGTAGCGGACGATAATTGGCCGTCCGCTACATTATATAGCAGACGGTGCTAGCGCTGCTAGCGCTAGCAATGGATCACGATCCTATATATATATATATATATATATATATATATATATATATATATATATATATATATATATATATATATATATATATATACTGAGAGAAAGTTATCACATCACTGCTTATATGGACACTCTCTTAGCTTACTATGTGGACTTTTTTTTATAACTTTTTTAATTTTAATCTTGAATGTCTTCTCTCTCTCTAGAGACAATCTAAGTATAGCAACCTAAATTTTAGCTATTATTATCTTCATACCTAAAATATCTAATCTTATTGAGGAAAATATCTAAACCTAAGTAATTATTTTCTTTTTTTAATGTCCCCTTTTATGTTTACTTATATCCCTTTCCTTTTTTAGAATTTTGTTATGACCATCTAACTTCAAAATGGATTCTAAAAATTTTAAACTCAATGATCCTATTTAAAAATAAAAAATTATCTCTCAGAATAAAATACAAAATTGACCTTCTCCTCCCTTAATTTGAGAAAATTACCTTTTATAAATTCTAAATTTGTAAAATAGATTTTCAAAATTTTTAAACCTACTAATCCTATTTAAGTTCCAAAAATATCTCTCACAATATGATAATAAGTTGATCATAACCTCCCTTGAGATAATCTCATTTTATGAAACTTAAAATTTGACAATTATCTGTATGGTGAGTGTCTCTCTCTCGCTCTCGCTCTCTCTCTCTCTCTCGCTCTCTATACATACATACATACATACATATATCACAAATCACTTTTCTCTTCATTTGCTTTATTTCTTTTTTTATTTAATCTAATCTTCATATTTTATTCTCTTGGGATATTCACGCTCATTTTGTGACTCAAATGACCCTCTTCACGTTTCTATTCCTCTATTATGGCGATATTTTTTGTTGATAGATTTGATTACGATGTTCATAGTTCTTCAATTGAATTGGCATTTTCTCATTGTTAGATTTTGTTGAATTGTACTGTATATAATAGGATGGGAGATTTTTCACCGTTATTTTATCACTTTCAATTAGTTTTTCAGTTAAGTTTTAATCTTAGATGTTTATCTTAGCGACCATTATATGAATTCTATCACTTATTTGTTCATTCTTTGTCAAAAACTTTAGTATCTTGCTTATTATTTTATTTAGGTGATTTATTGACTATAGTTACTTCGTGTGCAACGTACGGAATTAAAACTAGTTATTGATTAATTAGTAACTTAACACGATATTGTTGTGTTTCGTCTTGAGTATGATTTTTCTCACTTACATTTTGTACCGTTTACATATTTCTCATATCTATGCACCTAGTTACACAATGTAAAATAACATTATTAAATTACATCTCACATCAACTACAAAGTGGTTGATTTGCTCCTTATATTAGGTGAACTTATCCAAATATGTTTTTTTTTTGGATTGGACACAGACTTGCACCGGGTATCAGAGCCAAGACCCTTGTAATTCTAGTCGAGGTTCTCGATGTCTCTTGTTATTGCCAAATGTCAAGTTTCACCTAAAAGCAGGTGTTAGGTTACATCCCACATCAGCCAAGAATAAATGATAGACAAGTGGCAGATTTGCGTCTAATATCCAGTGGTCTCAATCTGTGCACCGAAGAGGAGCCGGGTCCTATTTTTCAGGCTACTTCTTTGCAAAATTGTGTTCACTTTCATGCCAAGATCCCTATATTGGGCCCTGTTCACCAAGAGGGGGGGGGCTTTCCCTCCTCAAATTTGTGTTCACAAATGCACAAGTTGATGCATATCTGGAACATCCCTATGACTACAGGTACCTTGAAATGCTGAGCCTATATGGACCTCATATTCTAGCTCCGCTACGCAGTAGCAGAGCTATATCATGCATATGTCGTTAGAGCTTGGAAAGATGAGCCACTGACTGAATTTCAGCTCAAATTCTGCGTCATGCTCATTCACTTCAACCCGCAAATTTGGACGCCAAATGTATCCAAGTGCCGAGTACAAACGACACAGATTTAGCAGAGTGATCCAGAATTATCAAACGATTTCACGCACGCATGGTGGAGCGGATCTCAGCAACAAGAGAACTTGAAATTAAGCCAGTCCCACAGATATTCAACTGTGTGATCAGCACATTTGCGTGTCATACATCAGCAGTCTCATAATGAATATGCTAAGATAGAGATTTGTACACTTCCTTCTACTATTTACACACTTCGTTTTGAAGCTCAATCTTGCCCGTACAAATATTTGTAGTGAAAAATATCCACGGATGGGCGTGGGGGTAGAGAACGAAAGAGAGAGTTAACTAAAACAGTAGGCTTGTGTATCACATTTAAGCATTCACACTATGCAGATGACTGAAAATGGAGAATCCATAGTTTCACAGCTTTAATGTAAGTATCTACTTTTGCATTTTTCTATAAGAGATGATTCTTTACATCCTAAAACTAAAGGGTGCTCTTACCTTCTTTTTCATTTTCCTAGGTTTCTTCTGCAATGTGCACTCCTCACCTCACCCCCCAAATTCCTTTCCCCTTCCCTTCTCTTCAAAGGGCTATATCCTGCAATACTCAGTCTCTGAAATATCTATAATGGAAGTAGGAGATAACATCTGGAAAACTTCCTTTGCCTGCTGAAAAAAATAATTTTGTCCTCGGTCAAGTTTATTCCTTTTTACGGCATCACATAGCTTCAAGCAGGCAACAGTTGCATTAAGATCCCTCGTTTTGAAAAGGTCTTAATCTGTATCTGAAGTTGTACAGGCACCAGAGACTTTTGACCTTTTAAACACCGTGTCTGTTTTTTACAAACGCAAAATGAATAATATGGTAAAACATGCCAAAATCAAAAAGTACATGTTGAAAGTGGACTCACCATGCAGGCAGCTATACAGCAACAGGAGTTTGTTCTAAGATTTCCTTCCCTGTAATGCCATCTTTCAAGGTTTTGAAGTATACATTGTAGTCTTTTTCAGGTGGAGGGTTTTCTGGGTCGACTGTGAACGGTTGACTAAATGGAATTACACTTTTAACCTGCAAGATAACATATGATCTTATCATGGTCTAACACAGGCTTCAGGTGGAATAACTTTCTAAGGTTACAAAATTCAGCCATTAGCTTAGCATTATGAAACACGCTCACTGCGTGCTATGGTGCATCATTCAAAAGAAGATCCAGAGTAGTCATTCTGTCATTTATACAATTGAGATAAGTATCCCACGTCGACTAGTAAGCGGTGGATTTGCATTTTTTTTTACCAGGTGGGCTTATCCTTCCTACGAGCATGCTTTTTGGACACCACGCTTCAAAATGGATCAATCTAGAGTCAAGTGTCACTAGGCCACGAACAAGGCCCTGAACTTGAATGCACAGCATACAAGAGTTGTCATTGATCAGCCAGAATTGGCGCGTTCAACTCTTTATGGTGTGCCACGGCAGATTATTCAGGCATCTTCCTGGGAAGTATTCATATTACCCTCATGGGGGCAGTAAAACAAGAGCTGGCTGATTATAAATATGATTAGAACGTTGAGCATAAAGGAATCTCTCCTGTTGATGCAGAGGTGCAGCTGGGCCTTCTATATGCACGGGAAGCTCTCTCAAGATTATTTTCAACATAAACATCGGTATTCACTTGAAACGACACTACAAAGGTGGGCGATAAATCACATAAATGGGATCCTGATGATTCTAGTCAATTAAGCAAAATTGATAGCTTCTCATGGATCTCACAATAATTTTGTATTTTCAGGTGTTCTAAAGGTCAAAGATCAGAAATTAACCCCTTACATGTCGTTATATCAGATAAGAGAGGTGTTCTTCGTCATTTCCCTTAGGGAAATCAAAAAATTAGAACAGCCTAATATCAAGGACCCAGAGACATTCTCATGCAAATACGGCCGGCTATGCCTAAATGAGGCCCCCAGGACTTTTTGCCAATAGATCCCCCAGTGTCTGGCGGTGTTAGGGTCGGTGCAAAACCGCTGGTTAGGCTGTCGCGTGACATGTAAACAAGGCTCGTTGAGTGGTCCAATGCCTGTATTCCCATACGCTGCGCTAGGCACACAACAAGTCCATGACACTAATCAGGGCAAAGGAGCAGAAACCATCTAGGACAGGTAGACAGTATCGACTCTCTGTAACTAAAACCATCCAGATGAAATGCTCTACAGATTCATGGTTAAACTTGTGGTAAAAATAAGCAAAAATTCGTTACATGGAGTTCCTTTCTTCGAGCAATCTCCTTGGTCTTTTTGTTTGATTCTCCAATGGATGTTAGTCAAAAGTGACGAAGTCCGATCCTCGCCACAGTCCACATAAAATGTCAACAAATGAAATCTTTCCCCTTCCCGGACTACCGCCCGTTCTACACCATCTTTTATATACTTCTGTGGGTAGCCACCGTCCCTTCCCAGGAAAAAGCAAAGAACAAGAAATCATCACTGAAGGGGGCCCTTCCTATTGCCTTTCTAGACCAGCCTATCCTCCTCGTCAGCATGCAACTTAGTAGAGTGAAGCAATGCAAGGGAGACTAGAAAATCAGTTTTGTGCTCTGGCTGTTTTATGTTCACTTCTTCTCTTCCACCCACCTAGTTTCCTCCAGAGCAACACTCTTGGAAGGCAGAACTCAGACTCCCACTAGCATGTACTTAATCCAGTTTATTTGTTCTCAAGCTCCTCTCCTATTTTCTTATTAGGTTATATTGAAAGACAAGTTATATCAGTTTTCTATCAAAGCCAAAGATCTTGTCTCAATTAGTAGCGTTGCAACTCCAAGAGGAAGGTTCCAAGAAAAGTTTTCTCCTTAATTCAGTTAATTAGATGGTCCGACTCCGACCAAGGTTTGTCAAGAGACCTTATTAGTTTTAGTTGATTAATGACAGATATCAGCAGTTCTTCAGAAAAACATGTTGTACTTCTGTTTCTAAAAGTTATGAGACCAACAGAGTTAAACTTCTATCCACGTGTTATAACCATATCAGGTTGTGCTGTTGGAGGGTTCATATTAGTCTTAGGGTTTTCCAAAGTGTACAAAAAAACATCCCTATTGGTTTTATGTGGGATAACTTCAGTTGAAGTGCTTAAATTCCATATATTGAACATCCTTAAGATGAATAGATTCAAAATTGGACTGAGAAAACTTGTGCACTTCCCACTTCCCATTCACCTCTCTACCAGTACGTAGGAGATGCATGAACTTAGTTTACATTTCCCTCCCTACTCTTGTCTCTTCTTCTATTGTCAATAAGAGGCTTAGAAGTTTCATAAAACCCTTCCCGAAAATCCTCTCTCTTTCATTTCTTTGGTGTTACGCTCCTCTTCTTCTTTCTTATCATGACTCATATTCAGCAAAGAAAGTTAGAAATAAAGAGGAGAACCAACACGAGTCATCATCTCCATGTAGGTATTACCCAATATTAGTCTCACAATATGGATGAAAAACCAACTTTTGGTATATTGTTGCATAGTGCCTGTTGGCACTCTCCCCAGACCCACAATGGAAAAAGTCTTGTGCAATGGGCCGCCTGTTTCTTTTCGTTGTGCTTGCTCTCTACCAAGGCGCAGGTTCTCCCACTTGCCCATGAAAACAAGACAGCCACATTTGACAGGTGAGGTATAAGTTCGAAAAGATGACCAATCAATAGAATATCACATGGAAGCAGAGCAATGTCAACCATGATAATTAAGAAGTCAAAGCCGAAAAGACTGCTGACATCACATCCTCACTATATCCTGAAGTGGCAGGTGCGTCATGCACTGGCCTGCCCTTCGGAAGGGACAGAACACTATGCACCTAATGACTGCCTGCATAAATGTTGAGAAGATAGAGATGCCTAACCTCAAATGTCTTGTCACATGCATATGGGCTTTCCAGAGCAGCAACACATATCAGAGCAATCTCTTCCCTTGATATTTTCCCCTGCAAAGGTGAACATGAAAAATTAACACTAAAAAGCTACAGATTTGAACCAATCACCTCCAAAGTACAACCCATAAACTAAACTTTTACAGACAACAAATCTTAAGCATTGTATGGACTAAAAAGGTCGCATAAGAAGAATTAAGAAAGTTTAGATTTGAAGTTGATACCGTGATATTGTCTCCTTGATCAAATATGAGATCAGCTCCTGCAGGTTCCTCAGTCAATGCGCATGGCCTAACTATGGTATATGGGATTCCACTTTCCCGTATCAAATCCTCTCCCTGTTACGAAACTGACCAACTTTACAAGTGATACACAAACTGTTATCTAGAGTACAACATCATAGTAAAGCTACTTCATGGAGCAGTAGTAAGATTTCAATTGGAGAAACTACAAGGGCAGAGGACATAATGACCTGAACCACAACCCCACAACAGGGAACTGCCCAACCTAAAAGGGCTAAACGAATAGGTTTTTGAGGTCCTTGCAGGGCCAAAAACTTCTCTCTTCCACATCCATTTCCATATATTGAGCCCTTATAAAGCAAGTCACTGTTTACTAGACTGCAGCAGATGGTCTTGTATGCAAAAGGTTAACAAAAGCAATCCCATTGGAAGCCTGTTGTCTTTACCTATTGTATGAGTTTTGGAATACAATGAACAGTCTGGTGCATAGTGTCCAGGTTTTGCGATGACAAGATGATATTCACATATCTAGCAAGCATAACATAGGGAAAACCAGTCCGATTATAAAACAAGTATAGAGAGAGGATGAAACCTTCAACTTGAATGTCAGAATAAATCCTAATTCCTTGTTCAAGCGGACAGCTGGAGGCTGTTTACTAAGATCAAGTCCAGGTCTGTCAGGTCTGGTAACCCCAGCAGAGCCCACATGTACAAACCTGTGCAAGCACCACAGATTACCTGTTTCAATGGAAAACCACCATAAAAAGAATCCATCTCAATAAAGGGAAGAAATTTTGGACCTGGGAGTGATAGGATCCTTAATATATGTGCGTATGCTTGATACTGGAAGCTGAAATGAACCTTCTACAAATGTTGGATTCAGTTTCCCATCAGATTCAAACTTGCTGAACATAAGCTGTAATTTTTCCACATCGCATTAAAAAATGGGGCATATAAACTCATCAAGAAGAGAAAAAGTAAATAAAACTGAAACTAAGAGAAGCATGCCTGCAGTGATATGATCTCACTTGGGTCAAATGGTGGTGCATCTGATACAGTTCGTGCTCGAAATATAGGCCTCAAAGATGAATATGGCAAACGCACCTGGAAGTGATTTGATCAAAGATTTATATTGAAGATTATTGATAGAGACTCACTGGTCGTGTACTCATCATGTCACTTACTGATTGCCATTGGCCTTCTACAGTGTCAAAGATTGTTGTATAACCAACAGTATCCCACTCACGGCTAGTCCGAACTATAAGTTTATAGCGACGGCCATCACCTTTAAGGCGCAGCTCGAAACCATCATACGCAGAAAGATCTTCTGGTACTGAAAAATTCTGAAAATAATAAAAATGAGTTTCTGCATAAACAGTAGTATGTTGTTTTCCTTTCAGTACATTATTGCTTCAAAAAGTTCCTAAAGACTCATTGAGAAGCGCTTGTCCCCCTGCTTAGTTAGTACCGGAACTATTAAGGTTATGAACATATATGTTCCACTAAATATCTGAGTACGTTAAATTGAGCTTCAGCAGCTAAGAAGATTTATTATGCCTGAAAAGTTAAGCAAGAGAAGAAAGTAAAAGTTCAAAGCATTCCGAAGTTCCAGATTTATTCTTAAAAGATATCCAACATTACCTAGTATTCTAATATAGCCAAACATAATAGAAGCATAAATATATGGAGCATCATAAGTTAGTAGAATGCATAAGCTTAAAATACTAGGGATAATAAAGGAGTTTATTAGTCTCGCGGGATCCATCACTAGTTGACAATAAACCTTGAACCAACCTCAAGACCTTATTTTTCTTGAGATTCAATGTTTCCATTCATGGAATCAGATTCGGATGCACCAATCATCAGTTAGCTTGGCCATTCTAACTTCTACCGAACCAAGCCTTTGAAAACCAGTAAACAACATGCAGGCTAACCTATGCCGGTATGCACAGAAAAATCTTCGATGCAACACTTCATGGCATTCTTTATGCCCTGCGGCTCTGACTCAAAAACCATGTTTTCATGCTTTCTAAGGCGAGCAGTTCATTAACAATGGCCTCTAATATTTTCCTCCTTAGATACCTACGAATAGGAATTGCTAACTTGCAACTTATTTTCTAGCTGCCAGAAAATAATGGATGGCACATGCGAGGTTCATCTCGAAAAACATAATGTATAGGCATCGGAAAATGATGAGAGTTGAGAACTACAAATCATATAAATTCAAAAGTTAAGCAAGTGTAATCAGCTAGTTCGTCTTTCTTAGCATTCTTCGAAATAAAGTGAGACTCGCATAGTCTCATCCCATCCCAACCGACCCCAAGAAGGAGGGGGGCCTCAGAGAGAGAAGGGGTGGGGGGGGGGGGGGTGTTGAGTGGAGGTGGGAGCAAAAAAGAATTGACTTCACAAAGTGAAAAAGAGAAAAAAGATAGAAAGATTTATATTCCTGTCACCATAGACTAATCTCAAACTCTAGAGAAGGAAAAAGATTTGGTAAAAATTCAACTTATAATGAAAAAGACTGAAGCCCAAATGTTCAAGATATCAATTGGGGTTACCACGACCAGAAATAATAACATATATCCAGGATAAAAGAGCTAACCTTAGTCCTGATACTGGTAAAACCCCCATTATTTGCTGTGGAAACTACACCTAAAATGAACAAAAAAGGGAATTAGTAAAGCAATTTCAACACGGAATTAGCCACCATGATTCATTAGAATCTCAGTCTTCCTTTAGTAGTACAGACTTAAAGGTTTAGGAATAAAGAGAAACAAACCTCTGAAAAGACCCGTTGGTCCACCATTTTCACCTCCTTTTGGATCTATTAGGAAAGTACTTTCACTAACTCCTCCCATGACAACATCATCTAAAGCACCCCAAGCAAGTTCTCTGGATGAATCACCTGCACAATGATAAGAGCTCAAGTGGAACCATACAGGAGAAAACACCCAAACCAGGAGTAAGTTTCTTATGGTCCGAACCTCTTGTCCCGGCCATTTAGGATCCTTTGATTGGGGGGGGGGGGGGGGGGGGTGTTTGCAGATGTGATAGAGGAGGGGCTAAGGGAGGCAGGGGGTTATTTTACATTATATCCAATGGCCCTAGAGATTTGTTGAATTTAGATGGCATGTCTTCCTACCTATCTGCTAAGAAGCTCAGGCCTCAGAGAAATAAATTGAATCCCGACAAGGCATTAACATATGTATTACTTAAAGATACCTCTATTATTTTGAATAAAGAACTTCCCAAATGACAAGAGCCTCAACTTCATAAAATTATGATGCCTAACCATTCTGGCAATCTCAGTTGAACCTATCATTCTTACTTCCCTTATAGACGAAATCACATTTCATTGTCCCAGCTTTCTTCTCCTTTTCAGGAACTATTCAAGAGGCAAACTGAAGAGTTCTAAGACCCGATTTCCAGTCAAGCCAAAGTAACATGGGAACTTTGTTCAAGAGTGTTTGTGCAATGTCTATGTCCACTTCTGTCGAACTGAACATGCTTCCTCAGTTATCAGGACTACAGCCACATAATCTGGAACTTATGCCATATATCATCCTGTTTTATGATCAAATTATCCTCTTCATCGTTGGCTAATTAATCTGTATACAAAATGGAAAGATGGAAACACATACTGAAATATTTTATAACCAAATCCATTTCAGTACGTACTTCCATCAACTTTTCTCATCCCTTTGCTTCAACTGGCACTCCTACGTATTTGGTGTGTAACTGTGCGACCATCAGGAAAATGAAAATGCTCATGCATCATGCAATGCTACAGATAGCAATCTGCAATTTCCCTTTATATGAACATACCTTCAAATCCAAACACTAGTTTTCCACTCCGAAGTCCGACACTTCTCTTCACCGCATTAATCAGATTTCTCATTCCAATATACTCCACCATTTCAGGTGAATCACCTTTTATCTATTCATCCATAAGCAAAGAAACAAAGTCAACTAATATTTACATGCTGATGTGGTTAAAAGCAATGTTAATAGAAAGTGAATTTGCATATTTAGCTTCCTAATAAAATACAAATCTGCCTCCAAAGATAATCGCTAGGCAATCAGTTCACCACCTCTGGCTCAAAGAACTTGATTCCCTGTACAACAACATTTTGAATGGTGAGTATAAAGATGCAGGAGAATACGAGCAGTTGAGAGGAAGAACATGCTAAACTTACAGATCTGAAAAAATATAGATCACTTTTCTTGAAGTCAGATTCAAGAACAAGCAAGTACAATCAAATTTAAGAATTTGATAACTGCAATCTAAGCATACCTGACTGTATTTGGCCCTGTCAGGAGTGTCTCCTTCTTTTGGGCCAACGATGACTGAAACAGCATTTATAACTTTTTTTACTCCTTTGAAGTACTCGGGCATTAGAGTGCTTGCCTTGGTGATGTCTCCAACAATCTGAAAAACAGTGTGAAAACAAGTACATTCGGTGTACCAGAGCTACAAAACTAGTGAGCGATGCAATAAAGTGATTATGGACTCTCAGAATAAATAGCTCCCAGAAACATGCCAATTTGAGTGTACTTCAGCAAAAAAATATAACTAACCAGAGAATTTTTTTGGAGCCAGTTCTTCTATACCAGACTTTTCAAATGGAATCAGGCCACAGGGAAAATGAACAGTGCACATAAACAGATCCGCTTTTTGTTTCGTGATGCTGTCAACAATCTACATCTTTTTATCCGTTTATTACTGTTTAAAGGAACCGTACTTCTTTTGGTCCAATCAAGGGAGATGACTACATAATAAGTTGTCAAGCTGTCAACATTTTGAGATTATTCAACGTTTCCTTGGCTGGTGGCCTCCTACCACCTGAGCATTCTTAGATATGCCGCTTAAGGACATGTTCAAGATCACGATGCTTCCTTCAACTGTTGTGTCCTATTGTTCGTGATCTCATTTCTGCTGCACTCATTTCTCATATCTGATACTATCAACATCAAATATACTATGAGTTCTCATAAGCACAACATAAAGTTGTCCCTTTAATGCACCATGTAACGTAGCTGCATGCATGATATTGGAAAGGAAAATAAAGGAGGAGTTTCCTGGAACGTATAAGAAACAAGAGAAAACTAGAGGACAAAAAGGGCCATCAAACAACTTGAGCATAACCTAAACCTATATTTTCTATTTACAAGCAATTTATTTTTGCATGCAGCCTCTCCCTCTTAATGTCATGAGCACTAAAATGATGAAGAAAAATGTTCAGTACCTATGAACCACCCGAGCCGTAAGAGATGTGGACTATCATTCATAAAACTGGTTAAAGTTTTAAGAAGACAAGGTTTCTGTCGTTAGTTGTTTCAAAGGACAATACACTGGAAGAAATGCTAACCACGTTGTAGATCAAGTTATAACTTCTGTAGAAGTCATAAGACTACTTGAATATGTTCTAGTTGTCAATATGCCACGATCTCTCCTCTAGATCCGTTATTCAACAAATATTATATAGAGAATTAAAGCAGCAAATAAGGCAGGAGAAGAATTAGAGAGATTATAAGCTCATAAAATATTTACAAAACCAGCTCACCAAGTCAACATCTGGACCTAGCATTCTTCTTGCCTTCTCTTCGTTTCTGACCTGAGAGAACCTTTTCATGAGTACACATTCACTAAAATAAAAATACAAAGTTGAAGGATATAAAAAACTTTTGTAACAAACGGCATGCTAAAAGCTCCACCAGTTCAGGATAACAACATGACCACATTATTGGAGACACGTACAAGTACTCGCACATGCATTCCTTTTTTGCATAAGACGTCAACTACTCTTCTTCCGACACCACCGGTGGCTCCAGCCACCAGAGTGATCCCAGAAGCGTCCATTGCCTTTACCGGCTCACTAGGTGATGAACCAGACAGTTTCTGAATAAGGGATTCAATCAACTGCACAAATATAGAAGAGAAAAAGGAAAATATTAAATGAAGCATTAGAAACTACAGAGCTGGATTGAGAAGAATTGGCAGGAAAGGAGACCAGCCTTAGCAGGAGATGGAGGGCCATTAAAGAAGTACAATGTTTTCAAAAATCTGCCAAAGTCCCAACTTTGCTTTCCAGCTTCTGCAACAATCTGCCCCTTGTATGTTCTCAAAGGAAAATAGGATAAGCTATGCTGCTTAACAAAGGGCTGAAATCTGTCATTATTTTGAAGAAATGGTTTAGAAAGCGGAAAAGACAGCACCCCAGGATGCAAAGTACTCTTAGAAAACCTTCTACCAACAGATGATGAAACACCCTGCAACAACATTTGAATTGGTTATACCGTAATGAAAGGGCAACAACTCAGGAAAATGACACCTCCACCAACAATAAAGTTAATTGAGTTCGTTTGATCGTAGAATGAATAATATCATCACTACCAAAGTGGTTGGTTTAGCACTATGACAAAAGGAGTCTAGATGCAAAGCATGCCATGAAACAATTCGCGCCTCATGGACTTAATAATGTGGATGACTAAAACTCGACAGTTAACATTTAGGGGAAAGATCTTGGCAGTAACAAAACAGCAACAAGGGAAATAACGAGGCAAAAGTAAGTATTCGAGGAATCAGAGACACTGCAATTATCTGCAATAGTTGAAAGCAATACGACTGCTCAAATTTTTTGTAGCATCCGAAAAGACATAGTTATTGTCGTGTCACTTGTAAAGTGGCATTAGCATACCCAAAAAAAAAGAAGAAGTTGGAGGTTCATAACATCTTTGATGAGCAACAAACTGAAACAAGGAACAACAAAGCTCATCATGTAGCAGTGGAAATTACAGCAAACATAACCCTCTGCAATTGACAGACACTAAAGTTGATGCAAGAAATGTTGATCTGCTGTGTTCGTAAGGTGCATTAGTGGCATGTGCCTCCTCACTGGAGAAGTGTTCATCCTGATCAAGATTGGGTCTCATGGTGCTTACGTCCTCCCGTGATAGTAACAAACAAAAAAGGTGCATGAAAGGCGATTCAGCATTTCAGGCTACACCGAGAAAAATTGGCTATGTGAAAGAAGGTAGAAAGGTTGAGAGAACGCGCTACCGTCCAAGGGCCAGTTCGGGGTTGCTTCTGCTTTTGAAAAGTGATTACTGTGGAGACCAAATTGCTTTTGTGTCCAAAAAAAACACCTGCTTTAAAGGATTTTGTTTAAACACTGGAAATTACATTTGAGATGCTCAAATGCAAAGGAAATTTGTAGGACAAAAGTGTCGAACAATTTCATTTGATTTCCAAAACGAGCTTAGCAGGAGTATCCTAAATTAATGTAAGCATGCCGACTAATGAAGAATCCATCCACAGAGCCAAATCCAACATAAATCATTGTCAAAGCACACCTAGACATTCATTGGGAAAGAAAAAACAACAGAAAAATCACAGCATCCCATACTAGAAACACTTAATTGTGACTATATAGATCAACAAGACACACAGACACAAATCCACAACAAAGACCCATTAAGATAGATGGCAGAAGTGAAATAAGCGTGAAAGAGAAAAGGGTCTGTACCTGGAAGTTGAGAAGGGTGGAGGGTGAGGAAGATGATGGATTCTTGTAACTAAAACAGCAACTCTCCATTTTTGTAATGATTTTAAGTATGTAGTTACTGCATACGGAAAGTTAACATGATAATGGCGTGCTTATGGGTGGTCTTTTGACATTATATAGGTTTGAGTTGGGGGACAAATATGCACCACACATAGGCGGGAAAGCTCCGGAAATGGGTAAAGAAAAATCTATGATCACCAGGTCTCCACAGACACTGTTTACTGCTGGAGTAGGCACAAGGCACTGTTTTTTAATAAAGGAAATCTTTTCGCTCTTATCCCGGAGTCTCAAGTGTCTACCATTATCTATATCTATATAGTGACATCAAATATTTGTTATACATTCGTAGCGACGTTTTTTTAATAACGTTAAACTGTGTTGTTAATATTTTTGCACGGAAGGTGCCAAAAAATATGTCACTCAGCATGTCTAGCGACAATGAATTGTTGTTATATGAGGATTGGGAACATCTTTTTACAAGTTGAATAATTGTAAAAAGCATTTCTCAAATAAATGCACCGGTTGAGCCAAATTATTATAAAATTAATTTTGAGAATTAGGATTGAAAAAGTTGAATAGATCTTCGTTGCAAAGGGTAATACACATCATCGGGTTATCGGTGGAGTTTTTCTATTTACGTTTCTTTCACTGAATTAAAGGTAGCAACAAGTGAGGCATTATTTTTAGCACCAGAAAGAAGCCAGATGGATATTCATTCACTCTTAATTAATAGTGTCATGAAACGTCTATCACTCTTCATAGTCATTTTAAGAATGTTTAAAAGACTTGACTACTGTACTTTCTCTTTAGAGAGTCGAATGACTAATTTAGCTAGTCGTGCACAAACAAAGTTTACTGCTAACCAGGTTGTAAGATGAGCATGGGATCATATCCACCTTATCGGAAAAATAAACCTTTGAGGAGGGTTTCGGGAATTTTTTTTTAATTTTTTTTATATAACTCTTCTTTCGATCATTTATAGCACGAAAAAGGAACAAATTTGCATCACTTACAGTAGGCTTTGGGCCGGGTTCGGTCTTCAATAAATGAGAACTTTTACTGCCCAAACCCGGCCCAAATTCTACTTGAATTTTGGGCCAGATTCAGGCCTGCCCAACTCATGCTTGTTACGTGAACTTATAAGAGTCACCTCCTTCATTAGGGATTGTTTGGGATAACTCAACAGCCCAACTATCTTTTATTTTGAAATTGCTTTGTGAATCACAATTAAAAAATAATAATAAATTGACAATAGTACATTGCGAATGTGAAAGACTAAGGCTTCGTTTGACAAATTTTTTTTTTTGGTTTTCAGTTTTTAAAGAGCAGTTTTTTAAAGAGCAGCTTAAAATTTTTTTTTTATAAAAACAAGTGGGTGTTTGATAACCCCTTTTTTTTTTGAGGTTTTTTTTTTGGGTGTTTGGTAACCCTTTTTATTTTGACTTTTTTTTTTGGTGGTTTGCGGTGGCGGTGGTGGGGCGTAGCGGTGGTCGACGGTGGTGGTGGTGGTGGCCGACGGTCGGAGGTGGCTGCTGGCAGTCACCGGCGGTGGTGGCCGGCGGCCGGAGGTAGCTGCCGGCCGTCTCCGGCGGTGGTCGCCGGCGGCCGGAGGTGGCTGCCGGCGGCGGTCGGGCGGCCGGAGGTGGCTGCCGGTGGTCGCCGACGGTCGCCGGCGGCCGGAGGTGGCTGCCGGCAGTCTCCGGCGGTCGCCGGTGGCCGGAGGTGGCTGCCGGCGGCCGGCAGTCTCCGGCGGTGGTCGCCTGAGGTGGCTGCCGACGGTGGGAGGGTGGTGGTGGTGGTCGAAAAAAAAAACCAAAAGTGAAAAAAAAACCAGTTTTTGGAGTTTTTTTTTTTACTCTGCAGTTTAAAAACTGGTTTTTTAAATTGAAAAAAAAATGGTTACCAAACGCTCTTTTTTTTCAGTTTTTAAAACTGAAAAAAAAAGAGGGAAAAAAATTTTGTCAAACGGGGCCTAAGGCCACGTTTGACGCAGTTTTTTTTTTCAGTTTTGGAAACTGGAAAAAAAAAGTGCGTTTGGTAACCATTTTTTTTTTCCTTCTCCAATTTAAAAAATCAGTTTTTAAACTGCAGAGTAAAAAAAAAACTCCAGAAACTGGTTTTTTTTTTTGGAGACCACCACCAACACCCTCCCACCGCCGGCAGCCACCTCCGGCCGCCGGCCACCACTGCCGGCAGCCATCGCCGGCCGCCGACGGCCACCTCCGGGGGCCGGCAACCACCGCCGGCTACTGCCGGCAGCCACCTGCGGCCGCTGGCAGCCACTGGCGACTGTTGGCGCCACCTCCGGCCGCCGGCGACCACCGCCGGCAGCCACCGGCGACCGCCGGCAGCCACCTTCGGCCGCCGGCCTCCGGCAGCCACCAGCCACCGCCGGCCACCACCACTGTCGACCACCGCTACGCCCCACCACCACCACCGCCACGCCCCACCACCACCGCCGCCACCGCAAACCATCCAAAAAAAAAGTCAAAATAAAAAGGGTTACCAAACACCAAAAATAAAAAACTCAAAAAAAAAGGGTTATCAAACACCCACTTGTTTTTTGTAAAAAATAAAAATTAAGCTGCTCTTTAAAAACTGAAAACCAAAAAAAAAAAAATTTGTCAAACGAACCCTAAAAAGAAGGAAGAAAGACCCAAAGTCAAGACTAGGATGGACTTTTTTGGGTCTTAGTTATTGTCGCACCGGGCCTACCCTCTATTATCAAAATGGGCCGGGCTGAGGAAATTAAATACGTCAAAAGTTTAAAAGGATGCATGTGCAACTTCAAGACACAATATTATTGCAAACCTTTTGAATAAAGAATAATTAAGAACAGCGAAATATGTATACTAATTCTTTTGATATCGAAGAAAAATATACTAATGCTTTTTATATGAAAGAAAAATATAGCAAAAGAAACTTCATTATAAAAAGACAGACGTTAACCAAAGCACAATTAGATGTCGTCGCCTTAAGCAGTCTCACTCAATCGAATCAATGATGATATACAATCATAGTTATCAAAGGCGCAAGCATACCTTCTGTGCTCCTAAAGTCTAGGCGTAAGGTGCAAGGCATAGGCATGCACCTTTTCGAAGCGAGGCACAAAGTAATAATATAATTAGTGCATTAAACTAATAAAATCACGTAAGGAACCTGAAGCATCACCACTAGAAAATGTTTAGAATTTAATTAGAAGTATCTAATCTTAACAAAACATGACAACGTCATCCTCATCATCAGCGAGGATTAAGGCAACAATGCTCGTTTTAAAGGAAATCATGAGCTGCAAATCCAGTAGAAATTCCTCCTCAATTTCTTCTTCTTTGTTTATAAAGTGAACTGAAGGAATAGATATTCTTGAAAGGGAGTAACATTGGGTGACAAGCACCGGCACAATGAACAGCAGCAAAGAGAATTGGTTGACTGGGATTTAAGGTCTTAAGTTTTCATTTTTTTTAGTTTAGATACTGATGTATAATGTTATTAAAAAGAAATTAAATGGTTGAGATGATGTCACAATGCAAAAATCAAATTTATGTTTGGATTTTATTTGCGCCTCAATTTTGCCTTGCCCCTTGCATTTGGGTGCCAAAGCACGCATCTCTTTGAAGGGGCGGCGCTTAGCTCTAGGTGAGGAGCGCCGCGCCCCCTTCGTCTTGCGTCTAGATGCACTTTTGATAGCACTGTGTACAACTAGTGATGGAGAGAGGGGGAAAGAAGAAAGGAAGTTATTCTGCGAGTAGCAGAGGAAATGTAAATGACCAGGGACTTAGGAATGAATTAGAGATGAAAGTGAGACAGAGGCCAGAAGTGGGGCAGAAAGTTGAAAAAAAATCAGATTTTAAGTTTATATATCTGCAAGTTACGTAAATGACCATTATTAAGTTTTTTCAGGAACGGAGAAAATTATTTGACCAAATAAGAAAGGTTGCAATAGAAAGTTCAAAAAAGACTTCAAGATAAAAGTGATTTTCCTTGAAAATAATATAGATGACTAATTCAGATTGCAGGTTGTGAAATGATCCACAAATAAAGGAGGGAAAGAAATGAGACCAAATTTTATAAGTGAACGAGGTTAATACTTGTTCTATGTATGATTGAGTTATATGCACGTGATCTGGTAACGTCTCTTGATTTCCCATTAATAGACTGACTTTAAGATCAATTGTCACGTACACCATGAACCTCGAATCTCTTATCTAAAAATATTATGTAAAGTTGATCTCAAACCCTAAACCAAATTAGGTTCATGGTATGTGGATAGCTACACAACCACTATTTTCAAATTACTGGCACACGACGTTCGCTATAACTATGACGTGACGTCGCATGAATCACAAAGTAAACTCTTCTTGCATGCACGAGACCGTCGTCTAACTTGCAAGATGCATAAGCGAGCTAAGTAATATTTAATGCAACTCGTGAAATTGTCACACTGCTTAACCTTACTTTCCTATACATGACATGTTATTAAGAAGTGGTTACACACTTGTGTCTCTTAAGTTGTTCAAGGGTTGCCATCAAAATCAGACATAGAGGAAGCCCTTTCGGCAAAGAAACGAATATTTTACCACAACTGCCTTGACACTTAGCATCACTGCATAATTCAGGGGCCTTGTGTTCACAATTCCCCTAGCTACAATTAAGCCACTTCAAGGCACAGAAACAGTGAGATTTCTTCTGCTTAGCTACAATTTTCCATCGGTGTGTGCGCATCATAAGTCAATAATGTCCAGCACCCCGCATTTATTGCTTGAATTATAGTCCTTTTAGAACATGTTGATGGGCGCATCAGATGCCACTCTTCGCGCATAATTCTAATTATTCTACGGAACAATTTTCGTGCTTAATTTACCTCCTCTTTTTATATATTACGTGGCAAACCATGCAATGTCGGCCATAGTTATGAATATCGTACCGGAATGCGTACCGTTTTTTTTATAAAACGATATATACCGGTCTCGGTACCGTCTCAAGATTTTCATCAACGATATCTATTTGTATTATTTATTCACTGGCGAACTAACAATATATATACACATATATATTTTTACTTATAACTCTTCTAAAATAAACTGTTTATATTATGGACCTTGATTTATCATAATTTTCAAATAAGCTAGTTTGTTAAATAATAATATATTTGGGTCCAATAATAAGTTGTTTTTGTGTGTGTGCATGTATGTGCGCGAGCGGATCTGTGTAAAGTAGTACATCATATAAGTGAAAGAATATGATCAAAATTTACAGGTATGAAGTAATTAA
Organism: Escallonia herrerae; assembly: GCA_033070095.1. Classification (NCBI taxonomy): domain Eukaryota; kingdom Viridiplantae; phylum Streptophyta; class Magnoliopsida; order Escalloniales; family Escalloniaceae; genus Escallonia; species Escallonia herrerae. The sequence goes on from JAVXUP010000184.1 coordinate 479,145, forward strand.
AGATAAGTGAATATTAAAAACTTATCAGGAATGATTTTGATTAGTTGTAATGAATTTTATGAGCAGGAGGTTACAAAGGCTTTGATCAGTGTAATAAAATTTAGAGTGTCTTTTTATTTAATCTTTATATGGTCAATGTACAAAATTTTTAATAAAATTTGTTAGTTTTACATTTTTTTTAAAGGAACCGGTACAAAACACATTATCTCGGCCGGTATCTCCTGTACCGGTCGGTACAATCGATACCGAGCGGTATTTTGACCAGTACAAAATTTAAGGGATACCGTACCAACAAAAGGCAAAAACGATACATACCGGTACGGTATTGATAACTATGATGTCGGCGGAACAGAAAGGTTGGTTCGCTGCTCATAAGTTTGGTAGATGCAAGCTCCGAGAAAAAGAAAGTACGTACCTCTGCTTACTTACGTCTAACCCTTCCCGAATGATGGAGATTATTTTAGTTGTTCCTCATTCCTGACACATAAAGAGCTTTATCACAAGGACGTAACGAAATCATAATATTCCAAGATATTTTAAGGAAAAGTTTAATACCAAGTTCATTTATACTTATCTCCATAATAGAGATAAGGGAAAAGAGCTAGAGAAAATAAAGAATTTGCTTATATATGTTTAAATTGAAGTGTCCTTCATAAACCTACAAAATAGTCTTGACGCTTGGGAATAAGATAACCTAGAAGAAGGATGAGTAAACCCATGTGGATTTGTCATCAGAAATCAGAACTAGCGCCATTTGTTTAAGCTTTTCTTCTTGAAATCGGAAAACCCTTCAATGTTGGTTTCTGCCTGCCGTGACATCCCATTTGAGAGATGTTGTTGACTTTGTTATTAAAGACAAAACCATTTGAAAGCCCAAAGAAGACCAGAGTCCCACTGGGGAATGCATGACCAAACATGTTTAGCATATGATATCCCATACTTAATTCAATTACAATACAAAAAACAGATCGGTGTCCTGTTACTTAATTCATTGACCTTGTCATGCATTGCATCAAGAACAGCCGTGCTTCTGCTTTATTCTTCCTTTGTGTTACAAGAGTTGAGAGGATAAATATTTGGTTATCGTGTTCTATACATATTTATCTAGAGCGATTTCGTAACAAGTGGTATCAGAGCTTCTGGATTTATTTTTGGGCAAAATTGAAATCGATTTCAGAGGACAAAATATGTAGAAGACACAACCAAGAAGTATGCCTATGCAAATTCGATGGGAAGACGAATTTTGGCATATGTCAGAACACGGTAAAGGATTAGAGTGGCGCGATAGGGGATGCCGAAGCACGCAGGTGGAGCGAGAAAGGCGAGGCAGGTGGATAACTTCTTTTGGTGCTTGGAGCGGTACTTTGAAGCCCTCAACATCGACGAGGAGGAGAAGGTGCAGCGAACTGTCGCAAGTCAGGTGGAGCTAATCTTCAATAGATTAGATGACTTGGAGGTAAACAGTCGATTAACTGTGCTGGAACGGAAAGTCGATGTATTCGTAGAGGAGCTAGATGACTTGATCGAGGAGATGGTCCCCCATTTCACCAAGTGGGAGGTACAACGGCGCAAGGACCTCAAGGGACAAGTCATGGAGCTCCAAAAAGAACTAGTTGCTTGTAAGAAGGAGCTTACAAGAGCTACAAGGCAGGGGTGTATCGCAGTGCAGCCAAGGAGAAAGAAAATGCCGAAGTCGAGATCGTACTATGGAGCGAGAGAGGCGAGGCAGGTGGATAACTTCTTTTGGCACTTGGAGCGGTACTTTGAAGCCCTCGACATTGACGAGGAAAAGCTACAGTGGACTGTCACAAGTCAGGTGGAGCTAATCTTCAATAGATTAGATGACTTGGAGGTAGATAGTTGATTAACTGTGCTGGAACATAAAGTCGATGTGTTCGTGGAGGAGCTAGATGACTTGATCAAGGAAAGGGTCGCCCATTTCACCAAGTGGGAGGTGCAACGGCACAAGGACCTCAAGGGATAAGTCATGGAGCTCCAAGAAGAACTAGCTGCTTGAACGAAGGAGCTTACAAGAGCTACGAGGCAGGGGTGTATCGCAATGCAGCCAAGAAAAAAGAAAATGCAGGAGCCGAGATCGTACGATAGAACGAGAGAGGCGTGGCATGTGGATAACTTCTTTTGGCACTTGGAGCGGTACTTTGAAGCCCTCGACATTGACGAGGAGAAGGTATAGTGGACTGTTGCAAGTCAGGTGAAGCTAATCTTCAATAGATTACATGACTTGGAGTTAGACAGTCAATTAACTGTGCTGAAACAGAAAGTCAATGTGTTCGCGGAGGAGCTAGATGACTTGATCAAGGAGAGGGTGGCCCATTTCACCAAATGGGAGGTGCAACAGCACAAGGACCTCAAGGGACAAGTCACGGAGCTCCAAGAAGAACTAGCTACTTGTAAGAAGGATCTTACAAGAGTTACGAGGCAGGGGTGTATCGCGGTGCAGCCAAGGGAAAAGAAAATGCCGGAGCTGAGATCGTACGATGGAACGAGAGAGGCGAGGCAGGTGGATAACCTCTTTTGGCACTTGGAGCGATACTTTGAAGCCCTCGACATCGACAACGAGAAAGAGAAGATCATTACTTTCTCCAAGTATAAGTAAGGTGTCTTGTATTGTGTTTAAGGGCAAGAGAGAAGAGTTCTTCTTTTAGTAGGCAAAGAAGAGATGAGAGTCTTGCTTTGAGTAGGCCAAGAGAGAAGAGTCCTTCTTTGAGTAGGCCAAGATAGAAGAGTCCTTCTCTGAGTAGGAAAGAGATGATAGTCTTTCTATGGGTAGGCAAAGAAAGAAGAGTTCTTCTTTGAGTAGGAAAACAGTTGAGAGATACACGTGAGAGAGCGTTGTAAATCTGACTTGTGCAAAGTGGATTTGAGTTCTCTCATATTTTTTGTGTTTTCTTACTTGATTATCGTGTTTCATACATATTTATCTAGAGCGATTTCGTAACACTTTGTTATGATCTATGATCATCAGTGATTATTTTACACAGTTTTCTAGAGTTATTCATCCAATGAATAGCACATTGTAATTCAAACAGGCTAAATAGAAGAAACATAATGTAATTCAAACATGCTAAACAGAAGAAATATATATATATATATATATATATATATATATATATATATATGTAACTCAAACAGGCCAAACAGATGAGTGATGAAAGTTAAAATTTAATTAGGGCAATAAAATAACCAAAGCCATTCCACCTCCACCCGCGTTTGCTAACATAGAGTGTGTTTGAGGCCGTTCATGATGTAAAAGACTGCGTTTGAATGTATTTCAACTTATTGAGTTCGATTATTCGAGCTCCAAAGTGAAACAAATAAAATAGCCGAGTTTGGTTTTATGAACCGAACTCAAAAAAACTCTAGGCTCAACTTGGCTCTGCTCTTTTTCGGGCCTAATACCGGAGGTGGTTACCCCTTCTATACTTTGTGTAAATTTATTTTCTAGTTCATAATCGGATAATTACCACAACAGAATTGCCTAAAATAAATGAGACTTATCCTCAAAGTTAGGTCAAAAGACCGTTAAGTGTTCCTATACTAGAAGTTGTAGCTATTTTCGTACAACTAGAATAACGGCAAAATTGTTTCCGTGAACATAAATTTTTTTTCCTTCACTCGCATAACAACAAGATCTTGTGAAAGAACCTTAAAAACTCAATTAATGCAGTAATATTAGAAGAAAAAATTTATTTATCTTACATGTAGATATATACTATACTGATATATGTACATGTACGGAAGCCCATTCTCTATACATATATTATTTACTTGACGCATTAACCAAAATCAAGTTGCTTGTTACTCTATCATAGAAAAATAAAGAAACACAAAAAGTTGTGAAGCAAAGAAATTTTTAAATCCAATTTCATCAGCCACTTGAGCCGGCGGAGTGCTTACAAAAACCAGCAAAAGTTGAGGTAAAGAGACAATGATGGTGCAGCTTCATCGATGCTGTTGGACATGATAATGTCAATGTGCATGCTCTTGACAATGAACCGGTATGGTATACATCCGACGGCGCGCGATGATGTTATCATGCTATTGCTCTCCTCGCATTTAAATACTAAGATACCGAATAATATATACACCTTACTTAGAAGATGCTACATGCGGTCACGTAAATCCAAAAACTAAAAGGCATGCTGATTATTCTTGTGATTTAAGATTTAGTGACAATTGAGGCAGCTGAATTTGGGATTTGTAGGATAATTAGCCCAAAGGTAGGATATTTACATATATGTTTTTTCCTTTTTGAGTTCCAAATTTGGAGCCTTGGTTAGAAATTCAGCTACATCTATTGCATGATGTGGGCCTAGGTACTATTATTACTACTAAAATCTGGCAAGAGCTTGATATAATCGTTCATTTAGGTCCCTTCAATACTGGTCACAGAGTTGTTAAAAAGGGAAAAAGAAAAAAGGAATTGTAGTAGTATGATATGTTGGAAAAATAGGTAGTAAATGGAGAAAGAAAGACAGTCTGAGACGAATGCTTTACACTCTGTCCTCAAGGAACTGTACGTAGTACGATATGCTAGAAAAATAGGTAGTAAGTAGAGAAAGAAAGATAGCCTGAGTCAAATGTTAGACACTCTGTCCTTGAGTAATTGTACGTAGTACGGTATGTTAGAAAAATAGGCAATAAATAGAGAAAGAAAGATAGCCTGAGTCGAACGCTAGACACTCTGTCCTTAATACAATATTTTTTCCCTATATAATCTCCTTAAGGTTGCAGCAAATTTGCTTATAAGATCAAACATGCGAAAGACACTGTTGATAACAACAGAAGCAATCAACCGACAAAATTTTGAGAGAGATAAAGATTAAAAAATATGAAATGAGAAATGCACTGCCATCGGCCCCTATATATAATGCACCAACAGGTGCTTTGAACATGTGCAAACTTGTTCCTGGTGTCTTTTAGTTCATGGTGTCGTTTGACAATAACAATATAAGAGACCATGAACAAGTGCCTTTTGAACTAAAAGACACCAAGAACATGTTTGTTCTGTTTAAATTTAGCAATAACAATGTTTCGGCCAAAAGCCACACCTTTCCTATTTCACCAGGCTGAATTTGCCGCAAAAATTTAAAGTTGTGCGAGCGCTACCAACATTAATGTGCTTTTACGCCATTGTTCCAGCCACGCGCTCTTGCGTGGTGCACCGCGCACGTGTGCGAAGGCATCACAATGCATACTTTGTGTTTCTAAAACAATAAGATATATCACATGACTACTTAAATACTCTTAACCTTTCTATTTTTCAAATAATGTAGGAACCCACATTTATGACCCTTTTCAAACCTTATTAAATGCCCAACTTTGAGATACTTTATCTTTTTAACCAATCAATGAAATTGAGTTATTCCTTTTGGACATTAAATTTTTAGAGCAAGGTTTGAAAGTAAAAGGTTCAATCACTGAAAAATTTCGAACATGATAGAGCATTCAAAAGTTGCATTTGAGAGCACTTCTGAAACACAAAGTTTGAAGGTGCTTTAATTTTCCTTAAGCGTAGGCGTTTGGTCAATAAAAAACTCTCCGAAACTGACCCAATATAGTGTGTGTGTGTGCTCGCGCGTGTGTAAGGAAGACTGATTACTATTCAACAAAAGCTTGTCTGATTTCCATGTCTACAAAGCCGTCCTCTAAGCTCATGAAGCTCGACCATGTTTGTATGCTTATACAGAAATACTTTGGTAAACACTCATTTTTGTGGTCAAAAGATGCAATAAAACCACAATACATCAATCAAATACAAAGGGACAATCGTGCATGCAGGATATATCTGTGTTTGTTGTACATATATATGACCATATCCACCACCTTAAAGAATCTTGTGAGCTAACCTGTAGACTGTCACCAACAGAAAAATGGAAGAGAACTGATGGAGACAATGATAACTTAATAAGGTTTTCGCCAAATAACATCTGCAGCCTTGCTAGTTGCTACAAATACTAGTTTACGGGCAAAAACTTTTGAATTAGCATTCTATGTCTACATGCAAAGCTGTTTATTTTGTTGTTCCATTTTGCCGGATTCTATGTTAATTTTTAACTGCAAACTGTTTGGCGACATATTCTTGTGGAAGTGAGATCAAGTTACACAATATTCAGTAGCCGTTTAACACCACGTCATCGCCTTAGCCCGTCAGCGTCTTAGGTGGTGTTAGACTATCACTTATATTTTGCCAACTAAATAAGATTGTCAAATACTAGGATATTTTTCAGGATTAATAGTAAATCATAACATAGTTTACCATGGTTAATGAAAATTTAAGATTCAAATTTTCACAAATTTAAACAGCCCACCAACAATTTTCAACCATCATTGAATTACCATTTCGATTCCCCTCTCTTTGTTCTCCTAATCTCCTTCGTCAACTCTTTCATTTTCACCAACCACCATCTCCACCATCAGGGACTTATATGCAGTCATTTTTGTCAGTTTTTCACAATCTACATAAATTCACATACATAGTAGCCTCACCAGGAAATTGTTAACATATTTTATGGAACCCAAAAAGAAGAAGAAACAAGTAATATATCATACAAAGATTATTACAAAAACTAAGAAAGTTTTCGGTGCAAAAGTATATAGAAATTACAACAAAAACTTGAACCTAAAAGTTACAAACTGGATGGATATCCAACCAACCAGTACACATGGAGTTTCCTCTAAAATAGATTCCATTCAAAAGTATTAGTGATCAGAAATTGTAGCAGATTTCTCTCATTAGGAGCATCCCTTTGTTATAGTTTTGTGTTGCTCAACAACAAATTTGGGATGAAAATCATGTCTTAAATCATTGTTGGTAAAGTGATTACCCAATGAGACGGCTGAGTTATGACTAAATTGCTGAACAACCAAATTGAGTTGATCTGATTCATGTTGTTTTGCTTGAAAGTTGAATAAACACTTACTAATTGGACATACTAACAACAAATTGAAGAGATTGTGTATTCCACCAGTTGAATGGTTATTTAGAAACTACTCCTTGACAAATTGGTAACAGCATGTATATGGTTATTTAGAAAAACCATATATATGCTGCTTTAAAACTGTACCCAGGAATATGATGGCCTTCTACAAGATCCAAACGAGAAGATAAACTCATATCGCCTTGGCAAAGGATGAAATTCAGTGATGATGGAGTGGTGTAGCTGGAAATGGCTATTGTAAAGGGAGAGAGAGAGAGAAATCTAATGGGAAGAGAGAGGGTGTGTATCTTGTGATTTTGTACAATATTATTTGCCAAATTTGGGACACTTCGCCTAACCATGGTTTAGTAAGAGGTGTAACTACATTATGGTCCATAATTTAAAAATGTTTGTATATTTGTCGTAATATTAGTGGTAGTCTAACACCACCTAAGACGATGACGTAGTGTTAGAAAACCACTGAATATTTTCTCGAATATAAGACATTTGAAAGCATTCAATTCAAAACCAGCAATGAGAAAAAAAAGACTCACAAACTTATATATTCAAGTAATAATTATTATTTTTTGATATTAAAAGTATATCTCGACGCAGACTCCCTCGCGTGTGGCTAAACTTTTTTGAGTGGGTTTAACACGTGGATGAATTAAATGGGCAGCGGTAAATTTAGTTTTGAATTGCCTGCTATGCCTAAATTGACCAGGCAGTGGTGAATGTAATTAATTTGAATTTCGTTTCAACGATAGAATGCAACTCCAAATCAATTGACTACGATGAGAGATGCCCACGATGGTGATTATTATCTCTATTAAGGATTATAACTCAACAAGACATGATGTTTTATTTCAACCTTGTGCAGTGCACAAAGACATGAAAACAGAATGAAAAACGACGCAAATTCTATGAAAAGTTTATTCATGAAATAATGACCTTCCTTTTGGACATCATGAAATGATACACTGCAAGAAAATATGTATTTTGAGACGCTAAAAAGGTCTTTAAGTAACAAAAGATCCCGTCATTAAAAGTCTGTCGTTTAATACTATTACTGACGGAAGACACCATCGGTAAAAGTATTTGCAGACGGACTTTAAACGACGGACTTTTAGCGATGGAATTACCGTCGCTAAATACTTTTTAGAAAATTAGTATTTTTGAGGGTTTTTTAAAATTATTTAAGCGACGGAATAAAACCGTCGCTAAAATTTCATCGGTAAAAGTCTTTATAATAAGACCTTCACCGACAAATTTTAGTGACGGTGTTATTCCGTCGCTAAAGATCTGATTTATAACTAGATCTAGTTTCTTTCTCTCTCCCCGTTTCTCTCTCTGAAATTCTTCTCTCACCCACCCACCGCCGTTCTCACCTTCGGCGACCCCTCTTGACGGTGACCTACCTCCGGCGACACCCCCGTCCCCCACCCGACGCCGCACCACCAAGCCTTCCACTGTCCCCTCGCCACGAAGCCCACCACTGCCGCCGCACCACCAACGCCGCCGCCGTCGTACCCACCTCGAGATCTGTATGTCAATTGCCCTAAATTAATCTTGTTGTTTATTTTTTAAAGTTGATTATCAAGCATTTGGCCATAATCACACTTCTGCTTGTATAAGCTCTTCTGAATTTCAATGTACATACATAAAACATTCGAATTTGTCTTATCTCCTATGTATAATATAAATTTGTTGTTAATTTGGACGTTTGACCATTATTTTGTCTTCTGAATTTGTTGATTATGAAGCATTTGGCCATAATCTGAATTTGTTGTTAATTTGTCTTCTCTGTCATGTATAATCTGAATTTGTTGAATAATCTGAACCTCCTAATTGAACCCTAAATTGAATGCCCCTATTCAACCGAATCCTAAATTGAACTAATTGAACCCTAAATTGAAGTAATTGAACCATAATTAAATCCTAAATTGAATGCCTTAATCGAATTGAACCCTAAAATAACCTAATTGAACCCTAAATTGAATGCTCTGATCCAACCGAACCCTAAATTGAAATAATTGAACCCCTTAATTGAACCCTAAATTGAATATCCCAAATCAACCGAACCCTAAATTGAATCGATAAAACCCCCCAATTGAACCCTAAATTGATGTAATTGAACCCTAATTAAATCCTAAATTGAATGCCCTAATTAAATTGAACCCTAAATTAAACTAATTGAACCCCTATTTGAACCCTAAATTGAATATCCCAAATCAAATGAACCCTAAATTGAATCAATAGAACCCCTTATTGAACCCTAAATTGAAGTAATTGAACATTAATTAAACCCTAAATTGAATGCCCTAATCGAACTGTACCCTAAATTAAACTAAATGAACCCTTAATTGAATGCTCTAATACAATCGAACCCTAAATTAAAATAATTCAAGCGCATCGGATATGTGCATTTTGAACAATTTTTTCCCATTTGAACATTGATCATTTGTTTGATAATTTTAGGTTGTTAATTGTGCATTTGAGAATTGTGATTATTGATCCATGATTAGGTTGTTGATTGATGATTTTAGGTTATTAGCTGTGCATTTGAAGTAATTAAGATTATTAATTGATGATTTTAGATTGTTAATTGATGATTTCATATTGTTAATTATGCATTGAGCATTTGAGATATTGAGATTATTGACGGATGATGAGACCCAATTGGATTGAATGTGTGATTTTTATTAATTTTTATTGCATTGAGCATTTGAGAATTGAGAATTGAGATTGTTGACGGAGGATGGGACCCAATTGGATTGAGATCCCGGGTAGGTAGCACAGACATGAACACCGCGTTCAATCGACGCTGACACCGAAACAACATATTTTAGCTTTATACTTGTGGACACATCTTCAATAGGTGTCCGGCACCTCTTTAATGGGTGTCCGACACGGTGTCCAGCAATTAAAAAATAAATCAATGACTTCGGACGTGTCGGTAGGTGTAGGACACGTGTTCGGAGGCGTCAGACACGTGTCTGGAGGTGTTCGACACGTTTTCGGAGGTGTCCGACATATTTTCGGATGTTTCGATGAGGTGTCGAGGTGTCGGTAGGTCACGGACACCGCGTCCGATCGACACCGACACTGAAATGTCAAATTTTTGGCTTTATACTTGTGTACACCTCTTCAAGAGGTGTCCGACACCTCTTCAAGGAGTGATGGACACGGCGTCCGGCATTTAAAAAATAAATCATTGTCTTCGGACGTATCCGGAGGTGTCGGACACCATACCGACACCCTATATAAGGTATTGGGAATTGAGATTGTTGACTGTGCATTGAGAATTTGAGAATTGAGATTGTTGACGGAGGATGGGACCCAATTGGATTGAGATATCTGTGAATTAGTTGAATGGTTGGTTGTTGAATTTAGGTTAATTAGGTTAACGCGACATTTTTAGCACCCCTTAGAATCTCATCGCGGCTCCAGCGCTAGCTATAATTAACCCTAATTAGTCCTGATTAACCCTATTGAACCCAATTAACCCTAATTAGTTCTAACGAGCCTAATTAGTTTTAATTAACCTTAAGAACCCAATGAAAATTAAATTAACTGTAATTACCCCAAATTGATCCTAATTAACACCAATCAGTCCAAATTAAACCCTAATTAGCCCTAATTACTCATATCTTGTAGACCCGTGATTAGATTAATTAAACCCTAAAACCTAACTAATTAGTCGTAATTAATCCTAATAACCTAATTAACCCTAATTAGCCCTAATTAGGACTAATCAACACTACTTGCACAATTAAACCATAATTAGCTCAAATAACCATAATTAGTCCTAATCAACCCTAATTAGCTATAATTAGTCCAAGGTAATCCTTATTAACACTAATTTGCCCTAACATAATCCAATTAAGCCTTATTAGCCCTAATTAGGACTAATCAACACGACTCCGCACAATAAAATCCGGTTATTAGCTCAAAATAACCCTAATTACTCCTAATCAACCCTAATTAGCTATAATTAGCCCAAGGTAATCCTCATTAACACTAATTAGCCCAGAGATGGTTCAATTACTCATTGCTTATAAAACTTGCATTCTTTATATTCGTTGTTGTTTTGCGAAGTCCATTGGCAACGAGATGGTTTAACTCGTTGCCAACGAGTTCTATTTAAAGTGGAATTGGTATCATATGCAACGATCTTTCTGCAGTTTTGATATTTAGGAAAGATTATTGCATATATTATCAATTTCTGAATGCATGCTTGCATAAAAACCCTTAGTTCCCGTTCAAATGTAGTCATTACAAAGTAATGCATTGTAATGAGCCTTTGGATGTCCAGTTTGGATAATTTGGAAAAGCTAATTGTTTATAAATCAGTGTTTCAACGATAGTATTGTCGTCCAACCCGGCTAGTCAAACTGAAGTTAGGAAGGAGGCACGGTATGATTACCGAGATATGATTATGGATGCTGGGTGTGCTAATGTTGACTGGGTTAACGATGGTGGTGAGGACAGTCCCCAACCGTCGAACGAGGGGGCTCATCAGTTTTATGAGTTATTGAGAGCTGCGGAAGAGCCGTTGTGGGATAGAGCTCCAAAACACACACGACTGTCTACGGTTAGGAGGTTATTACAGTTGAAATCAGAACAAGAGCTGAGTGAGAAAGGTTTTAACAAGTTTGTTACCTTAATCAAAGAAATTCTGCCCTAAAGTGAAAAGCTACCACCGTCGTACTATGACGCGAAGTAGATGATGAGGAAACTTGGGTTAAGCTATGAGCGGATAGATGCGTGCAATAATGATTGTGTATTATTCTGGAAAGAGAATAAGGATTTGTCACGGTGTCTAGTATGTAATCATTCGAGGTACAAACCAGACAAAGGGAAGAAGAAAAACATTGCATGAAAGATATTGCGATATTTCCCAGTCACACCACGGCTTCAAAGAATGTACTACTCCTCCAATACAGCTGAACATATGAGGGCTCACCGTGAGACTCGTAACAACGATGCCGATGTGCTGACGCACCCAGCTGATGGAGAGGCGTGGAAGGAGTTTGACCGCAAGCATCCAGTCTTTGCTCAGGAAGTTCAGAATGTTAGACTTGGTCTGGTTGGATAGGATACAGGCTATTCGTGGCAGGGTTAGACGCCGATCTGCTTCTTTCTCGGTGGGTCCCACCTCGTCATTGCCCGCTGATGACGAGGCACAGAGTGCTCAAGAAGGGCAGATGGAGCCCCAGCTCCAGCCTAGGCCCAGCCGTCTCCCCAGCCGTCGCCCCAGCCCGACAAAGATTCATCCCACACGCGCACTGATGCTCCTTCTTCCGTGGGTTCTACCTCAGGTATAGTTGATAACGGTGTTTAGTACATTTTTGCTAGCCTTATATTTAAAGTATATATGAACTGTATTAATGTCTGTGTTTTGTAGGATCTCGACGAGGCCGTGGCCCGACACGCGGAGTACGCATCGACCCATAGCGTAAACAGAAAGTTACGCTCACCCAGGAGGGCCTGTAAGTAAAAAAAATCACATCATGCCTTATATTTAAAATTTTGGGGTGTTAATTTATATTTGAACTGTATTAATTTATTTATTTACTTCTTTGGCAGGATCCTGGAGAATCAGGTGAGGACGAAGATCGGCGTTCTTGTGAAGGGCCGATTCTTCGAGCCACGCCTGTACTGGAAGGACTGGGATGCCGCTGCGAGGGAGTCCCTATGAGAGGAGTGGCTGGTACGGTGAAGTATTTTTTTTTCTTCTATTTGTTTAATTAAATTTTGTTTTCTGTAGTTAATTTGTGTTATTGAATGCCTTAGGGGAGGGGTTCATGTTTGACTCGCCTGATCAGCAGGCACTGAGGCGGCAAGCCTTCTTTGCTTACATCGGCAAGAATTACCGCCGATGGCTCCACGACGCATGGGACCAAGCGAAGAAGATGCTGCCCGAGGGTGCCCCGATCACGGAGATGAAGACATATCCCCCACATTGGATATCTCCAACTGTATGGAGGAGATGATAGATTGGTGGGCTACGGATCCAAGCTGGGATGCCAAGAGTAAGAGTGGGGCCGAGAACAGACAGAACAGAGATCCGATGCACAAGGGGGGGTCGGTGCCACACGACATCGTCTGACACATGAATGAGGTCCAGAACCCGGATCTGGAAGAGGATGAGGTCATAGCTCTGACGTATAATCAGACGCACGTGCGGAAGAAGGACAAGGACTCGGTGCACCGGGCCAGCGACTATGTTTTGGATATTACCCGGCGGATCGATGTGAGTCAATTTGTTTAAGTTGTTAATTTTTTGTCTTTATATCCTCAATGTCTATTGCATTAATTAATTCCCTAACATATCTTTAAATCACTATTTTTGCAGGCCTCGTATGAATAGTAGGGGGTCCGAGCAGCAGTCCGGACAGCCATCAGCGTCCACTAGTACGGGGCGAGTATTGGGGCGTTGAAGCGATGGCTCGATACGCCGGAGGTCGTCAATTGGCCGAAGGCCTCGTATACTGCTCGTGCCGTGATAGAAGCGTCCTCACCGCCCACTGCCCCTCCATAGACACCGACTCCTCGGCATCCGTTGGACGACGAGGAGATCCAGCGCATTGCTACGGTGGTGTTGAGGATGATCAGGGAGCAAGATCAGCAGGGTACCGCTACTGGACATGCCGAGCCGGCCTTGGATCAGCAGAATCCAGATCCTGGACTGAGCAACCCTTGATGAGCCCCTTTTCGTGCTCGGTCCCAGCTTGTCCCCCCCCCCACTACCCGGCTTGTACTCTTCTTCCCTCTCCTAACTGGCTGTATCCGGTTCCTGACTTGTACATCATGAGTTTTTTATAATAAATATTTTTTATGATTGATTATATATATTTATTTGTGTATTGATTATTGTGCGTTATTGTTGAGAATTGCAATTTTTATTACAGGTCTGGGTAATAGAAAAATTAAAAATTATTATTTTTTATTACTTTTGACGACGAATTAATTCCGTCACTAAAAGTGTTCCTACTATCAGCTTTTTAGCGACGAAATGTTCTGTCGCTAAAATATTTATTCCATCTCTAATTTCACAAAATAAAAAATAAATTAAAATACGTAAAATATAATTAGCGACATATATTTCGTCGCTAATTAATAAATAACTCCGTCGCAAAAAGTGCAGTATTAGACGACGGATTTAAAAATTTTGTCGCCAAAATTTTAGTAACGGACTTTTATACGACGGATTTTAGACTTTTAGCGACGGATTTTTCCGTCGCTAAAAGCCTTTTTCTTGTAGTGCAGCGAGTTTCCATTCATGGTTGAATATTTCCAGCAACCCCAGTTGTTAAGTACGTAAATATCCTGCTGTAAATTTGTCCCAACTCCATGGCAAAGGAAGAACGTGGAGAGTGGGAGGCATCTACGGAACGGGGTAGATTCATTTAACCAGACTTTTCTGAGTCTCAAAGTACGCTACACACGAGCCTCAGCCAAGACAGGGCACGAATACTCTCAGATGGTCAGCTCGGCAGCCTAAGCTGTGTTGACAGTGAATGTGGAAGGATATTCTCTTTCTCTTCCGTATAGATATTCTGTCCGAAGACTTTCTTTTTCTCTTTGACCTATTACTAATCTGATTAGAGGCAAAACTTTGACTAGCTTCAAATTTACTTTTAGGTTTGATGTGATTATTTCCAACTTCATCTCCAAAATCAGTGGGGGACTCGTGATTCTCCTTCTTATGGGAGTAAAGTTCGTCATTAGTTCACCTTAAGCAAAAACAAAAGTCAATTTCTTAACAAACAAACTTTAATGAAGTAGCTGATAATCATGAATTGTATAGAAACTCAAAGAAAGACCGGAACTTATCTTTCAAAAATGTATAGAGAAAAGTTGAACAAGGAATTATTTTTGGAAAATTTGCGTAAAATATCCATGTGGCTTGGGGTCATTGCAAAAAGACCCCTCTGGTTACAAAAATTGTAAAAAGGCACCCAAGGTTGCAAAAGTCTTGCAACCGTAAAAAAAAATCGTTAAAACTAACGGCATGTGATATTCACGCTCCTGAAAAGCGCGTTTGGTAGAAATTAACTTAGTAAATGATCAAAATGCCCTTTCTATCTTCTTCTTTCCCAAATCCTAAGCCCTAAATCCCACCTCAGCCTCAGTACAATCGCCACCGCCGTCGCCATCTACTCCGCCAAATCGCCGCAGCCCCCTCAAGCCCAAAACCTAGCCACCATTTTCAAGCCCCATCCAGTTTGCCTGGTTTTTGCCACCATTTTCAAATCTTGGGTGTTGAGACCTTTCTGCCACAACCCGTTTCTGCCACCATTTTCAAGCCCCGTCCACCTCCGAAACCGCAAGCCCCAACCACCCACAGCCGGCCCTGTTCGCCTAGCAGCCGCCAGCCTCGTCGCCGTGCTCCACCGATGTAACCCACCACCCCGTCTGCCACTTGACCCACCCACAACCGGCGCCACCCTATTTCTCATCCAACCTCGCCATCGCCAACTTGTGCACACAATCACATTACTGCCAAACTTAATCACACAGGCGAGAACCTTACCTTTCTGGCGATAAAGTAAGAACATCAGACAGTGAAGGAACATAATTTTCATTTATATGGGTTCTACCAAACTTAATCGAACCCTAATCAAAACGATTCGAACCCTAATCACACAAATTCAGATTTAGGGTTTGATCTGAATTTGTGCAATTCGAGTAATAAATCAAATCAATATCTTGCGCCGCCGCGAACCCCATTGATCCATGCTTGTGCCGCCGAGAACCCATCGTCGATCCAAGGCAACTGGCCTTCATGCATGTCCAGATCCAAGGATTTAGTGGAGAAGGAGAGAATCAGAGGAAAAGAGATATGGAAAGGGCGTGCCCTTTTTATATAGAAGGGTAATTTCGACATTTTTACTATTCTGTTACAGAAATTTTACGGTGCAATACCTTTGTAATCACAGGTATTTTTATGCATTTTTGTAACAAGATGAGTTTTTTTGCAACTGTCCCAAACCACAAGGGTATTTTACATAATTTTTTCATTATTTTTTTTATGAATCTCCCAAGACGGGCGTAAATGGCCAGCCAGTCTCGAAAAAGTTAACTTAGTATGAAACATCCAAGCTCGCCTAGCTTGATAGCATCTTAGAATTCGTTTACCAAGAAAATAGTATGATACATGCAAGCTCGCCACGATGTCGTTTTAGAGCGACAAACAAAACGTTTACCATGGAAAAACAACTGTGGAAAAAAAAAAAGATCATAATGATGAAAGAAAGAAAAATGAAAGGTTTAGGCAGGCCGTGGGCTTAGCTTTGCTGCCACCAATCTCAGCTTCCACGCGTCAATCCCATTATTGTCAATACAACCCCACCACACTCTCCTAATCGTCAGAGAGTCATCGCCCACTTCAGAGCAGGCTTCCATTTTGACATTAGCCCCAAATCTCTCTTCTGGTCTCTCAGCCTTCACAAGCCACATTTTTTCTCTATAAATACATCACCTTATATATACATCTCCGCAAATCTCTCCCATTCCATACTTCTCTCTCGCTCTGCCAAAAACACACACACGGAGACACACATACAAAGAGTTTTACAATCTGCAGATGGCTCGCTCGAGCAGTCTTGTGTTCTTCACCTTGTTGGTTGTGATATTTGCTGGCCTTGCATCTTCAACAGACGCTAGAAAGTTACTAAATGCCCAAGACAAGAAGGGAGCATCCTTGTACCTAGTGTCCCTTCCCAAAGGCCCGGTCCCTGTTTCTGGCCCAAGCAGGAGGGGCAAAGCCTCCCCCATTGGCGAAAAGTTCATTCCTCCTTGCCGCCATTGACCGGATTCTCCGGTCAGTCCCATGCCCCGGCATCGTCCATTAGTCTGTACGTCTTCCCTATAGTTTTGTATATTCTTTTCCCGTAGGCAGTAATAGACTAGAACTGTGATTGGAGACAAATACCCAGCCCCCCTTCTAGGGCTTGCAAATAAAACTCTTAGAGACCTATTTGCATCCAACTCTAAGATAATTGACATTTAGAAAAGGCGTCGACAAGTCTTATATATTAAACTATTACTTATTATTGTATCGATATGGTATTTATGTCTCAACAAGACCTAATCTTTTATTGTGTATAAAGACATGAAAAAAGAATGAAAAACGATGCAAATACTTAGAGAAGTTTAGTCATGAAACGACGACCTTTCATTTTGGACATCATGATATATGGTAATTATATAATAGGAACTTCTTTTCCAAATACAGTACTGGTGCGCCTGGCCACTGTCCTACGACTGTAAAAAAATTAAAAATGTCTCTCCCAGTTGGGGTCACTTTCATTCAAACAGATAAGAGATGTTTTGGTAATTGAAAAATAACTCTCCATTTCCAAAACGTAACAAGTGGCAAAATCTGGCTTGGACCCGCGGGTCTACACGTACCCTTTTAAAAAATCTGGTAGGGTATATAAAAGAGACCCGATGAAAATAAACCCATACCCAAACCAATCCGTAAATTTCAATTCGGTCCGAGTCAGTTACGTGTTACACGGCCTACTTGAATTTTTTACTATATAATTGTTAGGGTTTTCATTTTCACTCATTCTTTTCTCTCATCTTCTCATGTGCACCGCTCATCTCCCCCCCCCCCCACACACACACACACACACACACACATCTCTCTCTCTCTCTCTCTCTCTCTCTCTCTCTCTGTGTCTTCATTCTCACCCACCAGTCAGATCCATCGACGACCATGCAGCTTCACATAACTCGATAGTGTCCCATCATCCCTCTCACGCTTTGCAACCAGATCCACTGCAAATCCTTCATAGCTTCGCCTCTAGTGTCTCTAATCAGATCTGCCACAGCTCTGTTGGTCGCCACCGTTTCCAATCAGAAAAGAGAGATAGTACAGAAGTTAAAGCATAGACCAAAATGAGCTCCGATCATCGTCTCTGATCGACTTTGATAACTTTGTTACGCTCTTTTATGTTAGCAAGTATTATTTTTATTTTGCCAGATAATATATTTTTTCAAATCTACTTGTATTATGTTAATTTTTTGTATTTATTTAAGTAGTTTACTACTTCAGACTTAGGAATTAATTTGTAGGTGATTTTTTGGTACTTGTGTTAAGATATATATATATGTGCTTATTTTGTTCGGAATCTTAGAGTTGAGATGATTGAGTTGGATTTGAGAATTGAGATGATCACCCAAGTGATTATTGTAGAAATTAAATTAGAAAGTTATTGTTGTAGTAATGAAAAAGAAGGGAAAAAATACTCTAAAAAAATATCCCAGTGAATATCTGTTAATGAAAAAGTTCAAAAATTAACAATTCACCCGCGGGTAGTACCCGACTCGCCCAGGTAGGGTATGGGTACTGAAAAACTCTACTCATAAAAAATTAAATAAAATTTACCTAGATCCATTTTACCCGTGTCTGGCCCGATTTTACCCGTACTCGACAGATATATCCGTTTGCTAGGTGTAATATTTTTTAGTGGGCCCACTCAATTAGACTTTATTTTTTAAGATAACTACTTGGGCTAGCTCGACAAGCTTGGCTAGATGGGGCAAATAAGGGTGAGCACGGCTCGGTAAACCAAACTATTACCTAATGGTTTGAAAAATCTTGAACCGAACCAACCTTGCAAACCAAAAACAATTGGTTTGGACGGTTTAAACATTTCGGTTTGGTCGGTCTAGATCTGTTGGTGTCCATTTAAAGAAGTTATCCCTCTACAAACCTACTAGTAGATCCAAATGTTATTCAAAATTGAATTTATAGTTCTTTCTAAATTGCACATAACCTTATTATATATATTCTATATCTAAGTGCTTGTATTAACATATGATTTATGTATTCTTCAAGACATATGTTATAATTAAAACTCAATTATGCCTTTGTCATTGATGTACGAGAAAGAATGAATAATTATACAAGACATATTAATCACTAGAATATTGTAGTTATAATTGCTTTCATTATTTTCTTTTCTGTTAACTTCCAAGGTTTTGTTTATTTAGATTTGCTTAGTACCATGCATGTAAAAATTATCAATGCATGTCACTAAAAATGAATTAGCATTTCACAAGTCGGTTCGGTTCGGTTTGTGAACAGTTTCAAAAAAATGAACCGTGAACTAGAATATACAAGACATATTAATCACTAGAATATTGTAGTTATAATTGCTTTCATTATTTTCTTTTCTGTTAACTTCCAAGGTTTTGTTTATTTAGATTTGCTTAGTACCATGCATGTAAAAATTATCAATGCATGTCACTAAAAATGAATTAGCATTTCACAAGTTGGTTTGGTTTGTGAACAGTTTCAAAAAAATGAACCGTGAACTGAACTCAGCCGGTGTTAGTTTGAGAAATGTGAAACCCAATTATTTAGATCTTTGGTATAATATCCCGAATCTCGGAAGCTGTTTAAAATAATTATTCATGACCCGGAAAAAAAAATAAACGGGCACAAATTTTGAGCAATGCTAGGGTATTAGTACAGTACGGGAGCTTAAAATAATTTTGGGACAAAAATATAATTTTTAAATTTTTGGGGGCATTTTCGTAATTTCAAAAGACTTTGGGGGCATAAATGTAAAATTTTGTTTTAGTGATGAAAGATAATGAAAATGAGTGATAATGTATATTTTAATGATGTTTAATTAAATTAATCATGATTAGACTAATTTTGGGGCTTAATTGTAATTACATAAAGTTTAGGGGTTATTTTTGTAATTATGAAAATTTTTGGGGTTCAATTTGCAATTTTGAGAAAAATGTCAAAATTTTACACCAAATTCTCTCGGGGGATGCCACATCTTGCTATTTTTGCTGATGACCCATTATAATAAAATAAGAGATAGAACTTGGGAGGAATAAAAGAAAGAAAAACAAAGGAAATAAATTCGGGTAACCAAAAGAAATAAAAGAACAAACAACTATAGAGAAGAAAAACATAGCAGAGAGAGGGAAATAGGGGGCTCGGGCAGGAATCTCAAGCAAAAATCAAGGGAGAAGGGGAGGAAATTGGGAAAGAGATAGAGAAATCTCTTCAAGGTGATTCCCCTCCGTAGTGTTTGACTTTGTTTTCCAAGCTATAATGTGGGTTTCAGGGACTGTGAGTGCGTGAGTTCATGGGCGGATTGTGTGAATAATTTTAGTGTGTGTGTGTGTGTGTGTGTGTATCTTGTGGGATTGTGTGTGTTAGAGTGTGTAGGTTATGTGTGTGTGTGTGTGCGCATGAAAAAGGATGAAGGGAAGGGGGAACACAGCCCCAGCTTGCTGCTGTGCTGTGTGCAGTAAGTATGCTTGTGAAGTGTTTGTTTTTGTGAACATCCCGTGTGTGTTTTGTGTGTATAAACAGGTAATGGGTGCGGCTGGTGGTGTGATTAATGGAATTGTGTGTATGTTAGGGGCTGCCGAGGGTGTGTGTGTGTGTTTGGTGTGTGAAAATGTGAGTTCTTGAGTGACAGTGAGTGTATGTACTCGAGTGTGTGTACGTGTATTTAATTATGGGTGTAAAGTGTGTTAATGTGTTTGTTGTCAGGCTAATCAGGTGTAGACTAGTGTTGGTAGTGTAAGTGGTTATGTATAGCAGTGTGGGTGCAAGGGTTAGTGCTCTGTGAGCTTCGGCAGTGGCAAGGAAGAAAATGGCAATGTGTGTGCAACATGTGAAATGGGAGGTGTGTTGATTCGAATAGTAATCGTAATTTTCGCTAAAATTGAAATTTTATTTTGGCAATTTCCCATGAATTTTTATAATGAGCTAGGGGTAAAATTAGACAAAGTGCAAAATTGTAACGCCTCCGAAAATCTGGAGCTCTGCCGCCCTGAACCCCCGGGTCCTTAACCTACCGAATCACATCAAACATGTCAGATCATGTTCACTAACACATATTTAAAGCATCAAATTAGACATCAACTTAAATTTCTCAAATACAATATTACAAACTACTTAAACTTGAATTATTAAGATTTAGGTTCTTTACAAACTCGAGTCCTAATAGAACGAGTTAACAGTACCGACCCGTACAAGGGTCTTACTATACATTAGTGGTGGCTCATCGAAATCTCACACAGACTCTAAACCCCATTCTCGAGCAATCTACTGTTGATCAAAACCTGCAGAAGGGAATCAAACGAAGGGTGAGCTTTTAGAGCTCAGAAAGGTCGTACAAGGACTACCAACATGATTACCAAACGATTCCAAGGAATCCAACTGACAATGATTTTCAATACTTCAACGAACTGAACAACTCAATAATTTTCAAAATGATCAAAATTCATCATAAATAAATACCAAAATAAACAAATACAATCACAATGGGTTCCAAACGATCAATATAAGATCATCTTTAAAGCCATCATTCCAAATACGATGATGGTTTTCCGAAGGATTTCAAAACGTACATAGATCATCTGAGACAGTTCTTTCCAAAATACACTAAATTTCTCAAGGGATTTTAACCCAAGCACAAACCATGGTACATATGGTGTGAACAAAATCAAAAATCACAGTTGACCCTAGGCGGTTACAATGCCACTCAGGCAAAGTCGGAAGTGTACAAATGCATGATGTACCAAATAATTACTAGTCCACTTGGGTACTAGCTTGTGTTTCCTGCAGGATTCAAACAAGCCTTATTACGCCCTCCCACAAAAGGAAAACCCAGGTCAACGCGAAAAAATCAACAATATCAATGAGCTTTAACATAAGCTCAATCACCGAAACCAATTCGGGTATTAATCACAATAAACATACTGATGCAAGCCATCATTCGAAATTCTAGAAGAAAATCACAAATAAACAGCAAAAATGATTGTGATTAATTATTAAATTAAGCATAACAATTTGAAAGAACGGATACAAACAATTATCAAATTTGCTCAGCACGTAATAACAGGCGAGTATCACGTGATTTCCAAACAATTCGAGTCAGGTTCAATACTAAGGTTTTCTGGACAAGAACATGTTGATGTCAATACATAATTCAGAGTTCAGCATTAGCCATAAGTATATCAAATGAGTACTTTCGAGTACAAGTTATAAAAATAATGGTTCGGACGACAGGCTTTACCCAAGGTTCAGATAGAATCCATTACCTGGATCCGCAGCTAGCTTATCCTAACCGAAAAGTCTTTAGCTTTACCCTAAACGAAATAATCGAATCATTAGAACACAGCCTACAATACTATATTGTAACTTAATACGGACTCACACATACTCCCAAAATGAACCCCCCACCGGATATGTAAAATTACCGAAATGCCCCTGAAATGTAAAATTACCAAAATGTCTCTCTCGAACTTAAATTATCAAAGCAGCTTCCCAACAAGTAAAATCACCAAAAAAATCTTATTGTTGATGAATTTACCTCAAAATACCTCTTATAGGTAAAATTACCATAACACCCCAAAAATTACCAAAATACCCCATGTTACACTTAAATCATCAAAATGATCTTTTGGAAAGCCAAATCACTAAAATATTCTTACCATATGTAACTTTACTCAAAAATATCCTTTATAGATAAAATTACCAAAATAACCCCCTCGGAATGGCAAATTATCAAAATGCCCCTAGGAGTTTTCGATACTGAAAAAATTTCAAAAACATCTTAAAATGCTATTTTAAGCATCCTGATATTATTTTTGGCCTAAAAAGTATTTTAAAAAAATTTTGCTTGAAAATTCAGAATCGGTGTCCGGACTGAGAGCTAATAGGCCAGTTTTGCGAAAAAAAATACCTATTAGTCTCAGAATGGCCCAAAATTTTAAAATATAGATCACATCAGAAAAATAATATTTTTCTAAAATTTTCAGATCAAAATAACTTGGTTTGCTGTGCTAAATAATTCGATAAATGTCTTTAATTGGTACACAAAATTAGTTCCCTTTGCGGACACCAAAAAATTCCAAACAATTCTAGAGCATACGTCTGGTAAAAATATTAGGGGTTACATTTTTGTACTTTATCTAATTTTATCCCTAGCTCATTATAAAAATTCATGGAGAATTGCCTAAATAAATTTTCACTTTTAGCGACGATTATGATTACTATTCGAATCAACACACCACTCGTTTCACCTTTTGCACACACACTGCCATCTTCCTCCTTGCCACTGCCAAAGCTCACAGAGCACTTACCCTTGCACCCACACTGATATACATAACCACCTACAGTACCAACACTAATCTACAGCTGATTACACCTACAAGACACACATTAACACACTTCACACCCATAATTAAACACACGTACACACGCTCGAATACATACACTCACTGTCACTCAAGAACTCACACTTTCACACACCAAACACACACACACACCCTCGGCAGCCCCTGACATACAAACAACTCCATTAATTACACCATCAGCCGCACCCATACCTGTTTATACACACAAAACACACACCTCACAAGCACACTTACTGCACACAGCACAGCAACAAGCTGTGGCTGTGTTCCCCCTTCCCTTCATCCTTTTTCATGCACACACACATAACCTACACAGTCTAACACACACAATCCCATAGAATACACATACACACACTGAAATTACTCACACAATCCACCCACGAACTCACGCATTCACAGTACCTGAAACCCACACTAAAGCTTGGAAAACAAAGTCAAACACTACGGAGGGGAATCACTTCGAAGAGATATCTCCATCTCTCTCCCAATTTCCTCCCCTTTTCCCTTGATTTTTGCTTGAAATTCCTGCCCGAGCCCCATGTTTCCCTCTCTCTGCTCTGTTTTTCTTCTCTATAACTGTTTGTTCTTTTATTTCCTTTGGTTACCCGAATTTATTTCCTTTTTTTTTTCTTTCTTTTATTCCTCCCATGTTCTATCTCTTATTTTATTATAAGGTTTGCTGGGTCATCAGCAAAAATAACAAGATGTGGCATCCCTCGAGAGAATTTGGTGTAAAATTTTAACACCTAATACATTTTTCCCAAAATTGCAAATTAAACCCCAAGATGCTGAGCAAAAGCAAATAACCAGCAGTCTATGTTGCAGTGTACTCAATGATTAGTGTTGGTAGAAAAACATAGCAAAAAATATTAGATGCTGTTTTTTTTTAATGTGCCATTTGTACAATTTTATAAAACAGGTTGTTCAACATAGTAAGTATCTGACCCACTGGTCATGGAAAATAACCATTAAGTCCAAATAGATTCCCAACAGCACATAATAGCTTGGCTTGACCCAAAATAGGTTGTTCGGTTCCAAAAGCAAATAACCAGCAGTCTATTATCGCAGATTCAGCAAATTTTCATCTTATACTGAATCATCAAATAGCTTATCCAAACCCAATCCACGTTTCCAGAGTCTATTCTCGCTCATAGATTATCTGAAGCATAGGAATCTACCTAATTTCATATCCAGGTAAGGAAAACTATGCAAATAATGGTAATAATAATCGTTGTCTGGCAATCAAAACATGGAAATGTTTAACAAAACCATGCATATTGGCTCTCGGGGTTCACAAAAGAAACGACGGACACGTATACAATGATACAAGTCTGACGAAGCAAAGTCAACCCAACAACTTGGAACAATCAAAATCAGAAGGAGTTATTGGTCTTTAATAAAATTCGTAACTTTCCCATGACCAGTGGGTCAGATACTTCCCCATTAAGTCCAAATAGATTTAAAATGACAGATAAATATCTTGAAAAAGAATAAGACGTCTCGACATGAATGACATCTTCTCTGACGTCTCAGAGTAAGCTGACATTCAATTAAGTCATCCTTGAATTCAATACGGAGAAAAATGAATGAGATGACGGAGTAAAATTCCAGATTCCTTCTTGTACCCTTAAACTAAAATTTCAGTCTTAACCCCAGTCATTTTCCAAAACACTATTCTTGCTCGTAAATTAAATCCCCAACCTAACTACTACTCATACCTTATAAATTTTCAAGATACAACTAGGGTTTTCCCTGACAATACACGGATGTGTGACTAACAAATCACCAATTTATACCTAGTATGATATCAAAATCTTGAACAACAAATAGAGTGAGGTCCATAGAAAGATCTCTATCCCAAACATGGACTATACATTCACAAAGAACCAAGAAACAGTTGAAAACGCTCCCAACGTAGTACTTATCACAATATTTATTCTTAAAGGAAAAATCTTTATCCTCAATTTTTATGCCAAAGTAATAGATGTAAAAATATGATGCTCCAAACTTACATAGTATACACGCATCTAATGAATTAACATGTAAAGTGCTTGACATCACGTCATCAGACGTGACAACATCCTAAGCGGATATTGAACAACATTTAGCTAATGTTCTGGGCCTCTGCCTTTACCAACCTTGTCCTTTTTCCTACCGAGGTATACTGCTCGCTGTTACATCAGTAATAGGTACATGATTAATTACTTCTCACAAACAGATAGTTTCAAACTTAATGCCCCATACTACCATGTCTAACATATCATCCGGTTAACTTATAGCATAACTCACTACTCTGACTTCTCCTACACATGACATATAGGGTGGCCAAAAAAGCCGACCTAGTTTCTGTAACTCAGCTTTGTGTCAACTTTGGATATAATTTCAGTTGTATGTGTGTGTTGAGTGTGCGAGAGTAGGTGTGAAGAACACACAATGTGTGTGGTTTTGAGTGTTTAGTGTGTGCTAGGGTGTGTATGTTAATGTGTACGCTCAGATAGGGGGTAGTGGGTGTAGGTATATGTGTTGATTGGGTGTTATGGGGAATTTTCGAGAGGGTGGCAAGTGTGCATTTTGGGTGTTTGTTGTGTGTGTTCTTGAGTGTGTGAGCTTCGGTGTGTTTGTGTGTGTGATCGTGAGTGTAATGTGTGTGTTGAAGGGTATCAACATGTATATCTAGTGATAATTTGAGGTACATGGGTGTTAGTTTGAGGTTTGGGGTTTGGGGTTTGTGGCTACCAGAGTGTGTATGTGAATTATTGGGTGTTTTTCTGTTACTGAGTGGAGAAGATGAGCGTGTGTGCATGAAGGTTTGTGAGTGTGTGTAATGATTTGCACAGTAAGTATTATTGTCGCTAAAGTTAGGAATTTAATTTAGACAATTTTCTACGAATTTTCATAAATAGGTAGGGCCAAAATTAGACAAAGTACAAAACTGTAACCCCTAATATTTTTATGAGACCTACCTTTGAAATTTTTCAAGAATTTTTGGTGTTAGCGAAGGACATTAAATTAAGATATCGATTCGGAAAAATTCTAGATTTATTTAACATAGTAAGCAACTATGTTAAATAAATTCCCACACTTGTACACATAATCCACACCCCAATAACCGATCATTTCATTGAACATCCACTGCACGTCCCAATTTCACACATATTTCACATTAAATCTATTTGGACTTAATGGTTATTTCCCATGGCCAATGGGTCAGATGTCAAAAAAATTCTCAAACAATTCCAGACTGTACGTCTTGTAAAAATATTAGGGGTTACAGTTTTTCACTTTTTGCCTAATTTTACCCCTAGCTCATTACAAAAATTCATGAAAAACAACCTAAATAACACTACAAGAAACAGGGGATTTAGCGACCGCATTTTGCGACCGCAAAGACATGCGGTCGCTAAACTAATATTTAGCAACCGATTTTGCGACTGCTCTATTTTACGGTCGCTAAATATTCATAGTCAATAGAAACTTGGATTTAGCGACCGAAATTTGCGACTGTCACTACCGTCGCTAAATTAGCGACTGATTTGGCGACCGAGTATGCTGTCACTAAAGATTTTGACTAAAATCCCTAAATCATGTATCTCTCGTTCTCAGCCTGTCTCTCTTTCTCAAGTCCGTCTCTCTCTCTCTCTAGCTCAGCCCTTGACACCGCACGTCGGCTCACCGGCGCCACCCAGTGACCACCGCCCCACGGAGACCCGGTCGTCGATCGCAGGCCCAGCTCGTCTCTCTCTTTCTCAAGTTCGTCTCTCTCTCTCTCTCTCTCTATCTCAGCCCTTGCCGCCGCACATCGGCTCACCGGCACCACCCAGTGACCACCGGCCCACCGAGACCCCGTCGTCGATCGCAGGCCCAACTCCACCTCTTCACTTTTAACCCTATTTCGGAGCCCTAAAAGCTGCATTTCCTCACTCTACACATCTGCCCTTCAGCGGCCTGGTATGTAGAATCTCTTTCATTACTCGTATGTATGCGCTGCATGTGCTCTTTCATTACTCGTCTGTAAGAACAAGTTCATATTGATTAGTTAATTTCTACTACCAATTTGGTGCTTGGATGCTTCATGCTTTCTATTTCTTCAACCTCATTTAGGCTTATGTTGTTGTGGTGATGTTTAAATCCATTGAAATTGAACTCATCCAACTGAGATAAAACTTGGTTTAAGAGGAAAAAGAAAGCCCAAAATGTTGTTAGGAGTGCTTTGGCCATCGCAGACTTGGGTTGAAGTTGGGTCAGAAGGGGGTTAAAGTATAGTTGTTTGGTGGGGTGGGTGCCTGAATGGTGGGTGGTATCTTAATGAACTTGTTTGATGTATGGTTTTGATTCTTAACACTTGTTTTCGGCTGGTCACTAACAAAAAGAGAGAGAAATGGGGTGAACCTCACTACGAGTTCTTGGACAGGACTCCTTGGTACCAAGATCCTCAACCAACTGTTGAAGTGTATATTATATTAAGTCCAGAATTTGTATGAACAGTGCACCATCAGGAAGTTGCAGCTCTTATTCGTACGCCACGAGTTTTTATTTCATGTTATCAGTTTCATTGACAGTTGTCTTAGAGAATTTACTTCTTGGCAGTGAACACGTGGCTATGATAGGCATTGATCAGTAAGAGTCGTGTTGATCTGTGCTACTTAAAGCAGATCTTAGGCATTGTACTCGATGAAAAATGAAACCCTCAAAGCTCTCTGCTCCATAATGGAACTGAAAAGGAGGAAGAAGTAAATAAAGAACTCATTACGAGATGAAGAATGGGGTATTGTGGGATACATATTTGTTCCACAGAAGATCCACTATTCTTTATACAAGAGTCCACTTAGATTTGACAATGGGGATGTAGGAATTATCTTCTTTATACAAGAGTCCAGTTTGGAGTATTGATAGCTTAAAATCTGTTCTTTTGGACCTAAGTGCGCACTTACTGGGAAGAGAATCGAAGGGGTATGCATTTCTACTACTTACTTTTGATTTTAATGGTTTTAATGTGACGGGCAGAGAACGTCTTTTTAATTCATTAGGTAAGCATGCAGTATGTGTAAAGCATGCAGTCTATATCTTATGTTTTGCGCTGTAGTTTCTTTGTTCTTAAGGATATGTTGGATGCATGCTATGTTTTGTTTTACATGCCTTGTTAGTTGTCTTTAGAATGTCTCGTAATTTCAAGACAACACAGTATTTCAGATGGTTGTTACTAGTGCATGTTGGATTAGCTGTCTTAGGATTTTAAAAAGCATACTTGTTCTTTTGATAGTTTTTAAAAGCGTACTTGTTCATTTGAGAATTGAGATTGTTGAAGGAGGATGGGACCCAATTAGATTGAAATATCGGATACGTGCATTTTTGAATAGCTTTTTTCCCATTTGAGCATTGATTATTTGATTATTAATTTTAGGTTGTTAATTATGCATTGAGCATTTGAGATTGTTGATGGATGATGGGACCCAATTGGATTGAGGTGATCAGATATGTGATTTAGTTGAATGATAGGTTGAAATTAGCACCTACGCAGCACCGACACTTTATATGAGTCTAGGTATGGTGTCCGACAACTACCGACACCTCACCAGCACCTTTGGACACGTGTCCGACACCTCTCTGCGATGTCCCGGTCGATGTCGGTGTCGGATACAGTGTACATGTCAGTGCTACCAAGATTAGCACTAATCAACACTGATTATGCTAATCAGCCCTAATTAGCCCTAATTATCCCTGATTAGGGCTAATTGACAATAATTATGCTAATCAGCCCCACTTAACACTAATTACCCCTAATTACTCCTAATTAGCACTAGTCAACACTAATTAGGCTAATCAGCCATAATTATCTCTAATTGAGCATGATTAAAAATGATTAGCAATAATCAGCCCTAATCAGCCCTAACTAACACCAATAGATACTAAATAGCCCTAATTAGCAGTAATCAGCTCTAATTAACACTAATAGCCCTAATTAGGACTAATTTGCACTGATTACCCTTAAATAACACCAATGGACACTAAATAACCCTAATTAGCACTAATCAGCCCTACTTAACACTACTTAACAGTGTCCGTGTCCGTGCTACCTATATTAGCACTAATCATCACTACTCAGCTCTAATATGCCCTAATTAGCCCTAATTATCCCTACTTAACCCTGATTAACACTCACTTGTAAGTCACTGCTCAATATATTTTTTTCAAATTGAAGGTTGATTTTGAACTCGACTTGTATAGGTTTAATAGGCAGTGAGAGATATATATCATGTCAGTGGATAGAAGTTAGATGCGAAGGAGGATTGCTCCAAGTGGGATTGGGGTATCAGAAGAGTTTAAACAGGGAGTGAACGTGTTTATTCTATTTGCTTTGAATCAACGGGAGTTTGTGGATGACGACATGATTAAATGTCCGTGCTATGGTGGTCAGCTGTTAAGTTGGAAAACCCCCGACAATGTAACTTTTGGCCAACTCGCAGCCAGACGGTAGCCAGGTAGTGGACGAGTTCTCGTTGTGGTCAGACACTGCGGGGGGTCCTAGGAAGGACCGTATACTCGGCCACCCTCGTCAGTCCGCACCAGCGTTGCTAGCCGGTAGACCTCAATCGTCAGGCGAGACCAGTTGTACCAGTCCTCGGGCAGATGCGCCGGCTGCAACGGAGGAAGAGCGCTTCAACGCAATGTTTGATGCGCGGATGCGGATGATGCCCGATGATGGTTATGTAATTATAAAGGGGCCCAAACTACATGTAATACAAATTTTCTCAAGTACATATGTATTTTGTGCTCTATATGTGATCTTGTTTGGATATATGATGTTGAATCATTTGTATGGCTTCGTGCAAGGTGATATCGATGATCCTAGTGCCAGTGACCCCCAGGGCGATGAAGATGTTGTTGGATCGAACGTGCATTCTTCATCGAGGAAAGAAGAAGATGATGATGGGGGTGGTTGTTCTGGCGACTAGTGATTTAGATAGGCGTTTGGTTAGATTTATGCAATGAATGTTATTTTATCGTTTTGAATTGATCATCGGTACTTAACTGTATGAATTCTATTATTTTAATGCATATGTTAACGTTTATCTATACTTTGATGAATGCAACAAGCTGTTTGAATGAATGCAGGACAGAGGGTTGAAATGGTTTTGAATGAATGCGTTGAAAGCTTTCAACGCATTCATTCAAAAATCGTTTCAACCGAGGTTAAATCGGTTTTTGGATCGATTGGATTGGATGTGAATTGATATTAGTTCTGCGACAGGTTTTGAACAAATTATTTGACCTGTAATTTTTTTTTTTACAAAGCCAGGTTTTGCTACCGCGATTGCGGTCGCTAACTAAGAATAAGCGATCGATCGCTAATTTGAATATTTAAAAAAATAAAATAATATTTTAAAATATATAGTGACCGCAATTTTCGGTCGCTAATGCTGTCGCTAAAGATATAATATAATTTAATAAAAATATTAAAAATAGAAAAAATTTAAATAAAAAATATTTAGCGACCGCCGTATGCGGACGCTAAATGTAGTCAACACGGTCACTAAATTAGCGACCTAATTTTATAAGCGGTCGCTAAAATTTAGCGACCTGGCCTATAACTACCGTTTTAGCGACCGCTCTAACGCGGTTGCTAAAACCCTTTAGCGACCGCATCAGTACCTTTAGCGACCGCGTCTGGCGGTCGCTAAAGGCACTGTTTCTTGTAGTGTAAATTTTTACTTTTAGCGACAATTACGATTACTATTTCTCGTAATTGTCGAAGCTCACAGAGCACTTACCCTTGCACCCACACTGATATACATAACCACCTACACTACCAACACTAATCTACACCTGATTACACTTACAACACACATATTTACACACTTTACACCCATAATTAAACACACGTACACACTGTAGTTTGGTCAAGTATATCAAATGAGTACACTATCTAAGGGTAAGTTAGCATTTTCCCTAATCGATAGAAAAACAGAATAACAAATAAATCTTTGCTGTCTATTATCGCGGGTTATTACCATAGTAAGCAACTTACGAGTATGGCTAAACATGAATGATGGCTTCCTCGATGTCTTAAGGTAAGCTAGCATTCAATTAAGTCGCACTTGAGTTCAATATGCAAAAAAATGAATCAGATGACAGAGTAAAATCCCAAATCCCTTCTGGTACCCTTAAACCAAACCTTCAGTCGTAACGCCAGTTATCTTTCTGAAACACAATTCTTACTCGTAAATCAATAATCAACTTAGCTACTGTGTATACCTTATAAACTTTCTAGATACAACTAGGGTTTCCCTAGAATACCATATGTGTGATTAGCAAATCACCAATTCATACCTAATATGCCATCATATCGGGGGTGGCAAATTATCAAAAGATCATTTTGATGAATTAAGTGTACGGGGGGTATTTTGGTAACTTGCCACCCCAAAGGGCGGTATTTTGGTAATTTGACCTAAGAAAGGTATTTTTGTATAAATTCCCATATGAGAAGCTTATTTTAATAATTCTATTTACGGGAAGGCCGTTTTGGTGATTTAAGTCCAAGAGTGGCTTTTTGGTAATTTTACATACCCGGTGAGGGAGTTCATTTAGAGTATGTGTGAGTTCGTATTAAGTTATAATATTGTACTGTAGGCTGTATTTTGATGATTTAATTATTCTATTTAGGCTAAAGCTAAAGACTTTCTGGTTAGAATAATTTAGCTACGGATCCAATTAAGAGATTCCATCTGAACTCTGGATAAGGACTTTCGTCCGAACCCTTATTTTGGTAACTCGTACTCGTAAGTACTCATTTGATATTCTTATGGATAATGCATGTTGCTGCTAAAACATGCTCCGCGTACATTGCGGAACCCGAGCCTGGACCGATGACCTGCAAGACAGAAAACGAGTGACTGCCGGGTGGGATTCCCGGCAGAGAACTCTCTGATGCTTAAGTCAGAGCGTAGCTACAGGATAGTAACTCTAAAAAAGCATGAATTGTGTAGTTCCTCCCATACCTGGAGGGGTAGACCCCTTTATATAGTTGGAGGAGAAGACTCCTAGTAGGACTGGGCCGTGGGCCAGATGTGTTAGGATCGCGTTAAGATCCTCGAGGATTACGTCACAATCCCTAATAAGATAATCATTGATCTCCCAGTTTGACTGAGATTGCCGGGTATTCACCAATTATTGGGAGTTATATTTGAGTTATATCATAAGCCCCCCACTTCCTTGGCTAAAATATTTGGCTGAGGAAGTTTATACCTAGTGTCTCGAGACATGCGTCAGATTTGTAAGTGATTCTCATCCACTTGTAGGGGTAACAATATTTCTCTCTTCCATGTGCTTCGACCTAAGCGGGAGCTTAAGCCTTAGAACTTTGCCCAAGTAGGGCGCTAGAACCCTAGCTCTCGAGGGCTAAGTCTTAGAATGTTGCCTGAGTAGGCTATTCAAAATCATCTTTAGATAGACGAATCATGGGATCTCGAGATCCTTTAGGGGCTGTACCCCATGGTAGCCTCTCTCGGGAAAGGACACAAAGCTGTGCATGCAAGTTGTTGCATGTGCTAAGTGTTTCAATGTCCCCTCAAGAGGTCACCTCTCTTTTGGAGGGTGTTCATTTTGTGCAAGTGTGTGTTCTTGAGCTCGAGCCGACCATATCATGCTTGCGTTTTACTTTGTCGCGAACTCTTATCATCAGCTAAGAGCTGGCAAAGAAGCCTCGCACTCACGCTTGGCTGGGTTTTGAATTAACAAAGAATGGTAGGGGGATGAAGTCCCATATTCCTTTGCCGTTTCACGGGTTAGAACTGTAGCTAAACCGTTCGGATAGAGCTCGAGCTCTATCCTATCACCCTCGGGGGTGTTCGGCCCTCGAGGGACTGATGGAGCGCGGAGCTCACGTAAATACCTTCGGGGGTTTGATGGAACTTAAGAGTTCTCGTCTTATGGGCCCTCGGGGGCGGATGGAGCCGGAGCTCATGCAATTACCCTCAAGGGTTTGACGGAATTTTAAGAGTTCTCATCTTACACGCCCTCGGGGGTTTAACGGAACTTAGAGTTCTGGTCGTACGCGCCCTCGAGGGTTTAACAGAACTTTAGAGTCCTCGTTGTACGCGCCTTTGGGGGTTTGATGGAACTTTAGAGTTCTCGTTGTACCCTCCCTTGGGGGTTTGAGGGAACTTAAAACTCTCATCGTTTGTGCCCTCAGGGGTTTCTCGTCCTTGCTGCCGCGATGCCAAATAAGAAGGCGCGGGTCATGGAGCCCATAATATGGTCCCTGTGGCGAACCTCCATGTCTGATAAGACACAATGCATTAAGCCTGTATAAGAATGATCTCATGAAATATAAAGCCCCCTGACCTTTGGGAAGGCGTGGATATATAAAGACGACTTTTCAGGCTACATGTAGGGCCTGATCACAAGAAGACCTGTGGGAGCAATATAGAAGACCATAATCCGTTTGATAGATTGGACGAGCATATAAAGCTAGAGGATACGAAGTTCGTCAGGCATAGCTGGTGATTCACTAGATACGTTGGCAGCATGTGTGCTTCCATCATTGTTGACCTAGCTTCTCAACAAGCAGTGATGTGAATACGCCATAGATAGAGGTCACTGTATGACCATGAGACGATATATAATGCCGAGACGGCAGGATACTGCAACAAAAAAACCCTAAACGCGACTTCAAGTCGCAGGGTGCTATGAATTTGTTCCTTGCTTATGAAGTGATTTATACGCCACCGTTGATATTTGCAGGCATGGTTTAAACCCTTGCAAGAAATAAAAGTACATGACTGAAAAACAGCCTCTACAGTAATAAAGCATATAAAAATACAACTATGTTTTTAACACAGAATTTAAGAGCGGTGTTTAGACACCGTGGCCCCATTAGGGTCTTGTCGGCTAGCCGACAGCGGTGTGCTGCCTTGCATGTCGCAGGTGAGCTTAAGAAATCATAGCAGTCGGATGCCCCAACTTGTGACGTCCTTGCGTCAATTGACACAATTGCATAATGCTAGACCAAAAAAGAGCGTAGGTCTAGGTAACATAGAAGTGCACAGGGACTAGCCTTTAGAAGGTTTGCTAGCGCCGCAAGTCGTAGTGCTTTATTTTTAGTAACGAATGCGAGATCGAATATATGCCGTTTTAAAAGAACGTACGACATATGTTAAATGAATAAGACCCCGTGGTCTTTAAACCTAAATGGGCTGTTCAACGGGTTATAAGCTTAATACTTTAAAAGTATTTGGCCTCAGTAGAATAAATAAGACCCTGTGGGTCCAGATGTAAAAATGCATTTTTGTGGGGTAAAAACATAATTTGCTTATACAAAGAAAGAAGTGACCTGATGATTTGTTCTGGCCCGAGCCCTCTTTCACGAAAGGGAGCAGTCGTTGCGTCGGTGGAGGGCTACCGCCATTGGAGCCACCACCGGCAGTCAGCGGTAGATCTGGCCGCTTCTCTTTCAGGACATCAATTGATGACAAGGCCCTTTGCTCGGTGATCGCCATGGTGAAAACTCGGCGTGCCCAGTGAAGGCAGTGCGGCCGATAGTGGGTCGTAGCTATGGCGACAGATTGCCGCTTGATGGTGACGGTTGTACTTGCTTCGGTGGCTTCACGGCAGCGGTGGCCATTTGTGGTGCCATGACTCCAGTGGCGATGTGTTTCAATAGAGTGCGGTGGTGCGCATCTTTGACAGGTCAGTGGTGGTCGACAAGGTCGATCTCGATCTGTAGGTGGTGCGTACCTGGCCGAAGAGAGGATCCCGCGATTGGGTCTATACCAAAGGCTGTGCGGCGCTCGGATCTAAACCAACGGGTGGCGTCCAAATTTTGCGGTGGCGCTGCAGTGAGGGGTCACCATGGCAGGGCAATGGCAATGGTGCTTTTGCCATGCCCACGGTGGCATAGATCTATAGCAAGGGTGGTCGAGGTGGCGCCATTATTGTCTGTGGGTGGCATCTATCCCCTCACCAGCGACGGTGATGATGGCACCCTTTGGCAACTCAATTTCGACGATTGTGCCGATTGGCGCTTGCGGTGGCAGTGACGATGTCGGCTGGTGTAGCAGTCGCCATCATGGTAGACGATGCGGTGAGGCCGCGACTGTACCGTACCGGTGCACAGCGGCGGCAATCTCTTTTTTTTTGGGTTGTCGTTGTATCTGCTCCGGCAACTTCACACCAGCGATTTGTGACGCCGGAGATCAAAGTGGTTGCGCCGGTGAGGATCTTGATTCAGGTTTGCGCCGGTAGTTGCGGCGATGATGGGGTGACTCCGATGGATGAATCTGTGTTTATTTTTGTTTGCGATTGGACTGGAGATTTACAGCGGCGATGGGTTGTTTGGCGGTTGAGTGCAAGGCATCCTACCGTCCGACCGTTTGTTGATAACATCTTGAATGTGGCAGTGTAGGTTGCTATCGCGGTGGGCTTTGGAGGTCTTGAATTACCCTGTATTTTTCCTCTTGGTTTTGCGTTGATGACGACAGGACCGTTTGATGACAGTCGGGCCGTCGGTGGCCTGGCTGCCGTTGGCAGCTTGTTCTATCCCAAAAGTATTTTTTTTCTTATTGCGACAACAATTGAATCTGACACTTGTGGTGGCGGCGATTATGTAGCAGTTTCGACAAGTAGCCGCTAATAATTCGCGGTACAATCGTACAGGTTTCTTGAGGTCAAACGGCTAGGCTGGCAGGTCCCACGGATGGCGCCAATCTGTTGCTGCTAAAAACATGCTCCGCGTACATTGCGGAACCCGAGCCTGGACCGATGACCTGCAAAATAGAAAACTAGTAACCGCCGGGTGGGGTTCCCGGTGGAGAACTCTCCTATACTTAAGTCAGAGCGTAGCTACAGGATAGTAACTCTGAAAAAGCATGAATTGTGTAGTTCCTCCCATACCTGGAGGGGTAGACCCTTTTATATAGTTGTAGGAGAAGACTCCTAGTAGGATTGGGCCGTGGGCCAGATGTGTTACGATCGCGTTAGGATCCTCGAGGATCACGTCACAATCCCTAATAAAATAATCATTGATCTCCCAGTTTGACTTGGATTGTCCGGTATTCCCCAATTATTGGGAGTTATATTTGAGTTATATCAATGCCGAACTCTGAATTATGTATTGATATCAGCATGTTCTTATCCAGAAAACACTAATATTGAACATGAATCGAATTGTTTAAAAATCTTGTGATGCTCGCCTGTTATTGCATACTGAGCAAATTTGACAATTACTTGTATCTGTTTTTTCGAATTGTTATTCTTAAATTCGATAATTATTCGCAATCAATTTTGCTGTTTATTTGTGATTTTTCTTCTGAAAATTCTAATTTCTTCTGAAAATTCTAATTTCTTCTGAAAATTCCGAATGTTAACTTATATCAGTATGATTGTTGTTATTGGAATCTGAATTGATTTCGGTGATTGAGCTTATGTTAAAGCTCATTGATAATGTTGATTTTTTTGTGTTGACTTGGGTTTCCATTTTGTGGGAGGACATAATAAGGCTGGTTTGAATCCTGCAGGAAAAGCAAGCTAGTACCAAAGTAAACTAGTAATTATTTCGGTACAGCATGAATGTGTACACTACTAACTTTGTGAGTGACATTGTGACCGCCTAGGATCAACGTTGATTTTTTATTTTATTCGTGCCATATGTACCATGATTTGTACTTGGGTTAAAATCCCTTGACAAGTCATCATTGTATTTTGGAAAAGACTGTTTCAGATGATCTGTATGCGTTTTGAAATCTTTTGAAAAACCATCATATTATTTTGAAATGATGACTTTGCAAATAATTTTTTATTGATTATTTTAGAACCCATCCTGATGGTATTTGTCTATTTTGGTATTTATTTCTGATAAATTTTAATCCTTTTGGAATCATTGAGTTTTTGACCATTTGAAGTGTTCACGAAATCTTCGTCAATTGGACTCTTGGAAACGTTTGCAATTTTTTTGTTGGTCCTTATACATCTTACTAAGCTCTCAAAAGCTCACCCTTCGTTTGATTTACTTCTGCATGTGATGATAAGTTGTAGCAAGTTCGGGAATAGATTAGAGTCTGTGTGAGGTTCCGGCAAGTCTGCCACTACAGTGATGTGATCGAGATCCCTACGTGGGTCGGAACTATCACCTTGTTTAATAAGGTCTCGAGTTTGTAAAGAACCTAGGTTTTCATAGACCAAGTTTAAACAGTTTGTTAGCTTGTATTTGAAGAATTTGAGATGGTATCGGATTAAATGTTTTGAAGTACTCCCTCAGTCCCTCAATAATTGATCATCTTTCCTTTTTGGGTCGTCCCATAAAAATTGATCACTTTCAAATTAAGAAAGATTTTGTAGGTACGTTTACATATTTACTATTTTTATATTTTTTTATTCTATTTCTTTCTCTACATTTAACTCTTTATCAACTCATTTTCTCTTTCCTGGCCCACCACTTTATACTTTTTTATTCTATTTCTCTCTTGACATTTAATACTCTACCAACCAATTTTCTCTTTCATGGCCCACTCTCTTCCCCTATCTCTCTAAAGGGTAAAATGGAAAAACACATAATACATAACTTAAATCCTTAATATGCGTGTAAAATAAAATTGATCGATGTTTTAGGAACGGGGGGAGTATGTGTTAGTGAACAAATTTGACAGGTTTGATGTGATTCAGCAGGTTAACGACCCAAGAGTTTGGGGCAGCGGAGCTCCGAATTTCCTGGGGCATTGCAGTTTGATACCAGAAACGCGGGCTAGTACACAAATGGACTAGTTATTATTTTGGTACATCATGTATGTATACACTTTCGACTTTGCCTGAGTGGCATTGTAACCGCCCAAGGTCAACTTTGATTTTTTATTTTGTTTGCACCATATGTACCATGATTTGTACTTGGGTTGAAATCCCTTGAGAAATTCAGTGTATTTTGGAAAGAACTGTCTCAGATGATCTATGTACGTTTTGAAATTCTTTGAAAAACCATCATCGTATTTGGAATGATGGCTTTAAAGATGATCTTATATTGATCGTTTTGGAACCCATTGTGATGGTATTTGTTTATTTTGGTATTTATTTATGATGAATTTCGATCATTTTGAAAATCATTGAGTTGTTCATTTCGTTGAAGTATACAAAAATCATTGTCAGTTGGATTCTTTGGAATCGTTTGGTAATCTTGTTAGTAGTCCTTATACGACCTTACTGAGCTCTTAAAAGTTTACCCTTCATTTGATTCCCTTCTGCAGGTTTTGACCAACAGTAGATTGCTTAAGAATGAGGTTTAGAGTCTTACTATACAGTAGTGGTGGGCTCACCGGAATCTCACACAGACTCTTTTCACATTCCCAAGCAATATACTGTTGATCAAAACCTGCAGAAGGGAATCAAATGAAGGGTGAGCTTTTAAGAGCTCATTAAGGTCGTACAAGGACTACCAACAGGATTACCAAACGATTCTAAAGAATCCAACCGACAATGATTTCCGAATACTTCAACGACCTGAACAACCCGTTGATTTTCAAAATGATCAAAATTTATCATAGATAAATACCAAAATAGACAAATATCATCACAATGGGTTCCAAAACAATCAATAAAAGAGATTATACATTGTCGGTATTTAATGATTACTAAATATTTTTAGTGATTTTTATTTATTGACTCAAAAAAAAACTGTTAAACATTGTCAGTAAAAGTGTTAGAAGAAAAGTTACTAAACACATTTAGCAACTATTAATTTTTACTATATACGGAGTTTGAGAAAGATTCTTACAACGAGACTAGCAGCTAAAATTTATGCTTTTGCATAACGTCACTCCGGTGTATTAGCGATGTATAGAGAACTTTAACGACAAACTGCACAATTGCACTGTGCAATACATGCGAAATGGTTGCACAGCTAAGGTTGCAATTTGGATGGCCCTCTGTGTGCATGCACATCCGTATTCAACATCTGAACATCACAAGAAAGATTCTACACAGTATCATTGACTATGCTCAAATGGGTTCATGAAGCAGAAAGTTTAGACGGCCAATAAAGAGATACCGGCCAGTTCCCATTTATGGTTGACCCTTTCCAGCAATCCCAGCTGTTAAGTACGTATAGCTTGCTGTAAATTTGTCCAAACTCTATGTTAAAGGGAGAGAGTGGGAGGCCTCTATTTTTCAAGCTGAAAACGAGGTAGATCCTCCTAATAACTAGACTTTTCTGAGTCGTGACTCGTGAGGTACACAACACGAAC
Source organism: Escallonia herrerae (assembly GCA_033070095.1). Classification (NCBI taxonomy): domain Eukaryota; kingdom Viridiplantae; phylum Streptophyta; class Magnoliopsida; order Escalloniales; family Escalloniaceae; genus Escallonia; species Escallonia herrerae. The sequence goes on from JAVXUP010000184.1 coordinate 518,500, forward strand.
CACAGCCAAGCCAGGACGTGAATACTCAAATGGTCAGCTCAGCAGCCTAATGTCCCGCAATTTTTGATATGGAGGCTAACTTTAGAAGTAACGCCACGCAGGCGCCTACTGGACGCTTACGAGGACGCTTATGAGGTGATGACTGGGCAAAGTCTCCAGAATATTCTATACTCTTCTTGTACATAAGAGATAGATCAAGAATATTCTAGAATGGTAGAGAATCATGTAAATAGCTAGAGAATTCTAGAAGCAGAATATGATCCGTAGGATCGAATGTATCTCCACCGTCCGTCGAGAGGTGGACTAGTATAAATAGCCAAGGCCTCACTTGGCCAAAGCACACAAGTATTCTTGTAATCAAGCAATACAAGCATACATTCTCCAAACTCTCTCTTGTGTTCTTCTCTTGGTTCTTTTGCTTCTAGCATCGCCCAGCCCGAGTGGAAGGCTGACTTAGCACGAGCAAGGGGCTCACTAGCTAAGTGCCGCACGGTTCGACGTAGTGAGAAAGTTCGGTCCGTGACAGGTGGTATCAGAGCTTGGTTACGAGGGGTCGTGCCAAGCAAGGAGCAACAATGGCAAGCAAGGATACTAACGTTGGAGCACCCGGAGTTACCGAGGAGAATGTCGTTGCGGAACGTGGGCGAGATCCACTACCACCCATCGGTGGGAAGAAGGGTGGTCGTGGCCAAAGCAAGTCAAGAGACACAATCGTTTCCTTGGATGAACGAACGTGTGTCTTGGAGGAAACCATGGGTGATGTGAAAGACCGCTTGGGCTATGTCGAGCAAAACCTCCAAACCTTGGAGGATCATGTGTTGGAGGAGCTCGAGTCGCTCAAGAAGGCCGTGATGGGTCAAGATGAACTGCGCACTCGATTCATGGAGTTGTTCGCGAATCTTCAAGAACAACTCGACGTGGTTAAAGTTGGCGTGGAGGAGACGAGGCAAGAAACGGCCATGTGCAAGAGGGCCATTGCGGGTGGAGCCGTCGTCACTCATAGTCCAAGGGTGGACGCGCCAAAGCCGAAGGAATTCGGAGGCAAGCGGGATGCGAAAGAGCTAGACAACTTCATATGGCATATGGAGCGCTACTTTGAAGGTGCTAGCATTACGGATGAAAAGGCTAAGGTAAGGACTGCTACCCTCTATCTCACTGACACGGCTACTCTATGGTGGCGTAGAAAACACAATGATATCGAGAAGGGTCTATGCACCATAGACGCTTGGGACGTGTTCAAGAAAGAGATCAAACGGCAGTTCTACCCCGAAAATGTTACCTACGAAGCAAGGAAGAAATTGAGGGAGTTGAAGCATAAGAGTAGCATCCATGACTACGTGAAGGAGTTCACTACTCTCATGCTCCACATTCCCAACATGACGGAAGAAGACCTCCTCTTCAACTTCGTTGACGGCCTCCAAAATTGGGCTAAGCAAGAACTTCAACGCCGAGGCGTGAAGGACATTGACGAGGCCATAGCGGTGGCGGAGTCGTTAATGGAGTATGCAAGAGTGGGGGACTCCTCGAAGGGGAAGAATGCACAAGTGGCTTCGAAAGGTAACCACGCCAAAGGTGGGGGAGACAAACCCAAGGCATGGTACAAGGGGAATAACCAAGCCGGCACTAGCAAGTCTGAGGGCCATGGCAAGCTAGAGGAGAGGCGAGCCAAAAGCAAACCCAAGGACGGATGCTTCTTCTGTGGAGGGCCGCATTGGGCAAGGGATTGCCCACGACAAGGCAAGTTAAATTCCTTGGTCGAGGAAGACGAGGAGCCCGATAACGGAGCTGTGCACATGGGCTCGCTCCAAATCCTCAATGCACTTCATGCCAAAGCCGTGGTGAAGGTTCCGACGGGAGAGGGCCAAGCTTCTACGGGCAAGGGGTTGCTCTATGTGGAAGCTAAGTTGAACGGAAAGCCCACGCAAGTGATGGTGGATACGGGGGCAACTCACAACTTCATCACAATGGAAGAGGCCAAGCGGCTAGGCCTCAAAGTGGTTGGCGGCGGAGGATGGCTAAAGTCCGTCAACACCAACGCAAAGCCTCTACAAGGTGCGGCACGACAAGTGGAGACGTGCCTTGGTTCGTGGAGGGGCTTAGTGGATTTCTCGGTGGCCCCAATGGATGACTTCAAGGTCGTGATAGGCCTTGACTTCTTGAGGCAAGTGAATGCCTTTGTGTCACCTTACAGCAATGCAGTGCATATCATGGAGAAAGGAGCGTCATGTGTGGTGCCTATGTCGGCGGGGACATCTAGCGCCAAGACTCTAGCCTCCATGCAGCTGTCGGCAATGCAAATTGTGAAGGGAGTCAAGAAAGGAGAGGCAACCTACTTGGCGGCCCTAAAGATGGAAGACCATGTGGGGGACTCAACCGAACCACTACCAAGGGAGATCGAGGAAGTCCTTGGGGCAAACAAGGACGTGATGCCGCCCGAGCTACCGAAGCGGCTTCCACCTAGGAGGGAGGTGGATCATCAAATCGAGCTTGAGCCGGGGGCCAAGCCACCATCAATGGCACCCTATAGAATGGCACCGCCAGAATTGGAAGAGTTGCGGAGACAACTGACCGAGCTAAGGGAGGCGGGATATATCCAACCTTCCAAAGCACCGTATGGAGCGCCAGTGTTATTCCAAAAGAAGCACGATGGTTCGTTGCGGATGTGTATCGACTATCGGGCACTTAACAAGGTAACAGTGAAAAACAAGTATCCAATTCCATTGATCGCGGATCTTTTCGACCAACTTGGGAGGGCCAAGTTCTTCACCAAACTGGATTTAAGGTCGGGGTATTATCAAGTTCGCATAGCCGAAGGAGATGAACCCAAGACCACATGTGTCACAAGATATGGAGCGTTCGAGTTCTTGGTCATGCCATTCGGCTTGACCAACGCCCCAGCCACGTTTTGCACACTCATGAACAAGATATTCCATCCTTACCTTGATCGGTTCGTGGTGGTCTATCTCGATGACATTGTGGTATATAGCAGCACATTGGAGGAACACGTGGAGCATCTCAAGACGGTGTTCAAGGTGTTGCGAGAAAATGAGCTTTATGTTAAGCGGGAGAAGTGCTCGTTCGCCAAGAAAGAGGTGCACTTCCTTGGTCACATCATCAAGGGCGGAACGCTTCAGATGGATAAAGAGAAGGTGAAGGCAATCAAGGAGTGGGAGGCGCCCACAAAGGTCTCCGAGCTACGGTCTTTCCTTGGCCTAGCCAATTATTATCGGCGGTTTATCAAGGGCTACTCAGCAAAGGCAGCCCCATTGACGGACCTACTCAAGAAAGGAAAATCATGGGAATGGTCCAAGGGGTGCCAAACTGCCTTCGAGGGGTTGAAGGAGGCAGTTACGGAAGAGCCAGTTCTAGCTCTTCCCGATCACACGAAGGTGTTCGAGCTACAAACGGATGCATCCGACTTTGCAATTGGAGGAGTATTGATGCAAGAGGGGCATCCAATAGCATTCGAGAGCCGCAAGTTAAATGACACCGAGCGGAGGTACACGGTGCAAGAGAAGGAGATGACTGCAGTGGTTCATTGCCTACGCACGTGGAGGCACTACCTGTTGGGGAGTCAGTTCTTGATCAAGACCGACAATATAGCTACTAGCTACTTCCAATCTCAAAGGAAGTTGAGTCCGAAGCAAGCTAGGTGGCAAGATTTCTTGGCCGAGTTCGACTACGTGATGGAGTACAAGCCGGGCAAAGCCAACTTGGTAGCGGATGCCTTAAGTCGGAAGGCGGAATTGGCGGCTATGTCGGAGGCAAAGGGAGACATCCTAGAGGAAATCAAGGAAGGAATGGAGCATGATCCCTTAGCCAGACAACTCCTCAAGCTTGCGGAGAATGGACAAACCCAGCGATTTTGGGTAGAAGACGGCCTTCTCTATACAAAGGGCCAACGGGTGTATGTTCCCAAGTGGAACAACTTGAGAAGGAAGATCATTCGAGAGTGTCACGACACTCCATGGGCAGGTCATCCGGGGCAACGACGGACATACGCCTTGGTGGAGGCGTCCTACTATTGGCCCCAAATGAAGGACGAAGTGGAGGCGTACGTAAAGACTTGTCTTGTGTGCCAACAAGACAAGGTGGAAAATCAATTGCCAGCGGGATTACTCGAGCCTTTGCCTATCCCCGCACATCCGTGGGAGAGTGTAAGCATGGACTTCATTACATGCTTGCCAAAATCGGAGGGATGTGGCTCGATTATGGTTGTGGTGGACCGGTTTTCCAAGTACGCAACATTTGTAGCATCCCCAGCCGACTGCACAGCGGAGGAAGCAGCTCGGCTATTTCTGAAGAATGTGGTGAAGTATTGGGGGCTACCGAAGGTTATAGTGAGCGACCGAGACCCAAGGTTTACGGGTAAGTTTTGGACGGAATTGTTCAAACTCCTTGGCTCGGAGCTGCACTTCTCAACAAGCTTTCACCCTCAAACTGATGGACAGACGGAACGGGTGAATGCTCTACTTGAGTGTTACTTACGGCACTTTGTTAGTGCCAACCAGACAAATTGGGCAAGACTTTTGGACGTGGCTCAGTTTTCGTACAATTTGATGAGGAGTGAGGCCACAAACCAAAGTCCTTTTGAGATTGCCATAGGGCAACAACCGCTCACTCCCCTTACATTGGCGGGTGACTACAAGGGGAGAAGTCCATTGGCGGTGCAAGTGGCAAGGTCATGGAACGAGCAAGCAGACGTGGCGCGCTCTTACCTTGACAAGGCCGGGCGTAAGATGAAGAAGTGGGCGGACAAGAGGCGGCGGCCGAAAGAGTACAACCTTGGGGACATGGTGATGTTAAAGCTGCTTCCGCAACAGTTTAAGTCCTTCAGGAAAGTACACAAAGGGCTGATTTGAAAGTACGAAGGACCCTTTCCCATCGTGGCAAAAGTTGGGAAAGCATCCTATAGGTTGGAGTTGCCGCCAAAGTTGAAGATTCACCCGGTCTTCCATGTCAGTTTACTAAAGCCTCATTATGACGACAAGGAAGACCCAAGCCGTGGAAAGAGTCATAGAGCACCAACAGCGGTGGTGAAGTCCTATGACAAGGAGGCCGAGTACGTGCTTAGCGACAGGCTCGAACGAAGACGAGGTGTTCCACCAACGCGGCACTACTTGGTGAAGTGGAAGGGATTGCCAGAGAGAGAAGCTACATGGGAATCAGCAAATGATCTTTGGCAGTTCCAAGACATCGTAGACCAATACCGCGAGGAAGTTGCGACGAGGGCGTCGCGAGATTAGGTGGGGGAGAATGTCCCGCAATTTTTGATATGGAGGCTAACTTTAGAAGTAACGCCACGCAGGTGCCTACTGGACGCTTACGAGGACGCTTATGAGGCGATGACTGGGCAAAGTCTCCAGAATATTCTATACTCTTCTTGTACATAAGAGATAGATCAAGAATATTCTAGAATGGTAGAGAATCATGTAATAGCTAGAGAATTCTAGAAGCAGAATATGATCCGTAGGATCGAATGTATCTCCACCGTCCGTCGAGAGGTGGACTAGTATAAATAGCCAAGGCCTCACTTGGCCAAAGCACACAAGTATTCTTGTAATCAAGCAATACAAGCATACATTCTCCAAACTCTCTCTTGTGTTCTTCTCTTGGTTCTTTTGCTTCTAGCATCGCCCAGCCCGAGTGGAAGGCTGACTTAGCACGAGCAAGGGGCTCACTAGCTAAGTGCCGCACGGTTCGACGTAGTGAGAAAGTTCGGTCCGTGACACTAAGCTGTGTTACCCTATTAATTACTAGTCTGATAAGAGGCAATACTTCAACTAACGGTAAAATAGAATTTTAGGTTCGATGGTGATTAGTTTCCAATACTTTGACTAGCGGTGAAATAGACTTTTAGTTTTGATGGTGATAAGTTTCAACTTTTATCTCCAAAATCAGTAGGGAGTCAAGCTTATCATTCTTATGGGAGTAAAGTCATCACTAATTATACCATAAAGAAAAAAAAAAAAGGTTAAAATACTTAACAAACAATGTTTAACTGCCGATAACCCTGAACTGAATTGGAATCTCTTTACTCGGACGTAATATGTTAACTTAATATGATGCGTGCAAACTCGCCTCGACAGCTTCTTAGAGCGACAAACGTGTTTACCGTGAAAATCCAACTATGGAAAAGAAAATCAAAATATCACAAGGATGAAAGAAAGAAGGGAAAATTGTGTAAAATATCCCTGTGGTTTGGGATCGTTGCAAAAAGACCCCTCCCGTTACAAAAATTACAAAAAGACACCTAAGGTTTAAAAAGTGTTGCAACAGACGATTTCTGTAACGAAACAAAAAATTTGTCCAAAATACCCTTGTATTTAAACCTTAAGATTGTTTCTACACCAGAATTCTCTGCACCACCACCCAGCCACATCGCCACGGCCCCACCGCTCGAACCTGGCCTTCATCGACCACAGGAACAAGCCCAACGTCTCCACTAGCCCCGCATAGGAACATGCCCGATGTCTCCACAGTCCCACACCGACGTCTCCACAGCACCGCACCGCAATTTGAAACATTGCGATCTAGGTTTTCAATTGCAATCAAGGAGTTTCAATTGCGATCCGGGGTTTCAATCGTGCGGGGTTGGGCTCGAATCCCTAATTGTAGATCTAGGTTTTTTTTTTAATTGTCTTGGTTTTGGAAGCTCGAGGCTTGTGGTTTGTGAATCAGCAAACCCTAATTGTAGATCTAGGTTTTAATCACGCGGCGTTGGGCATGGTGGCGGCACAATTGGCTGGGGTTGATGGCGGGCTTGGTTGCGGTGCAAGTGGCTGGGGTTTATGGCGGGGCTAGCGGTGATTCAAGAGGTTAGGGGTGATGACAGGGATGGCGACGCGGAGTTTGCGGTGGTGGAAGTAGCCGGTGGTGGCGTCGCACGAAATGGGCGATGGTGGTTGTGGATGGGGCTGGGTGAGGGTGGCGGTTAGGGTTTTGGTTGGGGGCTAGGTTTAGGGCTTGCTTGGATCGGAGAAGAAGATGAGACTTGGGTGGGAGAGAAAAAAAAAAGACAGGGTAATTTTATCTTTTTAATAAATTAAAATATGTCAAACCTGTTTTTGAGGAAAGTGAATATGACGCTCTGTTAATTTGGACGATTTTTTTAACGGTCGCAACAAAATGAACACCACAGGTGTCTTTTTATAATTTTGTAACGGGAGGGATCTTTTTGTAACGATCCCAAATCACAAGGATATTTTACGTAATTTTTTCAAGATCCAAAAACACAAGGGTATTTTACGCAATTTTTCCAAGAAACATGCAAGGTTAGGCAGGCCGGCGGCTTAGCTTTGCTCTGCCAATCTCAGCTTCCACGCGTCAATCTCATTGTCACTCTCTCCTAGTCGTCATGGAGTCGTCACCCAATTCAAAGCAGACTTCGATTTTGACTTAGCCCCAACTAACTTGATCCCCACGCTCTCCCCCTCCCTCACAATTAGCCACCCTTTTTTCTACTCTCTCTCTGTCTATATATACATCACCTTAAGTATATCTCCACAAGTCTCTCCCCATTGCATACCCCCACCCCTCTCTCTCTCTCTCTCTCTCTGTGCAAAAACACACTCAGACACACATACAAAGAGTGTTACAATCGATCTGCAGATGGCTCGCTCGAGTGGTCTTGTGTTCTTCACCTTGTTGGTTGTGATATTTGCTTGCTTTGCATCTTCTACAGACGCTAGAAAGTTACTGAATGCCCAAGACAAGAAGGCACCATCCTTGTACCTAGTGTCCCTTCCCAAAGGCAAGGTCCCTGCTTCTGCCCCGAGCAAGAGGGGTCACGCCACCACCATCGACGAAAAGCTCATCGCCCGCCACCTCGCCGCCATAGACCGGATTCTCCGGTCAGTCCCCAGCCCCGGCGTCGGCCATTAGTCTCTACTTCTACAAAGTCCTGGACATTCTTTTCCCTTAGGCAGCCATAGACTAGAACTGTGAATAGAGGCTAAGAGGATCTTCATATTTTCAGTTTATTCTTTTCTGGGTATACTTTTTGGTGTTTTCCTGGGATCAATTTTGTGCTTTGATCCCTATAGATTCAGAAATCTTTCATGAACTCTGGGCACATATACGAGAGCAGTGCATTCATTCATTTGTTTCTCTTCTATTACTGAAAGGAACATCTATATATTGTCATCCTTATAAGTTGAAGTTTCGTACTTGTTACCAACATTTCATAGGCTTTAAAGTGAATGAATTATTTCACAACAATAATTCAGTTTTGGATTTCATCATACGTGTTGCTATTGCAGTGATAGCTAACTCATTCATTTGTTATTTGGCACTTTTTGCTTTCCTGTTTGTAGGAAGTTTTAGATCTCGTATGTGGTCCTGTACATTAGACTATTCTCTCTCTCTCTCTCTCTCTCTCTCTCTCTCCCTCTCCTGGGTGGTAGATTTTTCGACTTTATTATTTATCGATTGATCTTTCAATTCTATTTCATTAAGAATTAGGGGATGAAATAATAAAATTATGCGTTATCTACCGTCTTTAGCTACGAAATCCAAATTTGTATTTTCTGATATATCTTCTTTTTATTAGCGACAACTCTTGAACCTTTACTCATAAAGAAAAAGCCATGGCATAAGGGCCACTTTTAGGGATTTGCTAAGATAATTTGTTGACAAAAGAAGTGTTCGTGGGTCCACATTCTGCCCTAAGCCGTCCGATGATTGGACTGTTTATAATGGGGGCATGATGTGTTTGAAAGTGCCGGAAAAAGGCTATTCACGCAACGCGTTTGAAGACTTTTTCAAGTGTTTCTCCGTCACTGTGCTGTCGGTTGTTGTTGTGGTTTTTTTTTTTTTTTTCTCTTTTTTTCTTCCTGGCACATTCATTTTAAATGAATTTTACATCTTACAGCTAAAGATAAAAGAAAAATAAAATTATGTTAAAGCGAGTCAATGGGCAAAGCGAACGAAATTGAGGATAACATTCCTTGTTAGCATTACATACAAGTCTTTCGTAGCTTATTGTTGTTTTTTTTACGAGAGTTTGGAAGTGTCAGACAATTCAATTTTTTTAGGATTCTGTTTAGCGGTAAATTTCTTTTTCTAGAAAGACAGAGAACATAAATACCTTTTTTTTTCCGTTGTTATGATTCGATGCATGGATTTAAAGGTTTATGCTTTTTTTCTTGTTACGCTTCAATGCATGGATTTAAAGGTTTATGCTTTGAGGGAGTGCTTCCACAAAGTATGGTCTATACGCCTAAATTAAGCTATGATTTTGCCGTTTCTTCACTCCATTAGTCCTCGTGTTAACCATTTCACTGCCCTTTTTTGCTCCTGTTTCGGCCACGACATCTGGCTCCTGGTCTAATGGTCATCGATGATCGAGATTATTGGTCTGAACTGGACTCTGATTATTTAGTCAAATGAAATAAGTAATCATGGGTCGGCGTAGAAACTAACCGTGGGAAAGTTTTAACATTTTTCTTCAATTAAGATGACTATTACTCGTTTGTATTTACCGAATTTAAGGTGAAAGAAAGACTAGACTTCTATGAGCTATTTTGACTCGCTGAGGACTGTAATTAGGAGTGGAAGCAGAGAGGTGCGCAATATGTGGGAACTCATATTTATTGCATTTTAATTATGACAAAGAAAAAGCATGATTGAAATGCATATTGTTGATGAAGAAGCAATTTTTGGCAGTTGGATTATCATTAAATGTCAAGAACTGTTGCACATTTGAATAACAAGATTATAACTTAAGGTAGAAAATGACAGTACAAGGATCATTACTGAAAATAGAAATCTTCATATAGATTTCTAAGATTTCTTTCATGGAAAGATTTTAACAGGGATAGCGTACATCATTACCTATCGTGATTATAAATGTTTGCTAAATATCGCTGATGACATTTTGTAGACATTTTTAGTAACAAGTGTTAACAGCACTTTTAAACGTTACTATTGAAAGTCACTAAAGGATATTTAGCAACCGTCATATGTTAGTACATGAAAGATTGTATGTTATTCCTACTACCAAATTTGGGCCAAGATTTTTTCTTTCATAGACATAACCACATGAGTTGTCGTTAGTGCCAACGCAAATTTCTCTTTTCTGATGTTTACACCAGTGGATCGCTATTTTTTCTTTAGCGGAGTTTCATCATATGGGAATAATCTCCTTTCAGATCTGAATCCCATGCTGTTACAACAAGAATTTCTCCTGCATCTGGATGACTGTTTCCAGGTTTCACTTTCTTGAGGCATTCTTAATTGTGTCCCCTTATTTGATGGTCTTGTTGCTTTTATATTTGTAGCAAGTCTATGTTTGACCTTAGTAAAGCTGCAGTTCTATATTGTATAGCAAGGGCTTTGCCTTTAGCACTCCACATAAAAGCCACAGGATGTTATTCTCAGTTCATCGCGATACACCCTTTAGCCATAAATAGCAAACCCTGAGTTTCTTGTACAGAAGAGCATCCTCTTCACACCAGAAATAAGTATCAAGTGTAATCGGCCGATGAGAGATATATGAGACATGATGGTCATTGACAAATTCTCCACACGTTATCACAGAGATGGGCATATCTTGACAAAAGCTACATTATCACAGAGGTAGGGTATCTTGACGAAAGCTCAATTTGTTCTTGCATTAACTCTGTGTCCGTCCAAGTTCAATCACAGCAAAAGCTCTGTGTACCCTTTTGTCACCGAAGATCCGTTATGTATGGGGATTATCAGGAACATGTTTCGAACACATTGGCCCCAAAGATGAGAATTGGCAAGCTAACGTACCCTCTGCTCTCTTCAAACCAACATAAGGGCTCCACTGTACCGCCCTCTGGTTTTGAAAACCTTTAATATCACATGAAACTCAAGAGTCAAGACTCTAGACAAATATTTTCTCCTTTTCTTTTTGGGACAGAAAATTAAATTGTGGCCTGAACCAACCAGCCAAAATGGTTTATCATCAACAGATATTATAGGTACCAAACGCAGGTTCATATTTTTTGCTGAGCTTTTTATAAGAGATGACCATAACGCTCAAATAGTCTCTCATTTTGTCCCCTAGAAGGCATCATCACATACCAAAATTCAACATTTAAATTCGCAAGGGATGACCATAATGCTAGACTAGTCTCTCATTATGTCCTTTTAGACATCAGGTACTTACTCTGGTAAATGTAAATTAAAGGACATAAAAGAAGGATAGGTAAATGTGAAGGACATAAAAAACGCCAAGTATCAACAACATGGTAATATGTTTTTCTTCAATAAGTGAACAGGTTGTATCAAAGTAACTCCAATGTTCAATACAACTATGAAGTATAAACAGTTGTTGGCGAGCAACACGTCAATTTTTACTTGAAAAAAAATGGAAGCTCGCTACCTGAGCAGCCCACAGGACGATACCACCTGCATCATCCACAAGTTCTTTAGCTTGAAGTAAATGACAATTTTACGTAGTTGAATATTAATATGTTTTTCATTATACAAAGCATTTTCATGCAGGGGTTCCCCAGAATGTGAAAGCATCGTCAGAAATGCTCAAAATTCAAGGGTCACGTACCACCAGCTTGTCTTGTTCTGATCACTTGCACATGATATTTTGACTCTTGCAATTGGACCACGCCGCGTCAATTTCCTGCTTCAGTTTTCAAGCAAACAACTTCACGTTTTCTCTTTTCTAAGTTATATCATCTAGCTTGAAGAAACTTATACAAGAACATGGAAGGTGCAATGTGTTCAACAATGTAGCAGCTTCTTTGACCATGTTGAGAAAATGTGGACTAGTTGCATTCAAAGGACGTTGTGGAATAAATGGGCAGTCTAAAAGACTGGGATCAGGTCATGAGACAAGTTTGACACGGGTTAGCATGATACACCGTCACCAATTGACTTCGCTGGCAAAAGCTTTAGGTTTCTCTTTCTTTCTCTCTTCTGGCTTGTGCCTTGCTTTAAGAAACTCACGTGAATGTTTAAATAAGCTACAACAGCAATTACAAGTTGTTATGTTTGCAAACATTTGACCTCATTGCTTCTTCATGACACGGTCTTTTCTCTAATAGCCATATTAGCTCAACTTTTTGGCTAGTCTAGTTTCTTTGTACTCTTCCCCCCCCCCCCCCCCCGCGGGGCGTTTAAAGCATAGTTATCATTACCGTATCGGTACTGGCCGGTACGTACCGTTTTTACCTTCTACTGATACGGTACCCCTTACATTTGTACCGGTCAAAATATCGTTATGTACCGGTTGTACCAACCGGTACATGTGATACCGGCCGAGAATTACGTACTGGCCCTATACCGGCCAAGATATTATGTTTTGTACCGATTCCTTAAAAATGTAATAGTAATAAATTTTATAAATTGACCATACAGAAACTAAATAGAAAAAATATTTTAAGTTCTTTTTTACCTATCAAAGCTTCTGTAACTTATAGCTCATAATATTCACTTAACTTTGATTTACTTTATACCTGAAAGTTTTGATCATATTCTTTCATTTATATGATGTACTGCTTTAGATACTTGTGAGTGAGAACACGCACACACACAAAAATAACATATTCTTGAACTTGAAGACGTTATTATTTAATAAACAACTTATTCTTACATAAGAATTTGCCGATGAGATCGTTGAAAAGAAGGGATAATCTTAGAGGAGATAATTCAATTGAATAAGTTATTTATTTTATTTGAAAATTAACGTAATTTAAACTTTATAGGACAAGCAGTTTATCCTAGAATGCTGTTAGTAAAAAAATATATTTATGTTTTGTTAGTTAGCCAATGAATGAATATTGCAGATGTATCATGTATATTATTGATGAAAAAGTTAAGACGGTACTGGTACGTACCATCTTATGGAAAAAAAAACAGTACGCACTCTGGTACGGTATTCATAACTATGGTTTAAAGTGCATTAACTCAATTTTTTCATCATCAATATGTTACAAAAAATGAATTTCTATATAGATTGTTGCAAGAATGGCACCACAAATACTTTTGCCATGATATATAGCATCTTGCTATATCTGTTTGCTTCTTAATTACATCTCCAGGTAAAATCCACTGCTGCGAATGAAATCCTTGTTAGTGACATCACCTTATATGTTCTATAAACTGACCCTTTCTTCTAAATCTAACGTTGCAGATAGTAATGTATCTGCATTCAGGGTTGCAGCACCTGAAATCACCACCTGACTACAGGGCATTATCTCAACTTTTAACCCAAGATCCCACATTATGGCATATGATGTTAGTGTTAGATTGTTATATTCATGTTGTTGCACGTGTTGTGAGTAAAGTTCAATCAAATGGTCTTGCTTTTTGTCCCAGATCGGAGAGAAAAGAAACTTTCTTTCACCTTAACAACGAGCACATGCTACTTCCACTTGAATTATTTTGAGATATTTTGGAAGGAATATTTCGCGTGTGCGCATGTAGCGCATTGTGTGCAATTTAATGGGTGCACTTAGCACTTTGCACGCTTGTTGCGAAAGGCGTGTTGATTTAAGATCTAATGGCCCAAGGTCTTTAACTGATTTTCGGAATTATTTTGTCAACCATTTTTGTTTTAGTTAACAATTTGGTGACTTTAAAATAATTCTGAAAAGGTACTAATTTAAGTATTAATTCAATGTTTCTTCATGAAAGGGTGGTTATAGTCTATAAATTAAGATTCTGAAAATTATGAACTAATCATCATCTTTTGTTATCCCCAATTTTTAGATTCTCTTTCTTAGCTACAAACACAATTTCAAAGAAAAATTATAAGACGAATCTTTAGAATAGCTATCTAAAAATTGGTGGTTTGAGTAATCATGGACGCGATTTGTTATTAAACCTGATAGCAAACTTAGAATGAGTGGGTCAATTATCACCATAAAGATAGTGTCTTTAGATACGCCTCAAGCCATGAAATTTTGTTTTTCTTCTTCCATTCTGCACATTTATTCCAACATATGAGATGGTGTCTAGCCTTATAATTTTGTCAAGGAACCCCTTTTTGGAAGTATTACAAGAAATGCAGATAAAAACTTCCAAAAGAAAGTAGAAAGTAGTGTGATCGAGGCGCGGATTAAGTCGAGGCTCTTGATGCATCACCTCATATTTTCGTATAAACAATTGAAACAAAAGCTTTCCTATATCCACCCCCACCGTTATTTCACACAATATCCTACCAATATTACTAAGATTTCAAAGAGTGTTTTTTTATATATTCTTTTAAGTTTTTTTAATATATTAATGCTTAACAACTGTTTTTCAAATGTTTAAGTAATAACAATTTTACGTATTTTCACTCACAAGCAGTATGGGACTAAAGCGCTAAAGCAATTAACTCGTTTTCTCAAGATTATAATGTTTTCTCAAAACCATTCTCGTTCACAAAAAATTCTCCAACATTCATTAAAAATACTTTGGTTAATTTCTTTTTTTTTTTGGGTAACATGGTTAATCTTGTTGAAGCAAGCAATGTCACTCGAAACTAGACTTACTTTCCACCACTCATGCGATCATATATGTAATACGGAGTAGAATTCACATTATTATCTAGCTTTTACTATCAAAACTTAAACACCCTGGACAGCCGTATCTATCTCTCTCTCTCTCTCTCTCTCTCTCTCTCTCTCTATATATATATATATATATATATATATATATATATATGTATAATCGAAGCAAGAACTTCTTTACGCAATACATCATCACAAAAATATGACTTTTTTACTTGACACGTCATGATATTATGTTTTATATGGAATAGAATTGTAACTATTATAACTGCCACTAAAGGTTTAAGATATTATCTTGAAAGGGGTTCTTATTTCTTGATAAGTTAATTTTCATATTACTAAGCCTTATATAATTTAAAAAAATAACTCTAAACGTTCTAAAACTCTAACTAATTGATAAACTAACTTATTATAACTTAATTTTGACTATTATATCTTTAAAATCACTCTCAAATATGAATATAAAAATTCACTTGTCTTAAAAACGAAAATAACATACTCAATTTAGAAGAGGAAAAATGATGCTACAGTTGATAATATTATCTTGGATGGAGTTCTTATTTCTTGATAAATTAATTTTCATGATACTAAGTCTTATATAATTAAAAAAAAACTAATTCTAAACGTTTTAAAACTCTAACTGATTGATGAACTAACTTACTAGGAATTAATTTTAATTATTGTATCCTTAAAATCACTTTCTATTATGAATATAAAAATTTAAATATCTTAAAAAACAAAAATAACATTCTAGATTTAGAAGAGAAAAAAATAGTGTTACAAGTGAGAATATTATCTTGGATGTGTCGCGCAAAATTTATACTTCTTGGCACGACACTCCATCACAAAAATATGGCTTTTTTACTTGACACATCATCGTTTTATATTTCAATGAAAAATAGAATTATAACTATTATAAGTGTCACTAAAGGTTTAAAATATCATCTTGGATTGGGTTTTTATTTCTTGATAGGGTTCTTATTTCTTGATAAGTTAATTTCCATATTGCTAAGTCTCATCTAGTTGAAAAATTAAAACTCTAATTGCTTGATGAACTAAGTTATCAGGACTTAGTTTTGACTTTCGTGTCCTTAAAATCACTCTCTAACACGAATATAAAAATTCATATATCTCAAAATCGAAAATAATATACTAAATTTATAAGAGAAAAAACATGATGCTACAATTGAGAATACTATCTTAGATGAGCTTCTTTTTTCTTGATGAATTAATTTTCAAATTACTAAGCCTTGTATAATTGAAAAACTAATTCTAAACGTTCTAAAACTCTAACTGAGTGATGAACTAGCATATTAAGACTTAATTTTAATTATTGTATTCTTAAAACCACTCTCTATTATGAATCTAAAATTTTGTATATCTTAAAAATAAAAATAACATACTAGATTCAGAAGAGAAAAAAAATGATGCTACAATTGAGAATATTATATTGGATGGAGTTCTTATGTCTTAATAAGTTAATTTTTTAACTATTACTAAGCCTTATATAATTAGAAAAACTAATTCTAGATGTTCTAAAACTCTGAAGGATTGATGAATTAACTTATTAGTACTTAATTTTGACTATTACATCATTAAAGCCTCTCTTTATTATGAATATAAAAATTCAAATATCTTAAACATGAAAATAACATATTAGATTTAGAAGAGAAAAAAATGATGTTACAATTAAAAATATTATCTTGGATAGGGGTTCTTATGTCTTGATAACTTAATTTTTATATTATTAAGCCTTATATAATTGAAAAACTAATTCTAAATGTTATAAAATTCTAACTAATTGATGAACTAACTCAGTATACTAAATTTCGACTATCATATCCTTAAAATCACTCGCTAATATAAATATAAATATAAATATGAACATTCATATATCTTAAAAACAAAAATAGTATACTAGATTTAGAAAAGAAAAAAAAATGATCGATGCTACAATTGAGATTGAAAAAAATATATATGTAATAATAATTTCATTTTTTTGAAATTATAAAATTTGTCTACCGTAATTGATGTAATGATTTGTTATATATATATATATATATATATATATATATATATATATATATATAGTAACTTTTAGAATCCTTTTGATAAAATAAAAAAATGAAGTTATTTTTTGGATTGAACCACACAAACAACAAATGAATGTACAATTATTATTCATTAAAATTATAACAATGATAGTACTTATTATTAAATCTAATAGTTGAAAAGGACTTAAAGCTGTATACTAAACATGTAAATGTATGTAAAAGTATGCAAATATCATTCTCAATGTGATCCCTATTTAGATTTTTTTAATTTTACTAGAACTATATAAGGGCTATACGAGGAAACCTTATATAATGTGAAAACTGATGTTCTAAAAACTAACTCTTTTATATAAAGACAAAAAATCACGTACCTAAAAAATATAACTTATGAATATTTAGAAGAAAATTTTTTATTACAGTTAATTTAAGTTTATTATAATGTAATAAATGTATGTTTATTTACACATAACATAGTCATTGCAAAAATTAACAATAAAATAATAGGATAATTTTTTGCTTTGATCAGATTGGAAGATCAACAAAGAGGCTACATAAGCATATATGAGATTTCTTTTATAAAAAAATCACATATGTATTAGAAAAAAAAGTGCAATCAAATTAAATAATTCTTAATTACTATATTTGAGAACATTTAAAACATTTAAGATGCAAAAATATGATATGACTATTGTATCCTTAAAACCACTTTATAATATAATTTTATAAATTCATATATCTAAAAAAAATATTATCTTGGATGAGATTTTTATTTCTTGATAAATTAATTTGTATATCACTAAGCCTTATAATTGAAAAACTAATCCTAAACATTCTAAAACTCTAACAAATTAATAAACTAACTAATCTGGACTTAATTTAAACTATTGTAAACTTAAAAGCACTTTATAATAAGAATATATATATATATATATATATATATATATATATATATATATATATATATATATATATATATATATATATAGGGAGCCGATCCCTGTCTACCGGTGGAGAACTTGTTATTTTTCCACCATAAATTTAGTGGTCCACGTGTACTCGTGGATGGCTCAGATGGCCCGCGAGATGAAAAAATTTCAACCGCAGGAAAGACTAGCGGTTGAGGGCCCACGGGAGCAGACCCAACCGCAACAAAGTGTAGCGGTTGGCTTGCGCCCCCAACCGCAACACTTTGTTGTGGTTGCTTGCATTATTTTTTGTATTGTTCTCATGTATATATAATAAAAAGGACATATATATAATAAAAAGGACGGTTCTCATATATATATATATATATATATATATATATATAAATATAGGACAATAATGGTTCTCATATATATAATAAAAAGGACAACAAAAAGGTTGGAGAAAACCCCAACCGCCACACTTAGTGGCGGTTGGTATCATTGCAAAAAAAAAAATTTCTGTCGCTAAAGGTGAAAATTTAATTAGATAGTTTTTTCATGAATTTATAAAAAATAGCTAGAGCTAGATTTTTCCAAATTGCAAAAAAGAGATCCTAATTATTTTTAAAAGATCTATATCAGGGAAAATTTTCAAATTTTTTCAAAGACCGGAAAGGGGTTAACTGATACGGGAACCTTGTAACTTTGCAGTGTAATTTAAAATATTAAGCTAGCGCGATTTTGAGCGAAACTTTTATGAGAATCCTAAGATGTTGGGAAGTTCCATTTCTCAGGATTTCGGGTCATTCCGAAATCATTAGCTACTTTTTTGGGAAATGAACCTCAAAAAATTAGCCCGTTCGGCCAAAAAATTATCTAATGACTTCGGAATGGCCCGAAGTCCTGAGAAATGGAACTTTTCAACATCCTAGGGTTTTCATAAAAGTTTCGCATAAAATCGCATTAGCTTAATATTTTAAATTACACTGCAAAGTTACAAGGTTCCCGTATCAGTTAACCCCTTTCCAGTCTTTGAAAAAATTTGAAATTTTTTCCTGATATAGATCTTTTAAAAATAACTAGGATCTTTTTTTTGCAATTTGACAAAATCTAGCTCTAGCTATTTTTTATAAATTTGTGAAAAACTATATAATTAAGTTTTCACCTTTAGTGACAGGAAAAAAAAATTTTGCGATGATACTAACCGCCACTAAGTGTGGCGGTTGGGGTTTTCTCCAACCTTTTTGTTGTCCTTTTTATTATATATATATATATATATATATATATATATATATATATATATATGAGAACCGTCCTTTTTATTATATATACATGAGAACAATACAAAAGAAATGCAAGCAACCGCAACAAAGTATTGCGGTTGGGGGCGTAAGCCAACCGCTACACTTTGTTGCGGTTGGGTCTGCTCCCGTGGGCCCCCAATCGCTAGTCTTTCTTGCAGTTAGAGTTTTTTCATCTCGCGGCCATCTGAGCCGTCCACCAGTACAAGTGGACGGCCAAATTTATGGTGGAGAAATAACAATTTCTCTACCAGTAGATAGGGATCGGCTCCTATATATATATATATATAATGAATCAATTGTTACATTATTTTTATTGCTTCAATCTCAATTGAAACATCATCTTTATATATATATATATATATATATATATATATATATATATATATATATATGTGTGTGTGTGTGTGTGTGTGTGTGTGTGTGTGTGTGTGTGTGTGTGTGTGTGTGTGTGTGTGTGTGTTATGTGGTTGTACAGTCAAATTTATTTTTGTAGACAATTTTAAAAGTAATAAGGTGTATACGCAAGTCCTGTTAAATTTGAAATGCAACTTTATTCCTTATAGATTTCTACTTAATCATTATAATAACCTTCGAAAAATATGTAACACCTCAAAAACTTTTGAAGTTAAAGAATTATACTCATATGTAACATTTACCATTTAAAAGGAATACGTTATAGCGTGACCACTTTTTTATTTCAACTATAATTTTATTCGTTATTTAGTTCTATATGGCAATGGTATCACTATTCTACTACTATAAGTGTTAAGCCAATATTCATTTAAAATATTAATTGACAACTTAAAATAAAAGCTTAAAGAATGCAAGTATATAACGGCTTCACTCTGTGACACTATCTATTCTTTATAGCCAAATAAGATTTTTATTATAAAAATAATGTTGTCTCATAATATGTGATACACATTGCCATACTGTATGTTATAAACCGACCCGAACTTGATTCGGGTTATTGGGCTAATAATTAACCGTTCATAATTCTTCAAAGGTACGAAATAGAAAAATATATGGAGTGTCTATCCATCCACACGATACAATGGAGTAAATATAAGCAAAATGTAACGGAACCATATCTGTTACAAACAAAGGGGCCTTCCAAATCATGTAGTGAAGTAGAAAACAAGCAATATACTATGACTATATCTAATTACACCAGAAAAGAAACCAAAATTTCTGCCAAACCAATGCCAAGTAGCAGTGAGGTCTTCTGCTTGTCATCGGTGATGCCTCATGGAAATCGGTGCTCCGTGGCCCCTATGGCTTGGACTGGAATGTGGGACTCGACCTTTCACCAGGACATGGAAGAGCTTCGCGTCCAAATTATGCAGCTTTGGCGTACTTGAAGCTCCTCGGCTTTCAGAATTTGGTACTACGTGTGAAAACTGCGTTCGCGCTGCAGAATATTGCTTGCTGCCATGAGTATGAGTAGCAAAACTGTGATGTTAAAGCAAAATGTAGAGGAAGAAGGTAGGTTAAGGGTGGCCATGTATGATGTGAGATATGGCTTATGAAGTGCATGGTTGGATGGATTTTATAAAAGGAGGGTTTTCATTACATGATTTGAATGAAAGGAAAAAAAAAATAAAGAATAGCACTTGTAATGCTAATTCGGTAGAATGCACTACGAAAATGCTTTATGCACCCGTATGGTATGATGAAAGTCTATTTCTTTTCGTGTTATGTGATATAGATATTTTTTAATAAATACGAAACTGAGCGATATTGTTTAGAAATTGAAAAAAGATGACTAATTATTTTTTTCTTTTGACGGTAAATACTCTCGGCTAGTTTTAGCGTCAATCGAGACTAATTCTCCTTTTCAAAAGATTTTAGAGTTCACCTGTCACATCAGCCTGATGCATTTAGACAAATATTATTCTGGATGCTGGCTTCAAAGTATGAATTCAGGTGCACAACTCTTAGAAGGCGGTGCACCTAACCCCAGGCAGGCGAGGCACGAAGTTAAGAAAATAAGTAAACCTTCTTGACTATCAGATTAATCCCTAATGGTTGGACATATAATTAACAATGCGCATGAGTAATTAACTAACTCGATCCACCTTGTGAGAATTGCGCATGAGTAGTTTTTCGTTTCTTTCTTAGTTTAGGCCTCCAAACCATCACTAGTTCACGAGATTCCTTACTTTAGTTTCATGATCACTGATTAGACGTCTCATTAGATAGTAATCATCTGCCAGGAATTATTCTTATTAATACTTCTACTAACAACAGTTTTGGCTGCGTGACTAATTAATTGCTATACAACCATAATGGTCAACTATCTCCTATCCCAAGTCCCAACAACTCTTGATTCCCCTAGCAGCACACCTTTGACAAAAGAATGGCTGAATTGTGTCAGAAAACTTGCAAATCTTTTAATAGAGAGGACATGTGAAGTGGATGATATATATATATATATATATTTCAAGTAGCCTGTGGATTAGAGGAATCATGAAGTTGAGAAAGAAGGGAAGGATCATGTGTTGTGGTATTTTGACTTTAGTTCAGATTTTGGGGTGACTAATGTTCAGATCATGATAAGAACATTTTAAAGCTACTACTTGGAAAAGGATGATATAGTATAAGAAGGGAATAGTTGACCAATTTGTGACGTTTTTGGATGCTATCGTACAACTATATGGTCACATTGTTGCAACTCCTCTTGACTATGCCACCCTTTGATGCTCTCTGAGTTACATTTTATTCAAACAAACGTGCAATAGTCAAAGTTCAACTCTACTAATCTGGTCAATTTAGAATACACTTCCTTGGTATCACGTACAATCGTTGGTGTGTCTTGACCGATGTAGTAAACTTTAATATAGGCAAGTGTAGTAATCAAGTACTTTTACAAGATGTGGAAGAAGAAAAAAATCCCACTTACATGAATCAATTACTTTTGGTTAAAGTGAGCAATCTTTTTCCAGGATAAGGCTTACCATCAAAACAGAGCACTCCACAGTCCGCACCGGTGTAGCTCTTTCATGGAAAGTAAGAGGAAAAGTTCATGTCACTTCACCTTTAGATAGGTTGAAAAGTTCAGTTCTTTGCGTTTATGAAGTCATGTCATTTGATTGATCCTGCCATTTCTGTGGGTTGACGTAGACCAAAAAGGCCACATCTTCCAAGTGTTATTTGGTCTTTGTCACGTGTGAGCTAGAGGTTTATAGTAATGCATATCGGAAGGAATGGTATTTCAGGCTTGCCGATTTCGTTATTGGAAGTAGTGAATCGATGTTCGTTTGCCCTTCAGATCTGAGGACGGATCTCCTAGTAACATAGAGATGGGTCCTTTTTGTGGCGTTCTCACCGTAGTTGTCGTTAAATTGTATTTCTCGTTCAATTAGCTACTTTCTATTCGATGCATAATTGAACGATCAGTCTATTGTTGTGTATGGTACGCTTTGAGGAAACAAATCCTGTATACCTCAAGTCAAACACACATGAAACTTAATTTCATTATAGTAATCAAATCATATTAGGACCTAAAAAGTAGGGAATCTTGAAAATCGAGGAAATTATGCATCGTCGCCAAACTTATAACTTATCCTAAAACCTTATAGCCATCCACATTGCTGAGGAAATGGGCAAACAATGTAGAAAAAGGAAAAGTGGATGAAATAATTAAAATGAGATGCATCTTATAGTGATCACACCTTTTCCAGATTTGACATGCCTCGTCCAAATCTGCAAATTAGACGCTTAAATCGCGAAAGCGGGTGTGTTGAATCGATTTACATCTAAATTTTCTGTTCATGCTACTGTTCATCAGCACATGCAAAAGCTGAAAATGATGTGAACGAAAATGCCACACAAAGTTAGAAAGTAATCCATATTTGACATGATAGTACCATATTCCAACTTTCCAGTGCTGTGGGGACTGGAATATGTTGGTTTTTATCCTAAATACATTGTACATGTAGCTATAAAGTGATTTAGATAAGCATCAAAGTCAGAATGGGATTTGTTGTTGCTGGAAAAAGTTGGTTTAGAGCTGCATTTTTTCACATTCAGCCTTGTTATGGCGATGTTTTCGTGTGATGGATGCTCATAAACCGCACATTCGAAGTGCTTTTCTCTATTCAATCATGAGAAAACTAGGTAGTTCTGCTTATTTTTTAAGCCACTTCGACGAAAAAAAATCTAATTTGCCAACCATCTTTTCAAATCAAAAGTTATAGTTCTGTACTACTTTAAGAGTAAGCCCCATACTTGCTGCAAAATCAGGATATTTCGGATTCGCATAATTTGGGTAGGGGACCTAAGCTTACTCTAATTACATTTTTGCAACTGATATAGGAAGAATGTGACTATCTGCAAAATTTAGTGATAATATATGTGTGGAGTTGTAGTTTGATGGTCTACATTCCAAGCTCAGGGCACTACATAAGCAGGGGAGTGTAAGGAGATAGAATAGATCCCATAAGCAACAGAGCAGCAGAATAGAATGGTAATGAGCCACCCACGTAGGAATTTCAATAGGAGCTTCCAGTTTACATTCTGCAATGACCAAAATCAGTTCAGTAAGAAAAATATTGCTAAGGGACTTAGGGGAAGTGAAGGGGAATTACACTGAAAACTCACCCGAGGTTCATCAGCAATGCCAACTCCTACTAAAGATCCGATGAACGTATGGACACTCGACACTGGAAGCTTCATTCTAGTTACCACGATAATTGTTGCCACCGCGGATACTTGTGAAGCCATACTTCTTGAATTGCTTATGTATGTCAGCTTGGAACCTAGACAGCGTGTGAGCCGCCAGCCAAACAGGAAGAACCCCATTGAGACACTGAGTCCCCCAAGCGCTCTAAACCACCAAATTGACATGCAAGGATTCCTGGTAGTACCATGTGCATTAGAAAGAGTGCTTTAAGAATGTGAATAGCTGCAGACTGTCCAATTGTTCACTAACAGAAAAACTGATCACATTTTCAGTGGGAAAACAAAGTTTAAAAAACTTATTAAGCACCCAGTTTGGTAATGTTGCACATGTTGTGGCTAGGAATTAATGTAGTTAAACTTACCAGATTTGCTCCATTTCCTGAAAATTTTGCTCTGTGAGAGAAGACATCGAATATAGCTTGGTACGGGCTTACCAGATCAGCAACCTCAATCGCAGATTGAATAAGCCTGTAAAATTGACTGTGTTGCATAGATGTGCTGCTCTAAGATCAAGTACAAAATGGAGCTCTTCAAGTGATAGTAAGACTGAACTTACGCAAAGATGGAAGAAGCAAGAAGCAAAGGAAATCCAAAGTAATCTTCCATCTCATCAAACTTTTCTGCTAGAGCATGCAGAATTAACGTGTGCCTGTCATACGTCATGACCTGCTACAAGTAAAGTGTTTCAAAGTTAGCAACCTCTTCATATTTACAGTGAAGTGCAACTTCTCATGTATTAGAGAAACCCTTGTTGGAGTGAACTGCCAATAAATTTTGTAACATAGCAAATTCTTTGTTAACCTGAAGTAAGAGTTGTAAATAAATTCCTGTCAAACCAATTTTTTCAGGAAAGTAGCTAATTTCCGTATTATCGTGGGAAACGGTATATAGAAGTGGATGCTTCTGCAGTAAGTTCTTGTAGGCTACAGTCCGGTCTAGGATCGAGTCCAGTGATTCCTTGCAGGTATAGAAGACTGATTATTAAAGGTGGCAATGGATAAAGAAAGAACTTAACAGGAAAAAAGGTGGATATTGCTGAACTTCTGATGAACTTTAACATATTTTCTCTAACAGTTGTTTTCTCAATCTTCTGAAAATTTCTCGTCTGAACCAACCGATTAGGCGTGGACTCAAGAAGTTGCTTGAATGGAGTTGATTGTCCATTAGTAGACTGTGAAGCTGATTTAACAAGTTCAGTTTCCCAACTGGATCTGGTGAGCCCCAGCTCCGTTCGTCCACTTCATACACTGTGTCAAGAACTCTCATTTGCATGAATTCCTCCAATGCCTCTTCAAATTCTTCATTGCCATCATCAACTTTCGCATCACTCGTATTATTTTGACCTTCTGGGCACTTTTGCTTAACTGAATTTTTCAGCTTTGTGGTGCTGAAAACAGTATCAAATCTTTGTCTTGCCAATGGAACCACCACAACCTACAAAGCAGGGTATAATTTCCAAAATGAGTAAGCCGAATTACAATGTAGATAAACGAGGTACTTGCAGCCTTTCATCCCTACAAAAGGGGCATCATTCCAGAACTAACAATCTCTTGGGCATTCTTTCGTTTCGATTTCTGAACCTCCAGAAGTTCTTAGTTACAGAACATTGAGTGAGTATAATTTACTCTAGAAATTAGCTGACGTACCAAAATCAGAAGGTTTATAAGAACTTACCAGAGACAGTAAGGCTCCAATCAAGGTGGACACTGCAACCGCAACAATGGTAATCCACGTATAGACGGTCACAAGACGTGGGATGACCTGCCATTGCATAATCATAAGTACTGGTTAAATCTATGCAACAAAGATTTCTAACCTTTTCAGTGTAGTCAAAAAGTATATGGCAATTTTAGAGGAAAAAGGATTATAACCTTCTCCTTACAAATTACGGAGTATAAATCAGTTAGCGACTTATGCACAACTGATAATGTGTAATGCCCTAGCACCTGATGCATGAGGAAGAGGCAAAGTAGCCCGGCTGCAAGTCCATAGTAGACAGGGAGGAAAATGAGGATCCTCTTCTCGGCATTCTCATGACGAAGCAGAGAAGTCCTCAAGATAGTGAAGAAGCAGAACGAGCAGATGCAAGCAATTACCGGAGCTATCGTCCATTCCAAGAAAATCCATACAATACCTCCACCGTTAAAGTTGTGATTCTCATTCTGAAATTGCAATTGAACATCAGAAACAAACTTTCTAAGACATCTGACACAACCAAAATAACCTTTTAGCTTTTCTTTGTTTTTGTTTCGTTTTTACTTTGTTATGCAGTAAACATATAATGATCAAGATGCAACACTTTTCTTAAATTAACTCGCTAAGCTGCCGTCATTTATTAAGAAATAGCATTACTTCTGTACATTTCTTATCTTGTTCCACAAGGGTACGAATTTAAAACCTTCAGTAACAAGCATGGTCCCTAACAAGGCACCCTGTGTTGATTGCTGAGATGAGACTGGTAACTCAAAGTATGTAGCCAGAGCAAGCCAGAGTGCTAATCCAGTGACAGACTAGATTAGAACTGAAGAATCCATACGCAGAAAAATTGCTAAAAACAAATCAGTGGCTCTAACACCCGAATAACATATATCATTTTCTAAAGGACATTCTTCACAGAAATTAAATGGCCTTTATGAAAAATGAAATGATCAACATATGTGAAAAAGCGATATGAAGAGATGTGATTTACTTGTAGTAATGAGAACAACTACCAGACTCCACATCAAGAAACCTTCATTTGGTTGATTCTCTTTAATAAACTGCACGAAGATGATGACCTTTGTCAGCTCCTACCAGCATATGCCCATATGCATTGACAAATTGAACCATTTTTACATGTTTATTGTAAGATTTTGAAACTGAATAGGGAAGCAATCTGTTTTGTCAACATACATCCGAGAAATGAGCATTGACACTGCTGTTGCTTGCAAATGCTGCTCCGGGAACATAGATTACACAAGCCGCCATTGAGGCCTTCAAAAATGTGAGTGCCCCAGACCCTATGGGCGTTGAGAACTGCATATTAGCCCAACATATCATACATCTTCACATGTACAACACAATAAACATTTTAAAGTCACGATAGTCTCAATTTCCCTCTAGTAACCAGTGGGTCTAACTGTATGATAAGGAGCGGGTTAGTTCAATTCTGGAGCGAGATCATCGTTTTCCCCTAATAAGTGTACAGTATCTCAAATAGATCTGCTTTAGCAAAAATTCAACCCGCGATAGCAATGGCCTAAAGAACATACCGAGGCTGGAGGATTGTTGGCACCGGCTGAAAATGCCATTGCAAATGCAGCAATGGCACCAAACACTGGTATCCAACGGTAGGTTTCGTTCCACTTTCCAACAACTCCGGTGGCTAACTCCACCGAGATTTTGATTCTTTCGTGGGAAGACATTGCCGCGGCAAGAGATTCAGTGTTCCAGAATAATGTCCTACAAAGTTGAGATTGGTATGAGCTAATGAGTGATCTTCTTAACATTGGAAGTCACTCCAGTGGTTGACATTGTACGTTTGTTTTTAGTTAGGTGCTACAGTTCTTTGTTGTTTGTGTTGCTTTCTTGTTTTACTCCTACAGTTGGTTGAAAATCTTGATCCCTCTCTTGGATCTGAGTGAACTTCCTTGCACCTTGCAACCATCGGATAATGCAGATTTCAATTTCACAGAAGTATGAAGCCAATGAAAGTACAAGTCAAAGCTGCTATATGTGCAAGTTAAAGTCTTTGATCCAAAAACTCATATACAACAATCATTTGACTGGAGTGGGCTTTTATGCATCTAACAATAAACAAAGGTACCACAGCCGTCTTCTTTTTGTCTTTTTTTCTTTTGCCGCAGATTCGTTGTCCCTTTTTCCAATTAATGGCTTCAAAGAGGATGTGTGGACTCTGCACTGCAACATCTTATCAATACTATACTATATAAACAAGGTGGGAATACTTTTTTTTATTAATTTATGACTAAACATTTGTTTGGCATCATGACAGAAGTTAAGCTATAGCGGCAAATAATATTTGG
Organism: Escallonia herrerae; assembly: GCA_033070095.1. Lineage (NCBI taxonomy): Eukaryota > Viridiplantae > Streptophyta > Magnoliopsida > Escalloniales > Escalloniaceae > Escallonia > Escallonia herrerae. The sequence goes on from JAVXUP010000184.1 coordinate 545,954, forward strand.
ATGTCTTATGGGTTGATACACCCCTTATAATTGTTGAAGCTAGGCCACAATTTTCTTAATCTTTCGGGTGGGGTGCCTTTCGCCTTCCTCGAGGAGAAAGGGTGTAGGTGGTGTTCGCCGACAGTTGCGGATTGGTGTGAATGAATTTCAAATTTAATGTTGTGGGTGCGACGACAAAGGTGGTGTATCAGTGACTCGGTTGAGTAAAGGCACCGGTCATGAGTCGATGAATCTGTACAAATAAGAATCATGTGCTTGACTACGGTGTTTGTTTATTCTTTGTAGTTGGGATCTACCTTGAAAGCGATTTCGAAATACAATTTCCTGACTATCGAAATGCTTGTTGTCGAATCATTCAAATTATGAGTAAGTTTTGAACGTAATGGATCCGAAAATGTAGCTCGCAGGTTTCATGATATACAGATCTGGTTTGTTGGAGCTATTTCGACCAAGAGCGCATTTCCCTTGATATAGTTTATTAAGTATTTTTGTTGGCACTTCAATACCCGCGACTTCATTTAGTTTGTCATAGTTTTCCTTTTTTCCCATGATTAAAAATATTATTTAAATGAGTCGTTGATATGTGAATTAGAACCGACGATCTTATGGTTATCCTTCAAGAACTCGGTCATTTCTCCTGCCCCCTGGGGCTGGTGTGCCGTGGTTTTGCACCTAAAGTGGTTCCAAACCTGTATTGTTAAATGGTTGATCTGTATAAGCAATATAATCGTTTCTTTATTGATGAAAGAAAGAAGAAGCACATTTCTCGGTCCAAGTGCAGCTTTTTAATAATTCTTTCAGCTAATGAAGAAGTAAACTTTGGGCAGCCGACATAAACTCCATTATCTAGGTGCCTAAGGGATCAAGCTGAAGCGTTAGGTAAACAATTGGACGGAGCTCCCAAACAAATTTAGTTTGACTTACTAATAAAATTAGCTAAGTTTGACTAATGTACAATTTAGTCGATGGAATCGGTATTTGAGTTTCGCTAGAGTTTTTTAAGCTCCGTTTTGTCACTTAAGGTGATATAATCACGTTTTTAACGTTTTTAGCAATGAAAATGGAGCTCAAATATTACTCACTCACTCCCTTTTAATTGGGGGGAAAACAAGCTTGTCAATAACAAATTGCTAAGCGAACAAATTTAACTAAGCTCTACTGAGTGAAGACTGCTCATATCTGCTTAGCATTTGGGTTGGGTTTTATCACATCCTCCTAAAGTAACAAATGCTGCCGTAATCGTCACTTTTACTTTCACTTTGCATTGTATGACGGGACCAAAAATAATTTAACGTTAGTCCTTCAATGTTTTTTTTGGTACAGCACATTTAAAGTGTAAATAATAAGCACTTTAAGAATCTAGTTCCACTAAACTTTTTTTTTTCTTTGTACTCTAAATATCTCACTCCGACTAACTCTAAATCTGTGAATATGCCAAAAAAAACAAAAAAGAAAAAGACAAACGATTCTAAACAAACACTTAATCTTTGCATCTTATTTCCCTGTAGTTTTACAAATTGTACTTCTCACCGTATTTTACTTGCAGAAGAAATGGCTAAATACAAAGTATCTACTTAAGCAAAGACAACTACGCCTGCCACTAATTACATTGGCAATTTATATTTCTTATTTATTTATTTTGCACCCCTTTATTTGGGTCGAGTCGGGCCAGGTCGAGTCGAGTCAGGTTTAAGTATTTGACCCGTTTCAAATTCAACACGCGTTAACCTGGGTCTTGTTGCGTCAGTTTAGATGAAACCCGTTTTTAACTCAACTTGTTTTTCATGTACAGTCTTTCTATCCAACCTGGCCATTATCACTCCCAATCCTTATACAAAGTTTGTCATCGTTCTCACTGTCAAATACGTGCGTGACATCCTGCCAAACTTTAGTTGGGCTTGGGACTACCGAGATATATACTTGTGAAAGGGTGCCAAGAGAGGGGATGGGGGATGTTTCTTGAAAAAATTCTTGTCTCCACCCCTCAAACCACTCTCTCTCCTACGTACGCAAAATTAGGTAAAGAACGGGTCACCGAGTCAAAGCACCCCCACCACATGCTTTCCAAAGCTTTGAAGAATCTGTTGGCGTACACACATTCATCCCACTACCGATTCTGCCCCTACCAGTTCCGCAGATCTTCCCAGAATATGCCGTATTTGCTGGGGTAAGGTGGGTATTTCGCGTGCAGCCTGGTTGGACCAACCAGGTGTTTCTTGGAAGCCCATGCGGAAACGACCATTAAGAAAGGGGGGAAAAAAACGGAAATCCGCCCACGTGCTTCCACGTTGGTGGCGTGACGTCATGCCTGACGCAATCGCCGTGCCACGTCAACCCCAGCTTTGATCGTCGCGCCTTATCCGCTTACTTTGTTCCCGCGGTCCGCCACGTGGCAACGCGTTGCATCTGTCCCCTCCGCGCCCCCTAAACCGGGCATCTTTCTCTCCACCGCCGGGGACAACTTTCTTTTGCTCTCTTTCCGTCTTTTTTTTTCCCACGTGGCACCCAGGCAGTTCAACCTCTTGACTTTTGTCAAAAATATATATCTTTCTTTTTGTTTAAAAAGAATTGGGTTAATTACTCACGGTACTCCTGAAGTTTACCCTAAATTACACACGGTCCCTATCTTTGAAAATTACACTCTGCTCTAAAAATCTAGATTTCTTTGACAGGGTTAACGGTTGGTCATAAAAAGACGTTTCTGCCCTCGTATATAAGTACACAGTGTCTCTTGAGTTTTGGAGGAAAATCAAGAAGTCTGGCTCTTGGGTTACACCCAGCCACCGATGACATCTCCTACCGTTCCGTCACTGAACTCCATCGCGCCACACCTCCGCCACCACCGTGCCGCAACGAATGACCTGCTACTACCAGCGGCGCAGTGCTGACACCGTCCTTTTCGCTGCTACGACCATCGAAACTCCACACCTTCACCCCGCCGACCACATGTCGTCACCGGCAGCCAAATCCAGCCGCACCTTTCACCGAGCAGCATCGCGCCGCACATCCACAACCACCGTGCCGTGACCAGAGCACCGCTCATCGCCACCTCCAAGCCGCATGCAATCGCTGCTGCCGGCATTGTATCCGGACTTTGACGGCCGATTCCGGCCGGTGCCACCAACAAGCAAACGATAGGAAAAACCCTTGACGGCCCCGGCAGAAATTTCGGCTACGGATGCCCAACCAATGAAATTCCGGCGATGTCGAGGCAGCCACCATCCATACTGTCAAGTTCTATCACCAACTGCCACACCTTCTTCTCTGTAGCAGGGATAGAGCGAACGCCGCAGACCATCTTCGCCTTCACCCCTCCCTCTTCTCTGTCATCGAGGAGATTGTTTCCTTTTCCTTTACCGATCTCGATTTCCCGAGTAGCAGCCGCAACCAACCCCACACGCCGTCCACCACTACCGGCCGAAAAACAGCCACCCAAACGCAGTAACCAACACCGCACAAACGCCGGCCAATCCTAATCTCATCCCTGCCGCCGTCTCATGGACCATCACCGTCCAACAAACGCCACCCAAACGCAGCAACCAACCCCGCACCATAAAAATCACACCTGTAAAGTGTAAAGAATGTCCCTCTTCCTAGACTATCCTTGGTAAAATGATGGCGAGTTAGCCATGTGTTTTGGAGAAATTGAATCAATTGTAAACCCAAACGGGTCTGCAAAGGGGAAAGAAGAAGAAGAAGAAGAAGAAGAAGAATCTTAAAGGGCAAGGGGGTATTTATTCAAGAAAGGGAGTGCAGTTTGGGGATGAAAAATCCAAAAAGTAAGGTGTCAAAGAATCTTTAGACAGAGTTAGGTCCCCGTCAATTTTGTGGGGCTCTGTGAAATACGGGTACAAACATGGGAGAGCGGAGTGTAATTTTCAAAAGATAAGGGGATTCATGTGTAATTTAGGGTAAACCTCAGGGATGCCGTGAGTAATTAACCCAAAAGAATTTGTATCTAACTTGACATCTAACAAAATAAATGACAAGAAGATATAACGTCTCATTTAATACAAGCGTTATTCTAATTTTTCTGTCGAAGCATGTTAGCGTTGACGCCTTTTATCATTGTTATTAGTTGTTACTGACAATTGATAATACGTGTTTTAGAAAATGGTGATCTCAACCATCGTGTTTTAACAAGACCAGACGAGATGAGGGACGGTAATATGGGGCGCCCCGCCTTGCCTTGCATTCCATGGCCCAATTCAAAGTTGCCCCATCTTCATACTGCCCCATTTTTTATTTAACCCACACTGTCTGCCCCTACCTCATTTAGATGCAACATGTCTCATTAACTTGATTTATACGGTTCAACTCGTTTTATTTCAAATTTTATTTATTAAAACCAGTGAAATTTTGTTCACAAAAAAAAAAGGAAATTCTTTATTCGAGTAACAATGATGAGTGGAGGTGGCTGCCGCCATTTGCAAGTGGCAACATGGTGCCAATAAACGATGGGTGGGTGGTAGAAACACGTGATGATTGTCGGTAACGGTCAATTGACGACGTGTGTGCGTGCGCGTGAGAGAGAGAAAAGAAAAGAAAACATGGAGATATGATCAGCTCGCCTAATATCCATTTAAGGCTTCCGGAATTAGGTTCCATGTCGGGCCGGACGTGACTCTAATTATTATTAGGCTCCAAATTGCCATCTCCGACATCAAAGAAAGGACGAGCACACAGGACTCTGGGGGTGCGGTACAATGACAGCTGGGGGTGTTGAGGCCCTGACACGTGTGCACTTCCCTGTAAATAGCGCGTGACAGAAAACCACATCACGTTGCCAGTTGGCATCACTACGTTATTGCTGGCCGACCTTATCCTGTTTCTCTTTTTTTTTTCTTTCTTTTTCTTTTATACTCCGTAAAAGGCTTTGTATAGAGAGAGAAAGAAAAGGAAAGGAAAGAAAAACCAGATAGACATAGTTGAAGGTGAAGTGTGTGCGTGAGAGAGAGAGAGAGAGAGAGAGAGAAACCAAACCCTAAAGATTTATTCAGACTGAAATCAAGATAATTTTTTATCTTGGGTTTGACTTACTAGATCCGAGAAAAGCTGCAAACTTCAATCATTATCGACTCACACAGGTCAGTTTCGATGTTCCATTTCCCTGTCTTTTTTTTCTGTATATGATGATGCAATCTATATTCCAGATTGCCCATTCTTATGTTATTTTTGTGCTGTGGAGCTTTGTATATGTTGTTTAAGCATGTATAGATAACGTGTATGGAATTTATGCTAAAAATGGATCAATCTAATCAAAATTAGCATGTGGGTTTCTGTTTGATTGAATGGATCTATTTTTCGTGGTCACTTCGAATTGGGCATATGGGTTTCTGTTAATGTAATGATTTTGTTTCTTGGATACCCATTTCAGATCGTTGGTCGTTGGCAATACCTAAGTCCGCCATAAAAAGGGAATCTTGGGCTTGGTCTGGTGTGGTTGGGTTTAAAGAAAAGGTGTTAAAAATGATGTCTAGATCGTATACCAACTTATTAGATCTAGCATCCGGGAATTTCCCGGTGATGGGGCGGGAAAGGAAGCGTCTTCCACGGGTAATGACTGTTCCAGGGATTATATCTGAGCTTGATGATGATAATGCGAATAGCGTTACGTCCGATGTGCCTTCGTCGGTTGTCACCGATCGAATCATTATTGTGGCTAATCAGCTACCTGTAAAAGCCAAGCGTAGACCAGATAATAAAGGGTGGAGTTTTAGTTGGGACGATGATTCCTTGTATTTGCACATTAAGGATGGTTTGCCGGAAGATATGGAGGTAATCTATGTTGGGTCGTTGAGGGTTGAGGTTGATGCGAATGAACAGGACGATGTATCTCAGCTATTGTTGGATAGATTTAAATGTGTCCCGGCTTTTCTGCCTTCGGATATACTGGCTAAATACTATCATGGCTTCTGTAAGCAGCATTTATGGCCTCTTTTCCATTACATGCTCCCTTTTTCTGCTAGTCATGGTGGTCGTTTTGATCGTTCGTTGTGGGAGGCGTATGTGGCAGCAAATAAAATTTTCTCCCAGAAGGTAATTGAGGTGATAAACCCAGATGACGATTATGTCTGGATTCATGATTACCATTTGATGGTTTTGCCAACCTTCTTGAGAAGACGTTTTAACAGGTTAAGAATGGGGTTTTTTCTCCATAGCCCATTTCCCTCCTCTGAGATATACAGGACTCTACCTGTTAGGGAAGAGATTCTTAAGGCACTACTGAACTCTGATCTTATTGGCTTCCACACGTTTGACTATGCTCGCCACTTCCTTTCTTGCTGTAGTCGTATGCTAGGTCTTGAGTATCAGTCGAAGAGGGGTTATATTGAGTTGGAATACTTTGGACGCACGGTTGGGATAAAGATCATGCCAAGTGGGATTCACATGGGTCAAATTGAGTCTGTGTTGAGACTTGCTGATAAAGAGTGGAGGGTCGGAGAACTCAAACAGCAGTTTGAAGGAAAGACTGTGTTGCTTGGGGTTGACGATATGGACATCTTTAAAGGTGTCAATTTGAAACTTCTGGCAATGGAGCAGATGCTCAAGCTGCACCCAAAGTGGCAGGGAAGGGCAGTATTGGTACAGATTGCAAATCCCCCTCGGGGAAGGGGAAAGGATCTTGAGGAGATACAGGCTGAAATACAGGCTAGCTGCAAGAGAATCAACCACACTTTTGGAAGGCCTGGCTACCAACCCATTGTCTTTATTGATAGGCCTGTTTCTATTAGTGAAAGAGCTGCTTATTACACCGTTGCCGAGTGTGTCATTGTCACTGCTGTGAGGGATGGAATGAACCTTACTCCGTATGAATACATTGTGTGCAGGCAGGGTAGTTCTGGATCTGATTCTAGTTCGGAACCAAGTGGACCCAAGAAGAGCATGCTTGTGGTGTCAGAGTTCATCGGATGTTCGCCTTCCCTAAGTGGTGCTATACGAGTCAACCCATGGAATGTTGAATCAACTGCTGAAGCAATGAACGAGGCAATTTCCATGGCTGATGCTGAAAAGCAGTTGCGTCATGAGAAACATTACAGATATGTTAGCACACACGACGTAGCATATTGGTCAAGGAGCTTCTTCCAAGATTTGGAGCGAACTTGTAAGGACCATTTCAGACGGCGCTGTTGGGGAATCGGTTTGAGCTTTGGTTTTAGAGTTGTAGCTCTTGATCCTAATTTCAGAAAGCTATCCATTGACACAATTGTGTCTGCTTATTCAAGAGCTAAAAGCAGGGCTATACTGTTGGATTATGATGGCACTGTGATGCCCCAAACATCCATAGACAAAACTCCCAGTCAGGAGGTTATATCAATCATTAACACACTCTGTGGGGATATGAAGAATACCGTTTTTATAGTCAGTGGACGGGGAAGGGACAGCTTAGGCAAGTGGTTTTCCCCATGCAAGAAACTTGGAATTGCGGCTGAACATGGTTACTTCTTGAGGTATGCTGTTTTCCTGTTCCTTCACTTACCTTTGTTCTTTGTAATGCCATGATGTTCTAATCGCCTGTAATCCAGGTGGTCTGCAAATAAGGAATGGGAAAATTGCGGACAGAGCAATGATTTTGGATGGGTACAAATGGCCGAGCCTGTTATGAAACTGTATACAGAATCTACTGATGGTTCTTTCACAGAAACAAAAGAAAGTGCATTGGTTTGGAACTATAGGGACGCAGATCTTGGTTTTGGATCCTCCCAGGCGAAGGAGCTTTTGGACCATCTTGAAAGTGTGCTAGCCAATGAACCCGTTGCAGTGAAAAGTGGCCAATACATTGTAGAAGTAAAACCACAGGTACGTCCTCTTAAATCTGCTATTTCCTTTTGGAGTTTATGGATGGATGAAACTTTTAGGTTGTTGAGAACATAGCGTGTCTTGTTTCACGAATACCAACACATGAACCTCATCTAGTTGTTATTCTTTGGTAAAAAGACGATGCCATCACCTATAGCTCCTTTTTTTTTTTTTGTGGTTCTTGTTTTTTGTTGCGAGAATTCATGGAGTTGTTTGCAAATTACTAATTCTATCTCACATTGCATGACAAAGATTAGAGGTGGCCGGTTGTTAAGAAAATAGTTATGATTTGGTTTCTCTGACAACTATCTGGTCTCAGAAAATGATTGCGTATCGCAAGTTTATTCCTCAGTATTCCTTATGAGTACTTGAATTAGTTAAATTATGTTGATCACGGTCCTTTTTCCATGGTGAAGGGATTCGGGTTTGCTCTGCTGTCTTGTTCTATCCACTGATTCAAATCAGTTGTTTTCTTGATGGCATTAACTATGTTTTAACTGTGAGAAGAATAGTATTTTATACACTTGCCTAAGATCAAGTGAATTTAACGAAAATTCAAAATGTATAGTGCGAACAAGGGATCATCTATTTTGTTGAAACTCGGAAATCCTTGACTATAGATCTTTGAACCTTGTTAGCACTTGTTGCATTTTAGCCAAAATCATGCCCTTCAGTCTTATCCTCTTTAAATTCCATTTGTTTTTATCTGTTTTCCCTATTTAAGAAAGGGATAAAAATCTTGTATGCCTATAATCTTTTTGAAATTTATAGGATATATCTCAATATTTGTCGACGTAGATTTATATCAGGAAAGGGCTATTCCTGATCTTTCCTGTGATTCAATCGAGAAGCCCCAGCCTATCGTACGATCAAGTTCTCTGGATGGTGAAGGCTGGCATGTTTACTCCACGGATAAGCTTGCGGCCAAGATATGAAAGGATAATCATCGATCTATAGTTTCATAATGATAACGGAAGTGAATTTGTTGTCGAATATACATTGGTGGTCCCATCTTAGAATCACGAGCTTTTAGATTAGATGTTTACTTAACATGTGTTGTAAGGTCATGGGTTCATGTTTCCAAGCTTGTAAGTGGTCCTCCTTATTTTTGCGATTGCACTCCATTGGCGTCGTGCAATCGGTGGTCTGCATGTTGATTATTCTCGTAGATATGTGTACATGTGTAGTGAGGGCCTCACGCATGAAGGTTTATTTTAGAGCTAGCTTACAACATTGGCCCCTCCCTCTGACGGCCTAAGTTTGTAGATCAGGGCTACTTAACATTGTCCAAGGAGACGAAAGGTTAGGAATAATGATATTGGCGGGAGGTCGTCTTTTGGGAACTTTTGAGTGTGCAATGAGGAGACAGGACTGCAGCTCTTTGTCAGAAAATATTCTACTTAGGCATTTTACTTTTCGAACATGCTACAGTATAAGATTAACGCAAGAAGATGATGCCTGTATTGACCTGCTGACAGCTCGACTCCTCTTTAGATGGAAAAGAATGTGGAGATGACATAGATTTAAAGGAGGGCACTAAGAGGTTCCATGGAGACTCAATCTCGTAATTGATCCTTCATTTATCTAATTACCAACCATGCAATGTCTGCAAAAGATCTAAAGTAGAGGTACATACCTCGGGGTTCTTCTCTAATCGTGAATGATCCTTTATGAATAGATATTAACTTCTTAGCTTCTTATAGAGCACATACTCGTCGTTATCACCCGTATGAATAATTTGATTGCCAGATTACTTTCACCTTTTTCTCTTACCTCCTTGTCAAGCGTAGAAGGTGTAAACCCTTGAATAGGTAGTTTGTATGCTAATCAGTTTAGACATGTAACAGCTGTATCTACTTTCGATAACTTTGTAGGGGGTAAGTAAAGGTCTAGTTGCAGAGAAGGTCTTCACGTCAATGGGAGAGAGTGGAAAGCAGGCTGATTTTGTATTATGTATCGGCGATGATAGATCTGATGAGGACATGTTTGAGATCATTGGCAGTGCAATAAACAACGGTGTTCTTTCCTCTAATACATCAGTTTATGCTTGCACTGTTGGCCAGAAACCAAGCAAAGCTAAATACTACTTGGATGACACAACTGAGGTCATTACCATGCTGGAAGCTCTTGCAGAAGCCTCAGATCCTGAACCTTCCGATGATGAGACAGGAAGCCCCAGTTGAAGTATAGTTGCTGTCATGACTTTCTAGTATGAACGAATCTCAGTTCCTTCGACTATCAGGCCCAATCTGGAGAATACCATGAAAGCTTGTAATCAGGGTAGTGATGGATTTTTGTCTGTTCCAAAAGAACATGAAGGAAAGACAATGTGTATCCTCCTGTTGGCTGCCACTTCACAAGTCTGAAGAAGTCTGGGGGGTTGGGATCTGACACATGAACAGGTCTGAATGTAGCTGGAAGATTAGTGGGGTATACGGGATTCTCTATGGAAGATTAATCTGGGATACCCAGCTTGCCTAATCACATCAGTTCTCTGTTTGTTTCCATCTTCACTTGCATTCTTTGTGAGGTAAACTGATGCCTTTCCGCAACTCAGGTGTGCATGGCTAGTTGTTAAGGTGCCTTCTGGAAATTGCTCGTTACCTTACCTCTTTTTTCGGAGTGAAAACTGAAACTGAAAGCAATTGTTGCTCACCCAATTCATTTGACTATTTATCTGTAAATAACGTAAAGATTTGCCCTTGTGCTTTATTTTTTATCTAGGCTTTTGACGGTAGATGGCAGGGATGAGCAGAAAATGGTTGCTACTTTTGCATTTGCTAATCGCACTCTTACCATTTTTTATTATTTTTTTTGGGTTACAAGGAAAGAAAAAGAACGACAGTTTACTTGAAAGGCCACCCCACTCAAGTCGGCCAGCATCATGCTATTCATCTCTCTATGTGCTTCATTGATATGAACATACATTTCATCTTGGCTAGCACCTAAATTAGCTAAGTAGTCCGAGCACTTGTTTCCTTCCCTCATCGTATGGGTATGGTTGCAGCCCATTTGTTTGATGATCAGTCTGCAATCTTTCACCAGCGCACGAAGGGGGTGGTTCTTGACTTCTTGTTCACAGATTAGTTGCAGCGCAGCGGTGGAGTCAGTCTCTATCGTAGTTCTCGTCCAATTTCTTTCACGTACAGTTGCAAGCCCTCTATAAATTTCCCAGACCTCCGCATTGTGTTTATGCCGATGTTGCCCATAAATCCCTCCATCCATTGTCCTCTGTCATCCCTTATTATTCCACCATATCCACTTTGTCCTGGGTTACCTCTTGAGGCTCCGTCAGAATTGATCTTGATGAACCGTGCTACTGGAGAGATCCTCCATTTGATTAGTCTAATGTTTTTGGCAATAATGGAAGAATTAGGAGTGGTGAAGGCCTTTGCTTCCCTTGCCAGAAATTTACTTGATATGATTGCCTCTAAAGTCGTGCAATTTTTGTCATCAAAAACTTTCTTATTCATGCATTTCCAGTTAGTCCGTATAATCGAAATAAATAGATTTTCCCAAGGTAGATCTTGGTTGTTATCAACCTTGAGATCTATTCCTTTCCAGAAGCAATCAGAGATATCCATAAGGCGCAATTGTAAAACCTGTTGATTGTCTAAAACATTATTCCAGACATCAAGGGCATATTTACACTGCCAAGGAACATGAATGGTGGTTTCCTCATATCTATTGCATATGGGGCATAGATTAGAAGTGGTAAGACCTATGATTTTCCTTAAGGAGTTAGTCATAAGCCAGTCATGTAGGACAATCCACATGAATCCCTTCAACTTTTGGGGGATTTTCATTTTCCAAAATCTTTTCCATTTAAATAGGGGGGTATTGGGTTGTGAGGGGCAGGGGTTACTGAGAAGATTAAAGAAGACTTTTGTGAAAAACAGACCATTTCAGGAGTATCCCCAACAGGGGGTATCTTGGAAAACAGAGAGGGTTGGGAACGAGGTGTTAATGATGTTCTCTTTCTCCTCGGTGGATAGGAGGTTCTCAATACTATCTAAGGACCAAGTGTCTCTTTCGATTAAGTTTTCAACCTTGGTTTCTCTAGGTCCTCTAGTATTATCATTGTTAAGGGGTTTTCGACCACACCACCAGTCCTCCCATATCTATATACCCATTTAGTTCCTAGGACATGGGTATCTTCAGATATGTGAGTTTCTTCTTTTGGCCTGCCACTTTATAGGGTTAGTAGAGATTTTGTATTTGCTTCTCATGACCTTAGTCCACAATTTGGGGGCGTTGAAGATGACATTCCATCCTAACTTCGAAAACAAGGTGATGTTGTTCTCATTTGTTTTCCTGGTCCCCAAGCCCCCTAGGTGTTTAGGTTTACAAACACTATCCCAGTTAACAAAATGAATTTTCCTAGCATTTTCGCTATCTCCCCAAATGAAGTTTTTGTTTGTCCTCTGTTTGTGTGCATAGGAGCATACACCAGTATAGACAAGTTATTTTTTGGTTAAGAGAAAAAATATTTCATTCGGTTTTACACGGTTAGTTCAACTAGTCATTTATGTTACTGACCTAACATCAAGTGATACCTTGATGATTCTATTTTATTTTATTTTTCTTTATTCTAATTATCATCTACCTAGAGAGATGCATGGAAACATAAAGCATTACAAACAAACTACAGAACTTTAGCAAGAAAACACATCTTTCACGCCAAACTAGCCTCGCAATGTGTTTTTCTCGCAAGTTTACAAGTCACGTTATATCAGATTTTCACAAGCTTACATGCTTGCAACACGTGCATCTCATCTCATCGTCACTCAAAATGTAAGATTGTAAGTACATCAAACCCAACAGGTTGTTCGTCGACCCACCAACAAAACCAACAATATCACCGCTGTAACAAAGGAAACGACCAACCAAAAAGTTCAAGGTCATGGATGAGCAGTACAAAACTAGTGCACCACCACGATAACCAATCCTTGAAATTAACCCTAAGAAAAACGTTAAATCCTACCGATACAACCACCGATAGTTAGATCAACAAGCTCACTTCGAGAACCACTTATTACCACCAAACATTGTAGTACATCCGCAGCAAGGGTGAGGGGGAAACCACCTAGAAGGGAAGAGGGAGGAGGGATGGATAGGGTGGGAGAATCTTATCGACACCTAGGCGAGAGAATTAATGTTGTAAGAGATACCACACTTCACACTACATAAAACAAACCAGGAGGAGACTAGCTACTAAAAAGGGCTGCAAGGGAGGGAAGAAAATAAGAAAACAAAACAAAATCTGGACATACAACTGAAGAACTCACCCCATTAACCCAAGAACCACCTCTAAAGGGAACCATGATTCCTAGAAACTAAGATCTCGGCTGTAGCAATGGCAAGACAAGGACATATCAATCTAGAAACTAAGATAGAGATTAATAGAAATGGATTGATATCTAGAATCTCGGAGCTAGATCAATTAAGGTTGATGTAGCACACTAGAAGAACCTATTTTTTCTTCAAATGCAAAGGAAAGGAATGGAAATAGGAAATAGAAGAGAAAGGCGGGAGACGGGGAGAGAGAGAAAGAGAGAGGGCCACGAAGACCCCCCCCCCCCCCCCCCCAAAAAAAAGGCAAAAATTTAGAGATATTATTACTATAATTTAGTTGATCTTATAAGAGTAAAAAATAAATCATACACTTTTTAAAACTCTACCTAATCAATGTATCAACATAATATGACTTAATTTTAACTATTAACACCTCAAAAATATTAAATAACAGCATAAAACACTCAAACATAAATTACACGTCATCATATTTATTTTAGTGTTATATTCATCCTTGACCTCTAGTTATTAAAGTTACACATATATGATGACTCTTTAGTATAGCTTTAAAGTTTTTTTTTCTTTGTACAGAAGTAACATTTAAAAAGAATATGAGTTAATTATTATAAATAATTTAAAAATAGTAATATGAGATTTTACTTCATCAGTTAATTCTAATCATATCACATTGAACTTTAAAAACACATAAGCTTTTCTAAGTGTTCTTTTTCTTAGCTATCCCTCTTACTTATGCGTCACATCATCTTATTTGTTTTAATGTCTTTTTCTTTTTTGTACACAACTTATAAACTCTTTACTAAAATTTATTATTAAAATATTTGTAAACATTATTGCCACAATTGTTTTAAACCTTTTAAAACTATAAAAACAATTCTAAAATTTTAATTACATAACATTGAACTTTCAAATACATTAGCTTTTTTAGTATTTTTTTTCCTTTTACCCCTCTTACTTATGCGTAGGGATGGCAATTTAAATCCGATCCGACGGATATTCGCCCCGCCCAGCCCCGTTAGAAACGGGTTTTTTTTACTTTGACCGGGTTATGGGGCGGGTATGGTATTTATATTAATAACCCGCAGTGGATACGGGACAGGTTTGGTATTCTCTCTTATTAGCCCCGGTACGCGCCCCGATTTAATATAATACTAATCCTAGATTATGTGCAATCACAACTGTCCATCCGGTAGTATATATATGCTCCCAAATCAGAAACCCTACCTTACCTTCATTTTCTATCTTCTTCTCTCAGACTCTCTTCAGCAGTCGCCGCCTCTCTTCTCTCCCCACACCGTCACCTCCTCCTTACCACCAAATATTGTCCTCACCATCGCCCCCCACCGCCTCACCACCGAACATCGTTCTCACTGTCACCACCTCCACGGCCACAAACCACGTCCACCGGTCTTCGTTCCACTGCCACCACTATCTCAACAATTAGAATAGAGATTCTGCGCCTAAGCCTAGCCTTAGATGGTGCAAAGCAGACCGATGGCGGTTGAGTCTGCATGTTTCTCCTCTTATTGATCTGATTTACTTCAATTTTACTGTGTGAAAAGGTTACAAAAAAGGTTGATATCTCCGATTTCTACTTCAACTTGTCAAAGAATGTTGCTTTTGGTGCTTGGGAAACCGAAATGAAGAGAACTGAAAAGCGACAAGAGGATGTGAAAGTTCACGAACCAGAGAAAAGTCGGGACGTGCAAGGTCTTACATCAAAAAAAAGTCCTCCAATTATTACCATGCGTCTAGAATCTATAAGCCAGAGAGATGGGCATCAAGGTGATGGGTGATAATGGTGAGTGTGTGTCGGCTGTGCCGTGGGTAGGGGTTGCTGCAGGGTGGATCGGGTTTCCTAAATTTCCTTAGGATCGGGGATGGTATTTCATTAATTTGACCCGGCACCGGGGGGGGTGGAGCGGAGTGGGATTTCTGAACTAGCGGGGAGGGTTCGAATTTAACAAGATCCGCATCCGACCCGCCCCATTGCCATCCCTACTTATGCGACACATCATCCTATCTGTTTTGGTCATTTTCTTTTTTCACCCTAACTTATTAACTATGTATTATAATTTATTGTTAAAAATATTGTGGATATTATTGGCCCAATTTTAAACCTTTTAAACTAGGAAACTAACTCTAAAGTTTTTGAAACACTACTTAATGAATATACTTACATATTAGGCTTTAATTTTGATTGTTAATACCTTAAGTGCATTTTAAAATAACAAAATAGAATCTCACAAATATAAATTACGAAGACCATGAATCAAAAGTAAAGATTACTATCTAACATCTTTTTATATAAGCAATATAATATGACTTCATTTTTAGATATCTTTGAAATGTCAAAATAACAGTTTACTTCACAAATTAATTTTAATATAATAACTTAAAGTCTAAAGTAGAAATCATATACTCTTTTAAATACCCAAAACAAATAATCAACTATAATGCATTTTTAAATTAATTACTCTAAAACATATCAAAATGGCACCTCCAAATTTTTTTTAACATGACCTTGAAGTGAAACAATCAAACACGGGAATTGTCACCATAATGCTACGCTATTTCTTTTATAGGGCTAATTCTATCTTTTAAAATGATGGTTATCTAAGAAATTTTTGCCGTTACCCAAGTTATAAGAAGATGCTTACATACAATCTCCCATATAGTGAAACTCAATGGTCTTAGTGTATGCTTTTAGTGACACTTATTTACTAACTTTAAAAATGTACTTTTAAAAATTGTTAGTTACGGTGTCAACAAAAATGACACTGGACGTATTTATCAATCATTAATTGTTTTGTTTAGGGTATTAGGGTTGTAGGGATTTTCATGGGCGGTAGGCAAAAAAAAATTCATTTTTTGAAATGAATTAAAATTACTCCACGTGCTTCCATTTCAGTTCTAATGTCTATTTTTAACTACCTATTTATGTCAACACAATAAACTACTAATTGTATAGTTTGTGTACCCTTTTTAGGATTTTTCTTTTCTAACACAAATGACTGCGGCTGATGTTTAATTCATGTGTATATATAGCGTAATCTACAAAAAAAATAATGTTGAATATGTGATAGTATAACTTCTATAATCACCTAAATATACTATAAGATTAGAACTTAATGAACAATCTACAATCAAAGATGAAGAATAAGAATTTTATACCTTATGCAATTATATCCACATCTATCACAGTCTAGACAAGTGTACGGATATTTACCGATATATAATCGTTTAGTCTCAAACATAAAAAAAAGGTTTTGTAAAATGATATGGCATTTTTATGATCATTTAGAAAATAATTAATTGTACAATGCACGAGTAGTTTCAAACTAATTGTCATAGAAAATATTCAAAATTAAATGGATGGTCGAAAAAACGTCAAACTTGACTATGAAGCAAAGCACTTAGAAATACCGATATTGCCACTATAACACTATAATTTCTCTATTTAGGATTATTTCTACATTTTGAAAGGTTGGCTGTCTCTGAAAGGAAGTAAACTAGCTCCACTTACTTCCATTTTTGCTCTAAGGTCTTCATGGCATTTTTTTGAGTAGGCTTATTCTGTCTAGATAATAATTTACTAAAAAAATTGTTTGTACCTTTTTTGTACTTTTATTTATAAACTTTAAATTTTATTGTGGAGGACTGTGGTAGATGTCTAATTTAATATATGGTAGGAGTTCTATTAGAGGTACTTATAAAATAAAACTATTGATCAATGATGCGCCACGTAACGTGAAAAACTAAAAAAATGTCTCACACTTACATGGATATGGTAAGCATAATTAATAGCATAAATATAATTTTCTATAAAATTCTTGAAATTTAACTTTTTTTTACAAAAATAAAATTAGTACCTAAAGACTAAAGAACGAAGTGACATTCTAATTTGATGTGAAATAATTGATTACTCATTGTATGCTTCACTTTTTGATACTTTATTTTAAAATTCTGAATCTTTTTAATTTTTAAGCACTATAACATACTTTACTATTATAAAATAGTTTCTAATTATGCTTTCATTGAATTTCTTTTGATTATGATACTACTTATATGTGAAATGTATGAATGCAAGATGTTTCTAATTCAATGGTTCACTTCAAACGAATACGAATAAATCGTAATTCTCAAAACTATCGATATGATGCTTAAATACCCATTCTTAATTCTATCAAACTATGTTAAAACTCAAACATACTCATAGCTTTAAAATAGAACTCACCCGTGCCTTGCCTGGGTTACTGACCTAGTATATATAAAAAGCTAAAATATTTGGTTAAAATTGTGACATGTAGGATTTTTAGAACTCTATCTTTGCAACACGTAAGATTTTTAGAACTCTATCTTTACAACATGTAGGATTTTTTAGGAACATTCTCCTTCACCACGTAAGCTTCAACTTTATATATGGTAGTTTTCTAACTTAATTGGTTTCTTCATTTAGAGTCCAACTTTTTTAATTTGGATATATATATATATATATATATATATATATATATATATATATATATATATATATATATACCGATCCACACCCACCGGTGGAGAAATAACAAATTTCTCCACCGAACCGCTGGTCTTACCAGCGGTTGGCCACGTGGGCAAAAAAAGGACGAAAAGGGACAAAAAAGGACGAAAATACTATGATAAATTCATGAAAATATCACGAGAAAATGAAAAACTCGTGAGAAAATGGTGGCAATAATGCCCAACCGCAACTCCTACATGCGGTTGGCATTATTGCCTTCCGTGACCCCACCCCCCACCCGTCACCCCCCTTGCCCCCCCACCCCCTTGCCCCCCACCCCGTGGCCCCCACCCTATGTCCTTTTCCCCCACCCGTGAACCCCCCTTCCCCCACCCGTGAACCCCCTCTTCCCCCACGTGTCATTACCACCCTACCCCCCACCCCCACGTGTCATTCCCCCCTCCCCCTCCCTGCTGTTCACTCACGGTTCTTCTCTTCCTCTCTCACTTTTCTCTCTATAAAATCCCTCCTCCCCGAATCATTTCTTCCACCCTCCTCATTCTCCCTATCTCACCTACATACAAACAAAAAAAATTTACGCTAGAAGATCGGTGGATAACCGCTAGAAGATCGGTGGATTTTTCTTGAAATATATCAAGTTAAAACAAGTAAGTATTTTTCAATTTGTTCTTACCAATTGATTGTTTAAATTGTGTTACGCTTAAGTTGTTCTTACAATAGTCTAAAATTCGTGTTTAGGGCGTCAAAGGGCGTCAAAATTACGTTTTGACAAATCGGGGTATTACATTCGAAAAATTCCAAAATAGCGATTTTTTAGGGCGTCAGAAATAGAATTTTTCACGAATTTATAAAAAATAGCTAGAGCTAGATTTTGCCAAAGTACGAAACAGAGACCCTAGTTATTTTCAAAAGATCTGTATCAGGTAAAAATTTCAGATTTTTCCAAAGACCGGAAAGGGGTTAACTGATACACGCAACCTTGTAACTTTGCAGTGTAATTTAAAATATCAAGCCAGCGCGATTTCGCGCAAAACTTTTATGAGAACCCTAGGGTGTTGGGAAGTTCCATTCCCCAGGAATTCGGGCCATTCCGAAGCCGTTAGCTAATTTTTTGGCCGAACGGGCTTTTAAGCGCTCGATCCGGACACCGGTTCGGGATTTTTAGGCGAAAAATCCGTAAAATACTTTTTAGATCAAGAATGAACTCAGGAAGCTTAAAATAGCATTTTAAAGCACTTTTGATATTTTCTGAAGCCAGGGGGTATTTTGGTAATTTGCCACCCCGAGAGGGGTATTTTGGTAATTTTCCCGAAAAAATTTTCCAACGGACTTTTAAGTCCAGAAATGTAAGTAAAACGCCTGAAATGTTATTTTGCAGCTGATTGCGGGGCGTAATTGTCGCTAAAGGTGAAAACTTAATTAGACAGTTTTTTTACGAATTTATAAAAAATAGCTAGAGCTAGATTTTGCCAAAATACAAAACAGAGACCCTAGTTATTTTCAAAAGATCTGTATCAGGTTAAAATTTCAGAGTTTTTCAAAGACTAGAAAGGGGTTAACTGATACGCGCAACCTTGTAACTTTACAGTGTAATTTAAAATATCAAGACAGCACAATTTCGTGCGAAACTTTTATGAGAACCCTAGGGTGTTGGGAAGTTCCATTCCCCAGGAATTCGGACCATTCCGAAGTCGTTAGCTAATTTTTTGGCCGAACGGGCTTTTAAGCGCTCGATCCGGACACCGGTTCGGGATTTTTAGGCGAAAAATCCGTAAAATACTTTTTAAATCAAGAATGAACTCAGGAAGCTTAAAATAGCGTTTTAAAGCAATTTTGATATTTTCTGAAGCCAGGGGCATTTTGGTAATTTGCCCCCCCGCGAGGGGTGTTTTTGTAATTTTCCCGAAAAAAAGTTTTTCAGTCCAGAAATGTAAGTAAAACACCTGAAAGGTTGTTTTGAAGCTGGTTTGATGGGCGTTAGGGTGACAATGAACCCCCGGGGGCTATTTTGCTAATTTTACGTTACACAAATCTGTGCTTAAAATAACTTTTAGTTCAGGAAAGGGTGTGAGACACCTGAAAAGTTATTTTAAAGAGTGAATTCAGGAAGCTTAAAATCCCATTTCAAAGCACTTTTCAGATTTTTTTTGTCAAGGGGCATTTTGGTAATTCGCATCCCCGATAGGGGTATTTTCGTAAATTTGCAGCGTTAAGTTTTTCAAAGGATTTCTTAGTCCAGAAATGTAAGCAAAGCACCTGAAAGGTTGTTTTGAAGCTGATTTGGGGCGTTAGGGTGATAATGAACCCCCGGAGGCATTTCGGTAATTTGTCGCTCATCGGGGGCTATTTTGCTAATTTTACATTATACCAAATTTCCCGAAAGACGGTGGTTTAAATAAATTTTATTCTTCTTTTATTTAAATCTATGACTTGTTGAGAATGATATAATTTTTATTTTTTAGATTCCAGTATAAATATGGATGCAACTGGAGGAAATAATTTTTGTGAAGGTTCTGATCCACCTTACGTTGGTCAAGTTTTTCAAGCACTGGACGAAGTTGAAGCATACTATAGAGCATATTCGAAAACGATAGGTTTCGGTATTAGAACTAAGACGACTAGAAAACGGGCGAATACAGATCAAATTGGTGCAAGACTATTTGAGTGTCATAGAGGAGCACCGCATGTAACTCCGGTCGTTCGGATCAGTGACGAAGGGACAACAAGACAAAGAAAACGGGACACATTTCCGGGTACCGGCTGCAAGGCCCATGTGTATGCAGTACACCGAAAAAATGAAAACCATTGGGTTGTCACAGGAGTGGAGTTGAGCCATAATCATCAGTTGATGACCCCCAGTAAGATTGGTCAAATTCATCAACACCGAGAAATAAGCGCGGCACACAGACAACTAATTTTTACAATGGCCGAGGCTAAAATTCCACCTTCTAAGATGATGGGGGTTTTCTCAAGCCAGGCTGGGGGGATTGACAAGTTGAGTTTCAACGAAGTAGACCTTCGAAATGAACTTCGTGCTCAGAGGAGAGAGTCTTTCGGTAAGAGTGATTCTCAAACTACACTTGATCTCTTCAGGTCCCTTCAGAGTGAGAATTCTGGATTTTTTTACAGTCTCCAACTGGATGATGAGAACCGCATTAGTACTATATTTTGGGCGGACCCCCGTTCTAGAGCTGCTTACCAAAATTTTGGGGATGTTGTGACGTTTGACACCACATACCGCACCAATAAGTACTCTATGCCTTTTGCTCCGTTCACCGGGGTGAACCACCACTATCAGTCAATCTCGTTTGGCTTTGCCCTGCTTAGGGATGAGACGGAGGAGTCATTTACGTGGTTATTTGAAACGTGGCTTCAAGCAATGTATCATATTCCTCCAAAGACCATCATCACCGACCAAGATCTGGCAATGAAAAATGCAATCGCTAAGGTCCTTCCAGATACTCACCATGGCCTGTGCACATGGCACATAAGCAACAAATATCCCGAACGGCTTCACCATGTATATGCAAACCATCCGTCATTCAAGACTGACTTTAATACATGTGTGAAGAAATCGTTGACGGTAGACGTGTTCGAGGAGAGGTGGGCCACGTTAATGGATACTTACTATTTGCACAATCACGAATGGTTACAATCGTTGTATGAGATCAAGACACAGTGGGTCGGTGCCTACACCAAGAATTTTTTTGCAGCCGGAATGACTACGACCTCGAGAAGCGAAGCTATGAATTCATTCTTTGATGGGTACGTAGGCCAGTCTTCAAGTATAGCGGAGTTCGTACTAGAGATGCAGAAAGCCGTTGACAGGCAATTGTACCGTGAGAGAGAAGCCGACGCGGCTACAGTTTGCAAAGAAAGAGCTATACTACTTTATTCACCTTTAGAGGCTCATGCGGCTCAAGTCTATACCAAGGAAATGTTTCGACAGTTTCAAGAGGAACTACTAAAGTCGAATCAATATGGCATGACAAAGTTGCACGAGTATTCCACCAGAGACATCAAGGTTTATGCTTTGACAAATGTGACGAACTTCGCCAATCCGTGCTCTTCGTCGGCTCCGAGGACCAGACGACATTTTACCGTAGCAATTTGTAAGGACACTGGGTTGGTTAATTGCAACTGTCAACTGTTTGAGCATAAAGGTATACTTTGTCGACACGCGTTGAGGGTTTTGAGCGCCAAGAATGCTAGTGAAATCCCTCCACCGTATATCTTGGAACGGTGGACGAAGGAAGCCAACAGAGTCCACGGTCACATTCCTTACGTGCCCAATGTTTCAGTTGATTTCGAGCAATCTGAGTCGCTGCGATATAATCACCTTTGTAACATCATGCACGGTTTATCAATGGATGCAGCGTCGACATTTGATGGGTACAGGTATCAAGTTGAAGCAGCCGCACGGGATAAGGCTATGCATGCACAGTTTAGGATGGCATTACCAGAAACTGTGGACACTCCGACTACTCGGACAACTCCAGGCGGTAGATTCAATCGAGCCAAACAGCCAGTCATTGACGGCACTGACCTACAACGTGAGGAGGACGACATTTTTGATCCAATTATTTCTCAAACAAAAGGGCGAAAACGAGCAATACGCATGAAGAATCCGATTGAAGAAGCAACGGGTCAAAAAAAATTACGAAAGTGTGCGTTGTGTAATAAGATGACTGATCATGACAAGAGAAACCATTATAAAGTGTTAGGTATCGAACCTGGCAGTATGGTCGAGGAGGACGATGATGAGGAAGAGTGTTAGGGTTAATGTTTCAGTTGTATAAATTGAACTTTTATAATGTTTAAATTTGTGATTTGGTTTGTGCAATCTTTAATTTGTGATTTGATTTGTGGATTATTGATATTTTTGGTAACTCCGTTTTCGGGCACACTTTAGGCCCCAATTGATAGCTTCCGAAAAAAGTTGTAATTTTTTTGTCACTTTTTTTCGCTCATTGCACTTCAGGCACGCTAGTTAGCCCATTTGTAAGACTTTCGGCGAAAAACGAGACACATTAATTTTTGAGTTTTCCTAGGAAGGGCCTATTCGGGCACACTTTAGGCCCCATTTGATAGCTTCCGAAAAAAGTTGTAATTTTTTTTGTCACTTTTTTTCCGCTCATTGCACTTCAGGCACGCTAGTTAGCCCATTTGTAAGACTTTCGGCGAAAAACGAGACACATTAATTTTTGAGTTTTCCTAGGAAGGGCCTATTCGGGCACACTTTAGGCCCCATTTGATAGCTTCCGAAAAAAGTTGTAATTTTTTTTGTCACTTTTTTTCCGCTCATTGCACTTCAGGCACGCTAGTTAGCCCATTTGTAAGACTTTCGGCGAAAAACGAGACACATTAATTTTTGAGTTTTCCTAGGAAGGGCCTATTCGGGCACACTTTAGGCCCCATTTGATAGCTTCCGAAAAAAGTTGTAATTTTTTTTGTCACTTTTTTTCCGCTCATTGCACTTCAGGCACGCTAGTTAGCCCATTTGTAAGACTTTCGGCGAAAAACGAGACACATTAATTTTTGAGTTTTCCTAGGAAGGGCCTATTCGGGCACACTATAGGCCGCATTTGATAGCTTCCGAAAAAAGTTGAAATTTTTTTTGTCACTTTTTTTTCGCTCATTGCACCTCATGCACGCTAGTTAGCCCATTTCTATGAATTTCGGCGAAAAGCGAGACGCGTAATTTTTTCGAATGCCGTCATATGAAAGGTATATTCGCGCACATTTTAGCGCCAAATTCATAGCATGCGAAAAATTATGTACATTTCTTTTTGGTACAATTTTTTGTAACATCACAGCAGCTAGCCACGCACGTCAGGATAATGGTAATGAAGGCGTCTAGCTTCATTCTTTTTCAGCTCCCAGGCTATCCTATACCTAAACGTCAAGGCATCCTTCCTAGTCCACGAGGAGTGTTTGAGCACTTCCGAGCGAGCAACGTAGTCCATGTACTTGAGGACGTAAATCCCGCAATCGTGACCGTTATATTGCTTTGGTCGGTCCTTTATCATCACGACCGTCCAAGGGTCACCCTGTGGCCGTCCGCATGCTAGCGAGAGGACAGTAGTCTGCATCCAACAATAAAAACGAGAATCAAGCCTATGAGACAAGAACAATATACTATGGGCCAAGGTCAAAAAATAAATACTAACCACTAAAGTGATGTACTCGTTGTACATCTGTGCCAGCAGCTGTCCAGGCTCGTCCTCCCTTAGGCTATCGTATATGTGAACCGTTCTGAACGCTGGATGGAGAACTAATAGGAACCAGTGGTTTGCATGATGACAGGGTATCATGATAAGGTTCGCATCAGCAGCGGGACATTGATAGTCTGCGTTCATCATGCCTAACACGTTTCGACCTGGTTTCCACTTACTCCTGCCGCCCCCTCGCCTCCATTCTGTGAATTCTCTCACCGTTAATTCCACAAAATGAGTGGGATACATGTTAAGCTTCAAATATTCAGAACGGTTAAAACGTTGCTCTCTAATCCGGAGCAGTTCTATGTAAGCGTTCATGACAAAATTTGAAAGATCTGTCTCCGGCGCCAACGTTCTGATATCCTCATGACCTAGGAATGTCGCAAGGGGAAAGTCTGCTGAATTGACAGGCTCATGCCCGAAGTAGTGCCGGTCGATCCAAGCCATCTTGTCCGACCTCAATGGCTTCGTCGCTTGTCCTTTGTCCGACCGAAAGCTTGGGCGCGAGGCCTGGATTCCTACTTGGGGAACCTGACTCTGGCACTGAGAGTCGTATGCGTCAGGAGGCAAGCGACTATACGGCTCCCACACCTGACTCTGGGGCTGATAGTCGTACGCGTCAGGAGGAGGGCGACCAGACGGCTCCCACACCTGACTCTGGGGCTGATAGTTGTACGCGTCAGGAAGAGGGCGACCAGACGACTCCCACACCTGACTCTGGGGCTGATAGTCGTACGCTTCAGGACGAGGGCGACTAGACGGCTCCCCTTCGTAACCCCGGTACGCAAGACTAAAGTTTTGAACTTCAGTCTTGTACTTCTCAATGGACCTCTTGAGATTGTCAGGAGCCTGCGCGACAAACCAGTCAAACGACTCCAGCTGCTTGAACACCTCAATGCCCTGGTCAACCTAAAAAACATGCATAGAAAAATATGGCTAATCATATTTGACAAATGGTCGATAAGGTGCGCAAATAAATTATCAAACAACACTAGCATGACTTACAATGGCCAATGCCCAGAACTGGTCATAGACCTCACGTGGCGCGTACGATGTCTTCTTCACCTGGGAAGGGCGATTCACCCTCGTGCGCGTCACCCTGAGAAACCACTGTAAGTATTCCTCAGTACTAATGCCGTCGTGCTTCAGCGATACAAGGCTATCATACGTTTCCTGCCAGGTATTCCACTGGTGCACCTCGTCACCCAACAAAATCAAGGCATCAGCCACCTCGAAGTTCGGCCCTCGACCACCCCTGTATGGCCGCATGTCTACAGCGGGTTTTGGTATCCCTTGTGGACAGCCAGCTTGCTTCATAGCTCGATCGGGCATCTGAAACTCACATTCTTCGAAGTGAATGAGCGGCACCCGAACCAAACCTGCCAGCACGTACGACACCGGAAGTTGCCAACACCACTCATCCAACAGATGCATCACCTTGCCATATGGCTGCCACGTCACCTGGGATGCATCTAGTATCTCTAGTTCCCCCCGATAGAACTTTAGATGGTGGTGAGGGTCTACCCGTCTCCACCTCCGGTTGGTCGTAGGCCCCCAGGCCCACACCCTAGGCCACGTCTCATCGGAATCTACCAACGGTTGTGGACGACCCATGGGTAGCCTCTCGTAAGACCAAACCTGTGAATGCAAACATTATATGGAATTAGTAATTAATCCCGAATATATTGACTAAGGATCCTACCAAGAAAATAAATGCTCATACCTGTAATAGAGTCAGGCAGGCGGCAATGGACTTGGCACCGTTTCTCGTAGCCTTATGCAGTGCTCGATATAGGTGCGCAAGGACAGCTGAACCCCACGAATAGGAGTATACCTCCTCAAGATCCTCCAAGAACACCATATACTTCGGATGCACCGTGTTTTTCGAATGCGTCGGAAGTAATATAGCTCCAATAATATACAGAAGGAATGCCTTCGTATACGTCACGAAATCTTGAGGAGTGTATTCATCCGGTAGCACGCCGTACTGCTCTCTCAGCCATTTAAGCTTGACGCCGTTTGTTGTAAGCGCTGCCCTTGGAATTCCCGGAAAATACTGCATAGCCATATTCGCTATGGATGCAGACGGCACGTTCAAAGTAACGGGTCTGCCGTGACATGGGATTCCAAGTATAAATCCGACGTCCTCTAACGTAACAGTCATTTCACCAAACCGGAAGTGAAATGAGTTCGTCTCGCTCCTCCATCGTTCAACTAGAGCGGATATAAGGCAATCGTCGTGTCGAGACCATTTCCCGGGATCGGTGAACAGGGTTAAATTTTGACGGTGTAATAGCTGTATTTGTTCCTCGTTTAGTACCCACTCTTCAAGGTGCCTTGTGCTTTGAATTGTTTCCAAAACACCCCTATCGACACCGTCAAATACGTGCCTCGCGACGTGGTCATCGTCATCGTATAGGATTGATGTATCATGAGGTCCAGAGCTGAAATTCATACCTTTAAGAACAAAATATAATTATAAACCAACTTAGCGTCCATAATATCCATAATATTTACATTCCAAAACTATAACTGGATCTTTAACCTAGCTTACCAACACATTAGCAATAGTCATTATTTCAATGTATTAAAACAAATCCTCAATTCCCACCACTCCGAACGCTTAATTACGCTAGTTCCCACTGAATTTAGCGCCAACGTGGTTATATAGCAATATATAGCCCGATGGCCCCTACACCTCCAACACCTCAAAACCGCTTTAAAGTCAAGTTTTTAAATGTATTACGTCAATTATATACCAAATATATCAGGAAAAATTTTAAAGGGGGCAAGTTACCAAAACACCCGCTACTTATGCAAAATATCCCCTGGCAGTCATCGCCGGTGCGTCACAAGGTTCAGAACATCTGGAACAAAATAAGTTTTCGGGTGTCTCACACCCTTTCCTGAACTAAAAGTTATTTTAAGGTATGAATTTTAAGCTGGATCCTTCCTAGCAAAATAGCCCCCGAACATCGGCAAATTACCGAAATGCCCCTGAGCGTTCACTATCACCCCAACGCCCCCGAACCAGCTTCAAAACAACATTTCAGGTGGTTTACTTACATTTCTGGACTAAAAAGTCGTTTGAAAAACTTGGCACGGGAAAATTACCAAAACACCCCTTGGCGCGGGAAAATTACCAAAACACCCCTACGCGCGCCACGTCAGCTTCAAAACAACATTTCAGGTTTTGTAATTATATTTCTGGACTAAAAAGTCCGTCAAAAAACTTAGCACTGTAAAATTACCGAAATACCCCTCTCGGGGCGGCGAATTACCGAAATGCCCCCTGGCATAAAAAAATATCAAAAGTGCTTCGAAATGCTACTTGAGGCTTCCTGAATTCATTCTTGACATAAAAAGTATTTTACGGAGGTTTCGCCCAAAAATCGCGAACCGGTGTCCGGATCAAGCGCTTAAAGGGCCGTTCGGCCAAAAAAATAGGTAACGGCTTCGGAATGGCCCGAATTCCTGGGGAATGGAACTTCCCAACATCCTAGGATTCTCATAAAAGTTTCGCGCGAAATCGCGCTAGCTTGATATTTTAAAATACACTGCAGAGTTACAAGGTTCCCCGTATCAGTTAACCCCTTTCCAGTCTTTGGAAAAATCTGAAATTTTTACCTGAGACAGATCCTTTAAGAATAACTAGGGTCTCTTTTTTGTATTTTGGCAAAATCTAGCTCTAGCTATTTTTTATAAATTCGTGAAAAACTGTCTATATTTGGCACCCTAAAAAATCGCTGTTTTGGAATCTATAAATGTAATACGCTGATTTGTATAAACCTAACATTGAATTATAAGGAAATTCAAAATACTTACTTGTTGTGACTTGATGTATTTAAAGAAAAAACTACCGATCTTCTAGCGGTTATCCACCGATCTTCTAGCGTAAAATTTTTTGATTTGTATTGTTATGGAGATTATGTAGGTGAGATATGAAGTACGAAGGAAGTTGGTAAAAGATGACAGAGTGCAGAAGAAGGGTTCGGGGGAGGGGATTATAAAGAGAGAAGCGAGGAAGAGAGAAGAAAAAAGACAGAAAAAAGTGAGGAAGGGTGGGTGTTTATGCGGTCAAAGGCTGCTGCAAAAAAAAAATTTCGGCAGAAGGACACCACGTTGGGGCATCACGGGGGAGGGAAGGACGACACGTGGCATCGTGGGGAAGGACACCAGGTGGGGCATCACGCGGGGGCGCCACGTGGCAGGGGAGGGGGGCAGGGACCAACCGCGGGTGGTACCTGCGGTTGGGCCACGTGGCAGGGGGAGAGGACGCCACGTGGCAGGGGCGGGGACCAACCGCTGGTACCACCCGCGGTTGGGCCACGTGGCAGGGGGAGGGGATGCCACGTGGCAGGGCCATCGCACGTGGCAGGGGGATCGGACGCCACGTGGCAGGGGCCATGGGGTTGGGCCACGTGGCAGGGGTGGGGGACGGGCACGTGGCAGGCATATTAATGCCAACCGCTGGTTGTGCATGCGGTTGGTGTCCTTTTTCTCTCTCGCCATTTTCTCACCATTTCTCGTGCCATTTCTCGTGCCTTTTTTGCCATTAATGCAGTGGCCGTACACCTTTTTCGCCTTTTCGTTCCACGTGGCCAACCGCTGGTCTTACCAGCGGTTCGGTGGAGAAATTTGTTATTTCTCCACCGGTGGGTGTGGATCGGTCCCCTATATATATATATATATATTTAAGAATCATATTTGTTTTGGTGTCTTTTTTTTTTACCCTATTTATCTATTTCCTATGATTAATTATTATTAAAAAATTCGTATGTACAAGTTACCCTATATTTGTAAACTTTATAAAATTAAGAAGTCAATCATACACCTTATAAAATTTTACCTAATCGCTATACTTATTAACACCTTATAGGATTCAATAATCCTTTTTTTTTTGTATTCTTTTCTTTTTTCACCTTTGTTATGGTGTTCTTTTCTTTTCCTACCTTATTAATTAACTCTTTCCAATGATTTATTATTGAAAAATTCGTAGGTATAATTTACCCTATATTTGTAAACTTCATAAAATTAAGAAGTCAATCATATATCTTATAAAACTCTACCTAATCATTGTAGTTATATATTAGGCCCTAATTTTAATTATTAACACCTTATTAAGATTCAAGCATCTTATTTGTTTTGGTATTCTTTTTTTTTCTTTTTCACCTTTTGTTTTGGTTTTTTTTTTATTTTCGTACCTTATTATTTAATTATTTCCTATCATTTAATATTAAAACATTCGTAGGTATAATTTACTCTATATTTGTAAACTTTATAAAACTAATTAAGAACCCAATCATACACCGTATAAAACTTTACATAATCACTATACTTATATATTAGGTTGATTACTAAAACCTCAAAAGTACTTTAAATAACATGATTTTTCAAATTTTATCTTTGCGCCACATAAGATTTTGTAAGAATCTTCTCCTTTTGACACGTAAGCTTCAGCTTTGCACGTGATAGTTCCCTAGTTTAATTGGTCTCTTCATTTAGAGTCCGACTTTTTTAAATTGGATATATAAAATTCAAGAATCCTATTTATTTTCGTGTCCTTTTTCTTTTCTACCCTATTTAACTATTTCTTCTGATTATTATTAGAAAATTCGTAAATATAATTTACTCTATATTTGTAAACTTTATAAAATTAAAAAATCAATCATACACCTTATAAAACTCTACATAATCATTATACTTATATATTAGGCAATAATTTTTATTATTAATATATACCTTATAGATTCAAGAATCTTATTTGTTTTAGTGTTCTTTTCTTTTTCCACCTTTTTTAATGTTCTTTTCTTTTTCTACCTTATTATTTAATTCTTTCATATTATTTATTATTAAAAAATTTCTAAGTATAATTCTACCCCATATTTGTAAACTTTATAAAACTAAGAAACTTATCATACACCTTATAAAACTCTACCTAATCACTACACTTATACATTAGGCCCTGATTTTGATTATTAACTCCTCAAGAGCACTTTAAAATAACAAGATATCTAGAACAATATCTTTGCACCGTGTAGAATTTTCTAAGAATTTTTTTCCTTCTGACACGTAAGCTTCAACTTTGCATGTGACAATTCCCCAACTATTAGATATATAAGATTTAAGAATCTTATTTGTTTTGGTATTCTTTTCTTTTTCTACCTTATTTAACTCTTTCCTATGATTTATTATTAGAAAATTCATAGATATAATTTGCTCTATATTTATAAACTTTATAAAACTAATAAATCAATCATACACCTCATAAAACTCTACCCAATCATTATACTTATATATTAGGCCTTCGTTTTGATTATTAAAATCTCAAAAGTACTTTAAAATAGTAATATAAAATCTCAAAAATATAAAATATGAAATATTCCCTACTTAATAACTCCTTGTTATGATTTTAATATTAAAGAATTTATAAGTACTATTGATTACTACACGCAAGATTCGCAACACGTAAGATTTGTTGAGCTCATATATTTTTTACAAGTAAGATTTTTAGAACACTTTATCAATAATTACATTAGAAGTTTCAAGAGAAGTATATGTTCTTTCAGATCGTTAAAGGTAAGTTTGAAAGGAATCTAATTTTTTATAAGTTATATCGTTAAAGCCTAACATGTTACACTCAATTTTTACTAAGAACAAATATGTATTTGGAAGAAAATAACTTGTGACAAGCTAAAATTGAATTGGAAGAAAATAAATGTAATGGTGAATGAGTTAAAAGATTTTTTTTCCATTAATTAATAACAATGGCCAATTATGATAGTTAAGATAATGGTACTAGGGAGGTTTCGGCGGTAGATGTCACAATATGATAGTGGTGGGAACTGAAAAGGTGACAATAATTACAAATATTATTGTGGTAATTTTGTGGTGGTAGACTGGTAGTTGTAGCACTGTTAATGAGATTGAGATTTGTAATAGTTCTGACAAGCCATCATTGCAACAGTACGTGTAGTTTTCGAGATGGTTGTGGTGGTGGTAATCTTAGCAATAGAATTATAGTGATGGTAGTGGTAATAGTTAGTAAGTGATAATTCTAAGGTGATTAGAGGTAGCATTAAAATAATCGTAATTGACAAGTTATGCTCTAATATGCCTTGAGCAAGTGATAAGGTTTGCACAGTGATAATTCTAAATATACTCATTTACAGTGGTAGCAATAAGGTGTTTCGAGATAGTATCAACGTAGTAGTGGTGCATGAGTTATACTCGGAATCTGGATTGGATAGTCCGAAGAAAAAGACATAGCGACTCGATCAATCTTTGATAATTTGAACGTATATATAAAACATGCTTTGAGTACTATATTTTCTTTTCATTATGCACCGAAATAAAAAATATAGCAAAGTTCTTTGCATAAAGAAAGATATCAGATGACTCAATTAGCATTTATACTTATAGGAAGGTTAAGCTTCATACACATCATCCCTTAAGAGGAAAAATTGTAACTCTTTGCTAGGTTCTATTAACAAAAACAAATAAAATTATAAAAATGGGCATATGAATGGTGATTTTCTTCCTGCACAGTATTTTTGAAAATAAGATTGTTTTAACCAGGTGATTAGAACATTGATGCTTGACTATTAAATTAAAAGGTATGACTCTACGACTATATATTAGTACGAGATTGTCGCTCATAATTTGTAATTATATAAATGTTAAAAATATTGCTTGTGAAAAAGCATTATAAGATTATACCATAATTATTTTTACTGTAACATTCACATCCGATTTGTAAGTAAAAGTATGCATTAAAACTTTCCAAAAAAATATTTTCAAAATGTGATCTTATACTTTAATTTATATATTTGTTGGCAATTAATAAGAATTGTAACGTATCAATAATTAATGTATTTTAACCAATATTTTCAACATATTACTTTGGTGCTTTGAAATCTCTCTTATATTTCCATGCATCTTCTTGCTCTATCAAAGAAATTATGATTGTTGAGTACAATTTTGTGAGTATGTAACATGCATGAACAACATAGGTTACGAAAGACATATGAATGTATATTACAAAATTATTAAAAATTCAATAATTTGACTTAATGCATATTTGTTTTACCTCCTAAAATTAGAAAAAATATAAAATTTTAAACTTATCTCGTGCATTTGCACGTGTCCAAAACAAATTTGATTGCTCTTTTATCAGGTAACAGAGTTGCATCCCATCACTTTACGTGATCAAAGACCGACTCCTTGATTGCTAGACTTCCACCCCATGACCAAGTTGATCCAAGATTATCGTTTTTTGCTCTTGGCGACAAATTTAAAAATATTACACGTATTTAGAGATGCATTTAGAGAGGCAACCACGGTGCCGATATGTTCGCTAACATAGGTGAAAACCAAGATGGGGTCTTCGTTTACCTCGACCAGTCTCCTAAAATACTAGGCCACTAGTGCACCCATACGTAACTCTTTCATTATTTCTTACGACTGGAACCAAAAAAATATCCCATCAATTCTACGTTCACTCCTCAATCGCTAGTACAAGCATGAATTCCCATCTCTTTTTTTAGTACAAATAAAAAGAATGCTTCAGTTTCGGTTTTGGAACGATTCTGATTGTACTCCGCTTGACGGAGGCATCTGTGGCCTCAGGCCGTAAGTCTCCACCCTAGGAATTCTTGCCGACGATACGTTGCTTTTTAGGTTTTTCAATGCGTGGAGTTCAATTTTTCGTGAATTATCGAAGCGGTATCAGGAGTGTTGGGAAACATAAGGCATCCTCTCATTTTTCCCGTTTCCTTCTTGTGATCAAATCTGCAAGTCTCTCTGTTTACCTAGTCATTGAACGGTCTGTTTTCGTAGGGCTAACTGAGCTACGAATATGGTTTTGACTTTCTTAATTGTAGCATATTGCAAATCAGCCTATAGTGGCATATGATCTTATAAGCTTGCAAAAACCATATCATGCATCCAACCTGCATATATGTACGTTGGTTATACTGAAAGGTTGAGCTCCCGGATTTAAGACGTTTGCATAATTTTGTATGGGGTGTAGGGTATTATGAATATATCACTAGCACTAGTAAAGGACTCCTAAGGCGATCGATAGACAGATGAGTTTCGCTAACTTTCTTTAACCAGCTACTACCGTTGGGTATATTTGATGGCATTTATGGAGGCATTTCTAGAGACAAATTGTGGTGGCGCTAAAACTTTGCCGGTTCTAATATCTACATAATCAGTAGAAAATTGGCTATTTTTATTTTTACTACTCCCGTATTTAATAATTCTCACTACAAAAAAGTCGTTAAATAGAAAATACGAATGAAAATTACAAATACATGAAGAAACATCGGGCTAGGGTCAGGCTGGCTTGGGCTGCTGGGTTTTGCCTGGGCCGAATCTGGGTCAGATTGAGTTCGTTGTCTTTTCAGCTTTTGCTTTTGTCTTTTTTTTTTTGTATAAAAGCCTTAAAGAACCCAACCCAAATCATAGATAGGCAGTCCTAATCTCCATGTGAGTAGCTTGATCCACTAAGTAACACCTTTAATTTACCCGGCTACAACAAAGTTGGTCATATGAAAATTATAATTCCAATCGTAGCCCCAAAAAAAAATGAAGATGGTCATTTTTTTGGTCAATAACACGATCAAGACAATGTCAATATCGATTCTTTTTTTGCTTCAGCAAGTTCTCGTTAGACACTGCTCTTAGTACCTCTCTCTTCCGACCCAACTTTACACGTTATGCGTAGGAGAAGGTGCTCTTAATATATGAACTTGGAGATCATCTCCCCTCATTATCGATTAGTTTTAAGGTAGATGTTTTAGCATTGAGAGAAGATGTGTGTAGCTTTGGTTGTTTAGATCTGGTTTGAAGCTCTTAATCAAGCATTAACCAATTGGTAAAGAGACGAAACAACCGATCTCTATATTGAAAGAGATCGGAGTCGCAATAACTAAATCCATCAATAGATGTTTTTTAGCGCAATCAAATTAATCAGCTAAATTCCTTTTTGTTTCCTGACATTCCTGTCGTCGTCGTCATCTTTGTCACTGCTGGGTTGGATCAATTCTGGTGAATTTTCAATGATGGATAAAAGAAACAAGGAGATGAGGAAGTTTAGATGCCTTTGAAATGAGAAAGTAATAGCTAGTGAGGAGGAGGAGGAGGAGGAGGACAGAGCCAAGTAACTATGTTCCAACGGCTGCTGCTGCTATTTCCCTTATCCAATGCCTGCGCCATCATCCTCAACTTTTACTTTCGCATCCCCTGCAGCACAAGCGGCACCACCACGCTGCGCCACTAGAATTTCACCTCTTCCATCGATCTGTTGACGGTATTGCCTACCCACATGGAAGGCAAGCTATTTAGTAGACGTGATTTAAGTAATAGTCTAACATCATGTAAGCAGATGACGTGACGTTAGACAATTACCAAATATTTTTTCAAATATATGAGTTTCAAAAATTCTGAAGTTGAGCATGGTCCTCAGTTGCCACCCTCAATATTTGTCCTATTGACAATTTAAAATGATCGAGATCATGCAATACTTTGTATGATCGAGATCATGTAATACTTATAGCTTGGACAAAATTTAAAATACAGAATTAATAACAAACATCTCTCTGGAATGTTGAAACCAATAGACACTAGAGTTGTCAGTGTCACGGACACACACAGATGTACAAACACACACAGAGATGTACAAACAAACATTTACCTTGTAGCATTACATGTGTCAGCAACAATAAAATATGCATTACTTACCCTCAAGTTGCAAGCTGTGGAGTGGACTCTGTCTATTCTGGGTTCATTCGGATGACAAACTTGCTCACAATAAATGGGTCCATGTTTCCTCTTCTTTTTCACCACAAAACAAAAGCAGATGCCTTCTTTGTCCAGTCAGTCCCCACACAACCTAATTTTGCCTTTGTCACCTTCTCCTTAGTATAATTAAGCACCATCTATATACAAATGTACCCCCAAATCCAGTTCATATCCTCCTTCAACCACTTTTCCTTGTGGGTTCCAAATGCCACTAACACACTGGTTATTTTGTTAAAATCAAAAAGTTTTAGTTGGACAGGTTTTAGAGGATGCGTTTTGACGTAACGGTAAGATTACTCTACGGATTAAGACATGTATACAGACTCCAAAATCAAGTAGAAGTACGATACATAAAGCTTTTTCCCACATCTATAATTCTCTGGAATTAAAGAAGTCTCGTGCACTGAACTGCTTTCGTTGCTTCTAAGCCGATTTGTGTGCGAGTAAACATCATGCGTGCCTCCGCCCTGGTAAGATCTAGTAACTTGTAGAAACTTCCTCAGACTATAGAAGAAGAGATTAAGGGAAAATTTTTCTTTATATTACGAAATAGTCTTTGAATAGTCAAAATGCAAGATACTTGTATGTTACATGACATTATAAACATTGGTTTAGCTTGTCAGCGTGTCTTGCATCTTGACCATTCAATAGAGCGATCGTGACATCACTAGTAAGAGCGCGACTGTTACGACTAAACAATAGTAGATTTGTACGCTGAACTTGGAACATCAACGCTCCGCCGGAGTTGACGCCGGAGATAGATAAACCTGGCTCTGAACCACCGTCTTGCCGACCTTAAACCCCGGAGCAACCGTGAACGCCACCTTCAAGCCACCCTCCGCCGCTGCAAACACCTCGTCCCTCACGCTCTCCATGTACACCTCCGAAAATCTAGCACCTCCCCCCACTTGAAAAACGCTCACGTCTTCCTCGAAAGAGAACCCCAGACAATGCAACAGCCAAACCCTCCTCCCCATTTCAGCAAAAGCCTTGAAGAACTCAGTTTCCGGGTACTCCCACGCACTGATTTTCTTCCTCTGGTTCAGATTCCCCGAGAACGATGCCTCCATTTTCGGGTGAACCAAACGCATGTACTTGCCACGAGTGAACTTTCCAAATGAAGAATGTGGATTCTGCTTTAGATACTTGACCGGATTCACCGATTTTAACTTCTTGAACCGATCAAAGCACAATACACGGCGGCTGTGATCATCATGATCTGTTGAACTTGAAGCGTCGTTTGGTAGAGAGAAGTTTGGAGAAGAAAACCCATCAAACATTTCGTGACAAACAAATGATTCGAACATAAAACACCTGTCGTTGGGATTTTGGAAATGTACATCAGGCTGAATGGAATTTGCAGCAGTACCAATATCCCACTTTGCAGCTTCCATTTCTTTAATTAAAAGCTTCACAAAGTTCCTTACGGATCTCATGGCGTAATGCAGCACCGTGATGAAATCCTCAGGATTCGAAGAAGAAAGCTTCACATTGTCAAGAATGGAAAAGCACCCACTTGAGTTTAGCTTCTTTTCAGTGGACTTGTTGTGTGAGCTAATTTCTTTGAGCTCTTTCTGGAGAGAGGAAATTTGGGCTTCTTTACCGTCTATCTCGCTTTCCAATTTCTTCCTGTTGATTTCGTACATCTTGATGAGGCTCTGTTGCTCTTGAATTTCCGATAACAATAGAGTGACGTGAGGGGGAGATGGAACCATTTGATTTCTCAAGTAACTGTGCTTTAGCTGTGAGAGGGTCTTTAATTCGTCCACCACAGCTTGGTCTGCGACTTGTATGGCCTCGCCATTGTAAGGAGACTGTGCCATTTGGAGCTCGGCATAAGCAGCTTTCAGAACAGAGATTGTGGCAAAAAGTTTGGCAATGAAGGCCTCAATGGCTGCTCTGTTCTTGGCCTTCTCATTCTCACATTGGTGTGGAGATCCATGATCTGGGTCACCATTCTTTGGTTTTTCTTGGGGGATTAGTAGGCAGAATTTGTTGTTTGAGAGGGATTTGGTGGCTGTTTTGAGGTGGATGATATTGTGGCATTTTCTCGACAATTTGCTCTTAGTTGGGGCTGAAGGGCGTTTGATTGAGTCCATCAATCTGGAGTACGCGTGGGAAACAAAAAATTAGAGCGATTTGAAGACAAGGGTTGGGGACATGAAGTGAAGTGGGTTTTGAAGGAGAGACAAAATGGTAGCTATGAAAATGGAAGCAGAATTGGCTTTGAGAGAGAGAGAGAAGAGAATGGTGTCTATGGAGACTTTTGGCGAAAAAGGGTGGGGTTTTGATATAGAAAAGGAGCCACCCACCTTTTGACTCTTGGGTTGGGGGTTCAGTGGCCGAAGATAGAGATGGGTAAAGCAGGATCTAAAGCGCGGGAAAGAATGATAAGGATCGCTTTGGAGGTGAACGGTAATATATATGATATGGTACAAGCAAAATTTCAGTAGCTTGAGACTGATTGCTTCGACCATATAAAATCGTTAGATGTGTTATAAAATCACTTTAGGTTCTTCTTAGTCTTTCCTTTTATCAGGTGAATCATTCCTCATCCTAGTCTTAAATGGTCAGAGCTAACTATCCGAGTTTATGCAATATTTGCTTGAGTGTGCGTATGAGCGTGCATACATGTAGTATCAAAGTATAAAGGAATTGTTTTGTCGGGCGGCCTGTGATTCTCTCTACTCTACGTGGGGTGAATCCAAAGAGTTCTTTGACGAGTGTGGGCGTGTTGTCTATTGTTGATCGAGAGATTGTATCTTGGTATCGTCTTTAAGTTGTAAACGATCTTCTGGTTGATGAAGTTTGATTGGGCGAAATAAAAGGGAATGGTGCCTCCTCCATTAGTATCACATCATTAATGGTCACAATTGATAGAAGCTTGCTAATCGAATAAGGTGGAACAAAAATTCGACATGTGGTCCACTTATCGGTAGCGGGTGAGATCATATTTTTATCATATTGACTATCGCTATAGGCTAGGTTGTTAAAGCTACGCATTTTTTATGAGTGAGGTGAGGACTCTACGCCCAAGAGTTAGTATTCTCGAGCATTCTGGCCATTCATTTTTTCATATCGTCTGTGTCACTCATGCATGCAACGCTAGTATATCTCGAGCAAAATAAGTGAATACATGTCAACCTTGCTAAGATTCGAAGCAAAATATCATATCAATAGTAAAAAATCATATCGTCTGTGTCACTCGTGCATGCTCTTGAATGTGTAGGCCCGATTTGGACGGGTTTTGGAATGCAAGAAATGACTTTTAACTGATTATGTATGATTGTATGGTTTCTGACTATTGATCGCGCCTGTTTAGAATCGTGAAACAAGAAGGGACTCATGCGTTAGAAGAAAGTTAGGGGAGAGAGGAAGTTATTTTACTGCATATTCGATGGACTTGGATAGTCGGGACAACCGATCACGACCCGCTTAATAGTTTGTACTACGTACAATTTTGTGGCGAGAACCAAGATGCATGGGGTTAAAGAATGTGTATGATTCTGCGGAGCAAACCAGATACAACTCAAAATTATTTAAGCAGAATATGAATCCTATACATGATCAATAAGCTGCCTGGGGCAATAAATTATTCTCTTAAACAAGAGTTTGCAAGACTGTACCGATCAGAACTATAATTCATAGAATGTGCAGTCTATGATGAGTCGATGGGGAACATATTTGATTCTACAACTCTCAATTCCAAGTTAAAAAACATAAAAAGCATTACCTAGTTGTTCTACTTTTAAGGAGAAAAAAAAAAGTGCAAACCTCACCCCCACAGCCTAACCCTGCAATTATTTTATGTAAAGTAAAATCAATGCCCGTTGATCGTTAAAAACTTTTAAAGTGTCACTACTTTCCTTTTCCCGTAACAAAGAAGTGTGAATTTAACAAAAAGGAATGTGTATTTAACATCACTCTTGCTCTAATAGAGAGTAATTTATGAGCGAATGCCAGAGTGCAAAAGTAGAGAGCGTCAAACACGAAATTACATCAGTCTTGCTCTAATCTCTTAAGATATGCAAAAGTAGAGGGCGTCATACACGAAATTACATCATAACGTGAGCATTAGGTGTAGGATGGTGAACATATTTCATAAGGGACATGATTAATTGGTACCCAAATGAAAAACACATAAATTGATTTTCTTGGTGCGATAGCACATACATGTAGCTTACAGTGTGCAGTTAAGTTTCACAATCTTGTTGCAAAAAAAATTATGAAAATGTGTACAAGTTAAAAGATGGCAACACCTCTTAACTTAAGATGGTTACCGGACATGAAACTCTCACCGGATATGAAACTCTCAATGCAGGTGAACCTGAAAAGTGATCGAATCTCGCAATTTATGTATCATGTTAGCATACGAAAACCTGAAAGCGATCGAGTCTCAACACTTTATCCCCTTGATACACGAGACCTCGACAGACACTTTGTTGACATCTGAAAGCGCACTCTCGACCAATGCGATGTAAGAACTAATAAATTTGGAGAACACACGTGCGAATTGGTTCAAACCTCACGAGCTGTTTGCCTGGCCTCAATTTGTAGAACATAATATTTGCACAAAACTTTGACCCGTTTTCGTACCTAGCAACAAGTGATTTTTTTTTCTAAGCAAATTTCATTAAACAACATAAGGCGATACCCGAATGATTATCCCTGAAACAACTAAGACAACGCACCCAAACGGGTGGTCTTGGAAAGTGGCTGACATGGTCTTGAAAGAAAGTACAGTAAACATAGGGGTTATCCGTATTTGGGATTACCAAATTAAGGGATAACCAAAGGCTGGAAGATGCAAAGAATTGCATCAGATCCCTAACTCCCACTGAAACAGGGGCGAGAGTCATGGGCCGCTTTAGGTGAATTTAGTAACAAAGCATTATCACTAAAGTGTTCTGATGCTATTGTTGAAACACATAGCGACAATCTTTTATCGCTAAAGTACAGTTAGAGATATTTTTTTTATTACAACAAAGATCCTGGTCTATCTTACAAGCAAATATGGCATATATTATATCATTAATTCCAATTATCCAGGACCATGGAATTTGAAGTGGTTGATGTAAGCAGTAGCAAAATATAACATTTAATATTAAATTTAACAGACGACCGGAGTCAACCTAATGACTACCCGTCAATACTTTCGACTACATTACTTGATTCAATGATTTCGGACTGCCCAATATATTTTTTTTTTTTTGTGTGTGATCTCCTTCGCACTGTGCTATTATTTTATTTCTTTTTACTGAAAGGCTTAAGCCTCAGATGCAGCAAAGAGGAGCCAACCTCCTGCTGTATTCAAGACACCACTTGAAGAACGGCAACAAAATGATGTGTCCAGCTCCTGTGCTTCTTCGTTTCACACTTGATGATGCGGACAAGCGTGAAGCTCCAGATGCAACAACTACTGGAAATACCTCATCATTTTATTGTTGCCTTGATGATATTCCTTCCTATTCCAAGCCAAAACAAGATGAAACTTTGAGGTTTAGAAGTCTCTTTTTTTATACCAAGTTAAGTTGGTTTTTCACACATGATACCAGCTTCTTATAAGAAAATGTTAGGCTTCATAAGAATAATCTGTACATTAGTATCATATCAGGGATAAAAAGAAACTGTAATAATAAACAAAAAGGCAAAAAAAAAAAAAAGTTTTTACACTGTATTACAGTTTTTTGCAGCTGCTTTTGTCGCTCAAAAGATATTTATCTTTTAACGACAAAATTAAGTGTTGGCAAGCGTTTCTAGACTCTCGTTAAGAGAGTGAGAGAGGGGGAAATTTGAGACAATTATAAGTAAAACTTAACTATTGTGAAGTCCGTGAATTAGAATCTTAATATGTTTATAAACCATTCCAAGTTGCTGATAGCGGAATCTGCACCATAAATAAAGCTAATAAACTTTGAAACACGTCATGCTGCATGAATTGCACCACCCTATATTCTTGTTTTTACGGTTTGATCAACAAAATATATTAGTATTTAGTAAGTGAGATATTTTGTCAAATTATCAAAGATTTGTAGTTTTATTGGCCCTGCAATCAACTCTAAATTATTCTAAAGCACAGTTATTCTTATACATGATGAGTAACTAGTTGTTTAAAAATCACTATGTTTATGCTCTGTTTGATAAAAAAAATTTGGTTTTTAGTTTCAAAAAAAAAATAAAGAATAGTTCAATTTTTATTTTTTTTTACAAAAATAAGTGGGTGTTTGATAACACAGTTTGTTTCTTTTTTGGTTTGATAACCCAATTATTTTTTTAAAAAAATTTTGTGATGATTTGCGGTGATGGTGGCCGACGATGATGATGGCTCTCAGTGGCTTTTAGTTGTCCTTCGCGATCGCCGTCAGCGGTGGGAGGGCTGCGGTGGTAAAAAAAAAAAAAATCAACTCTGAATCAAAAGATGGACATTGATTTGAAACTGTACAAGAGAAGAAAGGGCGACATGTGACAGAAGAAAAGGTGATGACTTGATTCATAAATTTGGAATGATTCATTCGAGTGAACTGCCTGAGAGATATTGTCAGTGTGATTGGTCCAGCCAGATCTTAATGACAACATAATTGTCAATTTCTGGTCAGAGTTAAGGTCCACACCGCCCCTATATTTTAGCCTCTTTTTTTTTTGCTTCCTCATTGTTCCACATGATTCTTGCGCCATGTAAATAAACTTGATTAATATTATCGTACTCTTTGAGGTTGGACATAATTGTGCATAATTTTGTGGACTTTCGAGTTTCTATATCTCATATACGAGATTAATATTTTAAAGATTCATAATACATATCCTTTTATTATAACATTATTATTTATATTTTATACATTATTTTTATTTACGTTCATGTTCTTTATTTAGAAAAAATCAACGCAGTCCCTTTGTAATCTACCCTAATAGTCTTTTGTATTTTACCTGATCAATCTTCAATCTCAGACACCTTCTTAACCCATATTACTACACGCATCCCTCAACTCCTACCATCACACAGTGAGCAACGCCGTCTTCACCCTATTCATTAGAATCTCTCTAAGTTTAGATTCCGCTTCAATGAATTTGGTTGTTTCCTCTTCTTTTTTTTCTTTCTTTTGTTTGTTTGTTTGTTTTTTCTTTTCTTTTTGCCTATTTAGCTGGCGGAGGAGGATGGGAGCTTGCATGTTGATGCTAATGTGGCGCTCGACAGAATGGTTTCGGAGGCGGAAGGTGGCGCATGCCTTCATGTCCATTTGATTGGTCGTTGCATATACGTGCTTGTGTGCGCGCGCGTGTGTACAAGTCTGTGTAGATTTGGGCGTGTGTGTCCCTGTGTATTGATTGCGACTGTGTTGTTGGGATGGTTATGGTTGTGGCAGGTGAAGAACCTAATGGGGGGGGGGGGGGGGATGAGGTGATAGAAGATGTGCTTTGTCACGCCCCCAACCTAGAGGTGGACCTACATATACTGTTTTAAAATATTCCCGCTTACGAGAAAATTAATATCCAAAATATTTTATCAAGAATATAGTCTCAAAGAGGTAATCAGAGCTCTAAATCATATCTCAAATCAAAGGGATTCACATTCAACATCAATAATTAATAATTGCAGCAAAAATTTGATAACAATTATCACTTCCCAAACATTAGAAGTTCTCAAAAGCTACTTATCCAAACTATTACAAAACTCTTATTCTTAAGTCACTACAAAAAAGTTATGAGCTAGAATACATCACCAAGCTCATGCAAAAAGTTACTAACTCCTCTAGGTTGTCTCAGCTTAATTACCTGAAATGGGAGGAGAAAGGGGGTGAGCACAAAGCCCAGTAAAGATCACGCGCACACACCCACGGAGTACAACGCAGGTATCTAATAATATTTAGCTGAGTCCAACAAAACATATGAAAACAAAAGTACAAAGACGATTGAAAATCTTAGCACGATCAATAATCTCACTTCGAGACATGCCCATTCGTCAAACTCAAATGAACACAGTCGAATAATTGAACTAATTATCAAATACGATACAATAACGTAATACGTGACTGTAAAGCACGTTAACCTAAGTATGTGAAGGTTCTAAGTTCAAAATTTGTAAACCGGTAGCAATTGTCATGTCATGGCATCATATTAACCTAAGTACGTAAAAGTTCTAAATATTAGTTCAACTCAAAAGGGTCCATTGCACATCAAAGCATCTCAAATGTATAAAACAACTGAATATTAAAACTTTGAATTTCAAAAAGGCTAGTTTAATAATTTTCAAAAATACTAGATATTATACTCAAATCGAAGAACGAAACGAAGAGTTCAAT
Organism: Escallonia herrerae; assembly: GCA_033070095.1. Taxonomy (NCBI): domain Eukaryota; kingdom Viridiplantae; phylum Streptophyta; class Magnoliopsida; order Escalloniales; family Escalloniaceae; genus Escallonia; species Escallonia herrerae. The sequence goes on from JAVXUP010000184.1 coordinate 588,892, forward strand.
AGAAGTTGAATCGCCTGAATCTGAATTCGGATGATCATAAAATTTTGAAATAACGAAATAAGGGCCAAAAGGTTTACTAAAATATGTTACACCACAACAAGATGACACGTGGAACCACACCAGGAGTACTGGACACCCAGAATGGGCTGAAAATGTTTGCTTTCCACCGGCCACATTCTAACACGTGGACTGACTTGGTTGAAACTAGAAAGAATTTGACAGAATGAGTAGGGTTGTTGTCGAGCAGTATATATATGGAGAACAAATAATCGTTCTATATGAACAACAAAAATCAGAAGACACACAAATTCAATGGTGTGCCGGTACCAAGACAGTGAAACAAACATGTAATTAATGGAAGAATTACGGCTTTAACACGTTGACTGAACAAATAGAAATTTTCCCAATCGAGCAGCAACTGACTATTGCCATCGGTGTAGAAATAATCAATACATGAGCACAATTGACTACGAATAATCAAAGGGTATCAGTCTCACGGAAGCGGATATAAATCATGTAATCCTTGTCTTGAATTTACGCAATAATCTTCACCAAATTGTGTACGCTTTCGAAAATTTCAAAACCTAAATATTATAATTAGCCTACTTACGTTAAAATCTGAAGAAGAATAGTTCTAATATGATCTAATTCAACCTTATAATCAAAAGTGGGTTCAAGATTCTTACTAATTGTTCGCAGAAAATTACAATCCCTCCAAAATCCTAATTTTTTCCTTTTGCTATTTCTCTGTAAGGCAAAATTGAATATGTCGATAAACAGACTTGACTAGTCCTTAAAAATCTTTAAGTTTGGTAAATAATTAAAAGACCCCTAACTATTCATTACTTATTTCAAAATACCCCAAAAATAATTAAATTTGCAAAGATACCCTAAACATAATAATAATAATAATAATAATAATAATAATAATAATAATAATAATAATTTAATTACTAGTTATTTGAGATCTTACATGCTTGATCTGGTCTAGGGCTTTGCTGGAAAGGGGGTTGTGCAGATCTGTGAAGACTGGGAGAAAGGGAGACAGGGGGTGACCAGGAGGGTAGGGCATTTTTGTTACGAAATGAAGATGGAGAAAGGAAAATTCAAGGCAAACAAAGGGGTAGAGTCATCTTTTATCCAAAACTTTAAAGCCCGTATATATTATGTTAGGTTAAAAAAATATTTGACATTTCCCATGGAAACGCGTAGAATTATACCATAACCTCAAGGGTATTGGTGATAATTTCAGTAAACTTAAACCTATGAAACTCCACGAACCATTAAATATCATCTATGTGCAAAGTTGACCAGTGGCTTTGACTGAGTTTCCGTTTATCATCTTTGTTTAGTATGAAAACTAGAAAAAAAAAAGTTGATTTTTGGCAAATAGTTTAAGTTTCTTTTTTCTTTCAGTTTTTTAAACTAGTTGTGAAGTTTGGCTTGTTATTTGGAATTTCAATTTTGAGTTTAGGAGTTTCAATTTTTGTTTTTATTTTGACATGCAGTCTTCAAACTTCATTTGAACCAAATCAAAACTCACATTTTAACAAAACTCATTCTTGATTTCAACCATAGCCAACATTCAATCCCCCCACTCCCCTCACCACCACCACTACCACCAGGCTTATTAACACGATTGCCATCACCATGGCTAGACCACCAAATACATCACCACCACCATATCTGATCTAACACACCTTTCTTCTCCCCCCCCCCCCTCTCCCCCGGGGGCCAACTTGATCTAAACTTGCCCCGATTTTCAAGTAGCAGAATGAGCTTGGTTTACTACTAACAAAAATTCCATATACAAAAAGAGAGATCAAAAGGGAAGATGTTCCCTCTAAGGTTTTTGAAGTTTGTTTTTCTCTTATCTCTCGCCTTTTTCATCTATATTTATACTATTTATTAAGAGAAAACATAGTTTGGTATAGCACCTTTTTGGTGTTACATAATTGATAACCTAAAATGATGACAAGTGGCATTCAAATTTTTTTTTTAGAAAGTGAAACAAAATAAAAATCGTAATTGATAACTAACTATATGCAAAAGTATGTTTAATTTTCACAAGTTAATATTCATCAGAAAATATAGTAAAAAAAAATTAAAGGCCAAGTTTGATACGATAATAATATTTTGCTAACTTATTTTTGGACACGTATGACTAACTAATTTTTCTGTTATTTAAGATTTATTTTACTAAATTTGACAATAAACACATATTAGTGATGTTTTTTTTATATAACAAAATTTGTAGTATTAATTTTATTTTACATACGCATCGCGTGTATCACGATGACTCGTTTTTATAAAAAGAGTTCGGCTTCTACTTGGCTTAACGGGTTCATTATGTGCTATCATCAGTGTAGTAAATTTAAACCTAAGGTGAGTTATTTTGGGTCGTGGACTAGTTAATGAAAAGAGATTGCAACTGAATCCCTGCCACCACCCCACCACCATACGCCACGCACAGATTTACGGTAACTCCACCAATTCTCCTACGTGTCATCTTTTCGCCACCATCAAATCTGTGGGAACTGACAACAGGGGTCATGATGTTGTGGGGGTGTGAATGAAGATCTGGCAGTGGATCAGCTCATGGTGGTAGCAAAGGGATGGCCAATATCTTGTGGTGGTATTATGAGTTTGATGGTGGAGGTGGTTGGATGTGTTCAATTGGAGAAGAAAACTCATATGAAAGAGTTGAAGGAAGAAAAATAAGAAAATAGAACAATAAAAGATAAATTCAAAAACAAAAATTCCTGACAAATACATGACAGAATACCGAATAAGGGTTTACTTTATATTTTTTTGAGAACCAAAAATTAAAAATCACAATAGTTTCAAGCACACTCCAAGTTTCCTAACAACATCAAATTGAAGATTTATACATCCGTTGTTATGCAAAAATATTAGTGGAATTCATCCCCCTTGTTTCGACGTGTGAATGTGTTGTAAGATGGTCTCCATTCGACAAAATTGTGTTTTCATATTTCTTCTAAATGGTGCTTAATTTATATATCATCATTATGTGGTAATTTAGATGATGCCTTCCACATAATAAATCGCAAATCAATTTGTTAATATTTTCAAAAACATGAGAAAAAGCCGAAGAAAATGATAACCGCGTCAGGCGTAAGAAGCTCTTCTGAACTGAAAGTACAAGAACTCGTGTAACAAGCGTAACTTCAATGTCAAAAACTTCCCAAAAATTAGTAAGAATCCTTTTCTAGAGCATATATTTACTTCATTGAAATTTTGTGCAAGGTTTTTGATGTTGCACTTAGAGGTTTCATTAACTAATTTATAAAACTCTCGACATGCTGGGGTTAAAATCGAACGTGCAACCAACTACTAAGATGTGTTACTAAACGTACGCAACTAAGAACCATCCAAGTCGCTACTCTATTCGGGACCAGACCAAGGTTGCTTAGCCTCCTCGACCGGCCAAGACTACGGCCTACACGTCAACTTGGATTGGTGGCTGCCATACTCTTGCTCAACTGATATCAGAGTCACTTAGTTCATCTCACCGAAATTCCTTATTGACCGTGGAACTTAGCTATCCGCTCAAGGACTCAGGGGCAGAACTACATATGTACGAGGGGGGGCTAATGCACCCCTTCAAATTTTGAAAAAAAAATTATATATAGCTTTTTTTTCACTCGCGACTCTCTCTCTCTCTCCTTCTCTCGGCTCTCACTCAGTTCTCGTCGTCCCCGTCGACGGTTGACCTCTCACCGCTCACAGGTCAGTGGTCACGGACTCACGGCGCCTCTCACTCTCTCAGACCTCAGTCACCGCCAATGGCCACCGGTCATCGGTCACGTCATCAAGGTCTCAACTCTCACGGAGTCACGGACGGCGGTCAAACTGTCGTTTCATGTCTGTCTAAGCCCCGAAGGCCCTTCCCAGTCCCCACCCCAAGTCCGGCTAGATCTGGCCTAGATCTACTAGCCGACAGATTAACCAACGAAGTGACATACCTCACCGGTCGGCGGTCACGGCACCTGAAATTCAAGCAGATTTGAGCCTCAGTCACCTGTCACGGACGGCGATCACCGTCACAGCCTCACCACTCACCAATCACCAACTCCGGTCTCCGGCCACTGCCAGATCTAGCCTCGTCTAAGGTTCAAACTTCAAATTAGTCTAACTCAGTAACTCTAACTCTCTAAGACTTCTATTAATCTATAATCTGTTTCTTTCTTCTTGTCGGAAATCAACAAAATACTAAAGGCTATAACTTGTAAGCTCTAATTGACTAATGTTTGTAACTACAACACTTTCAGAACATCAAGGTTCCGTGCCTACGAGCCAGACGAACTGAGGAAACCTCAACCGACGAACGATCTTCTTCAGTCTTCATTCCATCGGCGGCGAAGAACCCACCGCCAGCGACATTGCGACAACGATGCTGTTCTGATTTCTGTGGACTGAGGTCAGTGTGCATTTTGAACAATTTCTTTTGCTATTGAGAATTAATTATTTGATTATTAATTTTAGGTTATTAGTTGTGTATTTGATAATTTAGATTATTAATTGATGCTTTGTGGCTGTTAATAGTGCATTGAGCACTTGAGATTTGAGATTATTGATGGAGGATGGGACCCAATTAGATTTTTACCCTATTTGAGCATTGATTATTTGATTGATAATTTTATGTTGTGTTAATTGTGCATTTAAAAATTGAGATTATTAATTGCTGATTATAGGTTGTTAATCGTGCATTGAGCATTTGAGAATTGAGATGGTTGATGGAGGATGGGACCCAATTGGATTGAGATGTCGGATATGTGATTTAGTTGAATGGTGGATTGAAATTAGGTTAATTAAGTTAACACGATAATAAAACATGACTAGAAAAATAAAAGAATATAATATTTGTAATTAACTAGGTTATTTGATTGATAATTGATGGATTGATACTTAAAATAAAATATATTTTTTCAAAATGGAAAATAAAATATATTTTTTTCAGAATGGAAAGGTTCTTTCAAAAGAAAGCAAAGGTGGAAAAATTATTGCAGTCTAATAAAAATGAGTGTAGAAATCAAGATACTATTCAACAGTCTCTGATTCCAACAGTAAGGGACAAGGCTCTCATTGTGTATCGTGATATTCATTCCAGACATTCAAGCAGAGTTAGCGATGAGTTCAATTATGACGAGCTTATTGCAGATCCTGGGTTGCGTCCAAATATTTTAGATTATGATCCTAATGTTCGAGATAAAGTTCGACGAGCGTATTGGTCGATATATTTTTAGCACCCCCTGAGATGAAATTCTGGTTCCACCACTGCAAGGACTCATTAGCCTATCAAAAGATCCAACCAGAGTTGACGTTGTAGGTCTCTCACAGCTGCACATATTACGAATTAATGCTTGTTCAGAGCTTTCTCATGCATATTCTCACTTAAGCATTTGAGGGCTCATGTCGGATCCCCTCCAGCAGTCACTGACTTCAGTTTTATAGATTCCTTGACCCTATCTATCCTATCCATTGGTTCCACACCACGACATCTCAACATAATTTTGATGTTGTTGACTTGTGCCATTTAGACTATGCAATACTAGAAGCTATTCAGCATAAAAAAAACTTTAGAAACAAGTTTGATAATTACTCGGAATCGATGTTCAAACTCGACTCGTTTGTACTCTCATACGTAATGACACTTCAAAGTAAAGATGTTGATAGGAGGAATACATACAAAAATTAGTGCAGCATGTTGAATAAGGTAGAGTTGTCAAATGGGCTGGGCGGCCCGCGGGCTGGCCCGGCCCGGCCCCTTCTGGCCCGGGCTGGCCCGGCCCCTTTGATGAACAGTGCTGGCCCGGCCTTTTAGGACCTAGGGCCTGAGCCTGGGCCAGGCTTACATTTTCCAAGAAAAAGCCCGGGCCAGGCCCGGGCCAGTTTTGGCCCGGGTTTGGCCCGGTTCAGGCCCCCCTCTTTACTTTTGAAATTTCACTTTCCCCCCCTTTCCCCCCAATGGATTTATTCCCCTTTTCCCCCTAAACAGTACTGAAGATTTAAGTAATGCGAAGAATAATAACACATCTTAAAGTCTTTGATTTTTTTTCTTTATAAATATAGTGGTCATGGGATCGAATAAATTTTCAACATCTTTATGTATTGAAATTGCTGACCCCAATGCATTTTGTACCCTACATTTGCTGTTTTTTGTCAATTTATGTTACAATTTGAGTGGGCTGGAACTTGGAATCTGTTAGGGACGCTTTAATAAAGCGTCCCTAACAGCAAATTACCATAATTAAAAAAAAACCCTTACCTTGAATAACAAGAAAATGCCAAAAAAAATTAAAAAAAAAAAAAGAAAATTGGGCCCGGGCCGGCCCAAGCCCGGCCCTAAATGTTGGGCCTAGGGCCTGGGCTTAGACCGGGCCCAGATATCCTCAAAACCAGGCCCGGCCCGGTTGGCAGCCCCCTTGGCCCCGCCCCGGCCCGATTTGTTGGAGGCCCGATGGGCTGGGCCGGCCCAAGCCCGGCCCATTTGACATCTCTAGAATAAGGTGTGCATTCAGGGGTTGAACTTGGTATAGGGTGACCAAATTCATTTAGAATGGATGTCCTTCCATTTTAAATAGATCATCATCAACCCTTCGGTTTGCCTTTCAACCTGGAGCCAAAAAGATGGACATGTAACATGTTTGTCTAACAAAATTGCACATAACACATGCCCTGTCGCTGGTGTGGTGAACAACTTCAAGAGGTTCTTCGTATGTGTCTCTCATAACTTTGGATTATTGCACTCTTTAATTATTAAATGCATTATTACTACTGCTACAGTACCTAGGATAGTTGGGTTAGGCTCCACCCCAGTTTTGACAAGACTCCTGCCATGGTGTCATGTTTTGCATGGATAGTCTTCTTTGGGCAAACCCTAAAAAATTAAAATCTCAAAGTGGAGGAGTTGGTTTACTCGCATAGCGATGTATAGTTGGAAAAAAATTTCGCTGCTCTCTTGTTGGAGGAATTTTCATTCTATTCACTATATAGTGATAATAAATCGCCTCCAAGTGTTTCTAATGACTTTTATTTAGTGACATTAAAAAAATATTGCTCATAATTGTAGATGAAAGTGTTAGAAGAAAAATCACTAGAAATATTTAACGACTATTAATTGTCACTACACACAAGGTTAGTGAAAGATTCTTGCGACCCGAGTAGGAGCAATTTTTTTTCATATAGATGAATCTTGGTAAATGGTGTAACTGCTATTTGGGAGCCATACAAGCCTTGTGAAAGTTTGGGATAAAGAGAGGAGTTCATATTTGAGCTGTACTTCTGAGCGATTGAGCTCTACTATTGTCGCTTAAGGCCATTTTTATCGATATTAGAACTTCAGTGACACTCGTGAAACTCAAATGCTGAAAGTGGAGCTCATATATTACTTTTCTAAAAAAGTTGATGAAGTCTACAATAACAAAAAACTATTCGCGGAGAATATGGAACACTAATGATAATCCATTGGCTATAATGGAGTATAACACTAAACTTATGTATATGCTTCACTTGCTATGTTAAACTTAAAAATGAAGTAAACAATAGGAAAAAGAACCAACTGCTAGCAATGGTAGTGAATTATATAAGGGCGCATCTATATTCACACCTCATATACGCTGCTTCATACTCTAAATTTAAAGCTAAAAAGTGGAGTAAAGATAAAATACAAGACTTTTAACGATGAATAAGAGCGCGAAAAAGCATAACATGCTGGTCATACAAATTAAAGTGATTAAGATCCTCTGATTATCACTAAAGTATTTTGTCGTTGTTACTGAAATTTATAATGACAATTTTTTGTCACTAAAAACTATTTAGCGTCATTTTTCTAGTACAACACATCTGCTGTACAACAGAGAATCCTAATCCAATTTATATCGAGCCGATTTCCTATAAGTTGGTATGCATTCTATTAGCAAATGTTCTAGTAATTGCTTTCATATACTAAACAGAACAGATTAATAATAGCCCTCCAAAGATCATGTCATATACTAATACGTAGTAGTGACTGGCAAGGCAAGGAAGGAGCAATGATTTTCCTTCAATACCTTAATCCAATTTGCCATTGAAATAATCCACTTTATAATAATGATGTAACCTAATTCCTAAACACGTATGCTTGAAGACATAATTTCCCTAGCCCTACATGATAAGCAGGCTTAATGTTCAAGATGAAGCCAGGTATAATTATGTCAATCACTTGTTCTAATTTTGTTCTACTTTTTGGTACTTATTTATTGACATAAATCAGCCCCTCTTCTTCTTCTTCTTCTTTGAATTTGAATTTCGCCGCTCCCCAGAAGTTGTGATACACATTTTCATTAAAGTAAATGCTTCAAAATTATTTGAAGTATTTTGCACTTTTGTGAGGATAAATGATGAAGCGCCACGAAGGCTTCATTTTGATTCTTAATTACGTTAAGACAAGAAAAATAATCATTAGAAGACAAATAATTGATGAGGTGTTTTAAAGGGAAAAACATCATAATTATTGAACTCACAATGTTCAGTTTCATACAACATGATAGAAATTGGAGTGCAGTTCGTTCAACTGGTAAAAATCTTTCAGCTCATACGAAGAGTCTGAAGATCGTTTCGGGAGGGGGGTTGCACCAAAACTATTTCAAGACTAAAAGTGCCTACTCCTCAAGGTTTATCGAACTTTAGCTCTAAAATTGTTTGAAACGGCCTCTCATTTTACCGAGTATATAACAAAAATTGTCTATATTTGGATCACAATAACATGAAGAAAATGTGCTACATTCAGTTGTTTACTCAAGCCTAAAGTTTCCAACTTTCTTGGCATGTTTCTTTGTGCCTAATCCTAGGATTGGAAGTAGGTAATGTCTCCTAAGAGTAGAAGGAAGGAAAAAAAGAAATTCCTTGGCACCCCATATGGGTGCATTGAACCTTTATTGTAAGACAATCTTCACGTACTTAACCGGTATACAAGGAATATGATTAGGCTTAACGAGTTTTGCTTGGGACGTGCTTACTTATTTCACCTTAAATCAACTATCTTATTACTCAAGAAAACCTGTGATTATGAGCCGGAAAATCAAGTTGCCCGATGCACAGACCACGGGACTCAACCTCGCTCTGTTTGCTTGACGATCAACAATTGTACAAAATTCAAGATTACGGTGGAACGAGATAATGCGGGAGTTGTCACTCTAACTTTACGCGACGAGAAAAACTTGTCCAAACTTACGAGAAATGTTAAGTTCATAAAAGATGTTTTCATTATGAGGGACGCGGAACCTAGTAAAGCGGAGCTCAGAAGCTCAAAACAAGAGCCGTGAGGAGCGCAAGAGGATCCAAAGCCCATAAGTGGGATTCACTGTTAGCCCTCTCCACATTTGCAGTAGGACTGCCCTGCTTTTGGAGGACTTCATTGTACATTTGTGAAGGGACAAGTTGCCCTGAAAAGCAGGGTTCAAGCACCAGCACTGAGATACAAAGATGACTTCATTGAACATTACTTGCCTTCACAATTGTGCCAGTACCCTGCAGGTACCAGCTTTGGCCTGTTTTTCATCCTTTGGCGCATTGACGTCTAATCAAAAGGTAACAAAGATCCAAGTGGCTGTTCAGAGCTGTGACTAGACTTGAGAGACTAGGCCCCTGCAGGAGGGCAGTGCCCCTTCCACCGGTAACCCTTGGTGCGAATGTCATGGAACTTTTGTGCTTGCTGAAGTGCTAGAATTAGTGGGATTTGCAGCGTCTGTGCTTGGCCACTTGAAATTGGTAAAGGTGCAACCAGTTCAGCTACCATTCAAGCCCAACTCCATTGACCCTTGTAACTGGGGATAGCCGGCATGACACATGGATTTTCAAACCTGAATGAGGCCCTAATCTCTTTAAAGCAGCAGCGTGACCGTCGCATCTGTATTTCCTACAACGTCTAAGAAATCGTTGTATCCGCATTTTCTATGTCGTTTAACTGTTCAAGTAACCCTGCATATACATTTCTTACGACGCTGTATTTGCATTTTCTACGTCGTTTAGGAAGTAGTATTTGACGCCGTTTGAACTGCTTGATTAATGACTAAAAAGTTAAAAGGTCCATAAATAGCCGAAACCGAAGAACCGAAAACTTTAAGGCTAATATGGTTTGTCCAGTCACTCAAACTCTCACCTCTAAATAGACAATTTCAAAAGGAGTGTACACAAAAATTCATTATTTTGCGTTGTACCAGAGATTTACCTCTAATAACTTCGTAAAATCACTACATGGCTATGGCTTAAAAAGGAAAGGCGGCTCAAACACAACCCGATATGGGTTGCACACAAAGGTATAGAAAGGTAAAATTTATAGGGCTAATTACACCTATGTCCCTGAGGTTAGGAGGTAATTACAGTCAAGGACACAGTTTCAAAATGTAACATTCCATGACCAAAAGTGTTTCAAATGTATCACCCGTGTCCACCCGTCAAGGTTCCGTCCAAAAAATGTACTTTTTTATGATGTCATCAATACGTATTTTGAAAATGACAATACTACCCTTGTACTGTATTTACTGAATAAAATTTTAAACCTTAATTTAAATATTAGGGTTTTGGTTTTTTCCCAATCTCTGCAGTCTTTTTCATCAATTGGTTTCAAAACCCTAATTTATTTCAATCTCAATCTGCAAAATAGGGGTTCAAAACCCTAAGTTAACTCAATCTACAAATTAGGGTTTCAAAATGTTCTTAATTTACAAAGTGAACCTCAAACTGGGATAGTATTGTATGGGATGAGACTGCGTGTCGACCACCTGTTTCGCCAACAAGATTGTGGGTCCGAAGCAATTCATCTGATTTGCAACACGTTGGGCCTTCGGAGCAGAATTGGGGTTTTTTAGAAGAGAGGAGATGATGAAGGAAGAGGAAAAAGAAAAGATAAAAAAGAAAAATGGGAGGGGCAGAGTGGATATTTTATTTTAAAGTTAGGGTAATCAAGTCTTTTTGTCAAAATCGTTAAGTATTTTTGTATTCCGTTTGTTAACGGATATAAGTGTTACATTTTGAAACTTTGTGTCCTCGCATGTAATTACTCTCAAAGTTCAGGGACATGAGTGTAATTAGCCCAAATTTATACTAGTCACAAATTCACGTGTAATTTATTTATGTTTTGAATAATTATTTATCAGCAAATAGGAAGGTGCCGCGTACTCCCTAAACTACGGATATAACTAAAAAAACTAGTTTGACAATGAGGTGATCTGCTGGTCAAGCGAAAGGCATCGTACATAGCGGGGGAGCCTTCGGGATACAAGGAGATACAATCTTATAGCAATGCACCTATCTACTGTTCCCTATACATAGGGGTGAGCCTCGGATAGAACACAAAAGGTAGAGAAAATAAGTCATTCAAGTTGAGACATTCAAAGTGTTGTTCGTCGCAAGAAATCATCAAACCCTTCGTGACGAATTCAACCTAATTCACCATTTGATCCGAAAACAAAATTACGGGCGTTAGTCAAGAAAGAGAAGAATAAAATCAAAACATAGACACTAGTAGGGTGGGAAGAAAGGCTTCCCGAATCACTCAAGATGAATGGAAGGACGACAATGTAAAACGTCATCGATCAATTCTATGGCGGCGAATAGTGTCGATTACATTGAGTAATTTCGGGATTCAGCTAGATCTTTTTAACCTTGGAAAGCAAGTGATACCAGGCTGCTATAAACGATGGCTGCTAATTTAACTTTATCCAGAAGATTGACAGGATACTTGAGCCAGACCAAAAGATCGAAAAATGTAATTTAAAGGGGGAAAAGGTAAATTAAATACAGGAAAAAAAAGATGTTAAAATAGAGCCAAGGGGACGAAAACTTTGAAGTAGACTACGAGAAACTTAATCGGTAGCACCAAAACCCTAAGGAGCCTCCATGTATCATAGTAACCTAGTGGTACAAAATGTTTTTGTTGATGATACTGCTCTCTGCCTCCACATGCTTTCTAGATAAGTTAAACTTCCAAACAAAAAGTAAGAACTAAAAAGAGTCTGTAAAATTTAATACCACTACAATTTTTGACGTTGCTCTCCATCCGTGAGTTGCTAAGAAGGGAGAGTTACGCTCCCAGCTCCGTAAGGCTTTGCCACGGACTTCACTATGGCCAACTATGATCCAAAGCGACGCCTCTAGATTTAAAAGCCAAAGATACCTAGTTCACTGGCTTTCTCCTTCTCAAATGTCTCGAAATACTGATATATGATTGTCACTGCAAGCAGAATTCCAGTCCCTGACCCGATTGCTCCCATGAAGTCTGCCAACACGGTCAATGCACCTATGCAGATTCCCCCAAAGGCAGCTGCGGTGGGAATGTAGCGATTCAGTTCCTTTTGTAGATTCGAATCACGATGTCCAGGCATCACCATTTGTTGCTCCTGCAAAATTATCAAGAGTTTAAAGACAAGGCATGACTCCCAGACACGAAACAAGTTACAAGGTGGGGCATGTTATCAATGAAATACTGTAAACTGGATGAATAACTAGCTTTACTTTGAGAAGAAAAGATCTTGATTTCTTTTGTCAATGATACTTAAAATGTGCTGTCCAGTCATTGAGAAGCTTTGCACTAGATGCATCACTCTGACCCTCTCCCGCATGGAAGTACAAAAATATTGATGAAATCGCAGAACTACTGCTATATCATTGACAAAAAAATTCAGATGGTATCGTATACCACGTATGCACACATAGAGTGACAGCCGTAATTCAAAACTAAACAAGCTGTCAAAATCTATACAAGGTTTGCTTGACACGTATAAACGTGCAGATCAGGCACTTAGATTTTCCTTTTACGAAGCTATATAGACATATTTAGGTACATCCTCAATATTACCAAAAGCAAACACCAACCCACCCCCCCTCCCACCCCCAAAAAAAAGTCAACATTAAACACATGACTTCACAGGAAGCAAACATCAATCTAACAGAAACAGATGGATAATCAAAACTAATTTCCCAACCAGCTATAGACAGATGGTCTAATTAAAAACTTTACCTTCAGCTGCTTGGCTACATCTCTGGCAGAAGATCCAGAAACTTCAATCCAAGTTTTGGAAAACAGTGCGCAAGCCGACAGCATGAACACCAAATAGAAAAGAGCGTGGAAGGGGTTTGCCGCCATATCTGCCAAGCTGATACACAACCACATTGATCAAAAAAAAAATCCAGGCATCAGTATCAAGACACCAAGGAACTGGATATAATAATTGAACGAGAAGAAAAGAAAAAATTAGTACCTTGACGGAGCAGTCACATAGTAAGCGAGACCACCAACTGGTACAGATTGACCTGAATATTCAGATTCTTTCCACTTGCCCAACAAGTTCACAAGGAAATTTCCACTGTACCTCCGGTGCAGCAACTGTTCATGGCAGAAAATGGGTAATACAATTTGCATCAAGCATGACAATTCTGCAAAACTCTTTTCGTTGCACCTCAAAACAACCTACACATGCTAAGTTCGCATACCTGAGAGATGAAATAAAGGTTGGATACAAGAGCAGATTGAAGAATGATAGGCATGTTGGAAGTGTAGAATAGCTTTATTGGGTAAGAGCCCTGTTGTCCACGGGCATTCTTTGATCTGACAGGCAAAACGACACGGAAGCCTTGGAAGTAGATAACAATAAGGAAGATCAACACAGTAGCAAGGAGATTCGTAACATTTGGAAGATTCTGCCGGTAGAAAGCTTCCCGAAGAGCTCGAACTTTGTCTGTCCTAGTTATCAACAGATGAAACAAGGCAATAACAGCACCTTCGAACTCAGCACCACGGCCACTATTGATAGTAGTAGGGCTAAATGCTTTCCAGATAATGCTTTCACTGCAAGGACAATCAAAGTAAGAGAGATGATTTCCAGCAGTAAACAGATACCAAAAAGTATAAAAGGAGCATCTTCTCACCAGATATTGGTAGCTATGAATAAGGAAATCCCAGAGCCAAGCCCATATCCCTTCTGAAGAAGCTCATCCAAGCATATCACAATAATCCCAGCAAAGCAAAGTTGAACAATTATGAGAATAGCATTACCAACACCAAGTTGACCGACACTGCCGTACATTCCTGACAAAACATAAGCAACTGCCTCGCCCACAGCAATTAGGATTCCGAGCAACTTCTGAGCACCATTTCTGAAGAAAATAGGAAAGATTAGCCAATAAAATAAAAAATAAGGAAAATAATGCTCAAAGTAAGGTGAATGCTATATATACTGACGATATGCTCTATACATCCATGGAGTGCTAGACATGGTGCATTTTTCAAAGATGAGAGGTTGAATGCTTCAAAAGAGCAAAGTAAAAGATGGTGAAATAACCAAAAATTTAAACACACAGTGACTTATAAATTTCTAAGCAACGCCTCACTGCCTACACTTCTCCACCTGTGTTATAGCAAAAAAAATTAGAGCTGTTACAATCATGGAGAAATTTGATAGAACTAGACGATACTCTCGGCCCATATTGTTCTATAAAACTACAAACCCACACGCCAAACACACAGAGAAGGTACTAGGGAAAATCGAGAGGGAACAAAAACTCGCAGAAGACTTTAATAAGTACGAGCACCTAAAGGAAGCTGAAGCAATGAATATACTTACAAGAGTGCACGATCCTCGCGAACGTTGTTGTCAACTTCAATAATCTTTGACCCAGCTAAGAGCTGCATCACCAGTCCAGAAGTCACAATAGGGGTAATCCCTAGCTCCATGACAGTTCCACGATTCGAGGCAAGAATAACACGCATCCAATAGAAAGGATCGGCACCAGTTGTGGAGTGTATGCCATAAAGAGGTAGCTGACTGCACACCAGAAAGATGAAAAGAGATAGCACGGTGTATATGACCTTCTCTCTGAACGGAACCTTCCTGTCAGCACTCTGTACTTCTGGCAGGAATGAAAGAAACGGCCTAACCAGATGCAGCACCCTAAAACCTCCTCCCATTTTAACAAAATGTTCCTAACCTGGATTTTGAATAAAAAAACGTACATATACATCAACATCATCTAACTGTAACCCAAACAGTGCAACTGAAAATTATATAGAGCAGAGACAGTAAGCTAATAACAAATTTGATCAATGGAAGAGCATTCCAAACAACTCAGTAAATGCGAAAAAGCTACAACACATCAGTCCACGGGGTAGCTTAAATATGGTTAAGAACAGATGTTTCTGAAAAGGGTTGTTAACTATTTGATAGATTAAAACATTTCCTCAACGTAGAAAGCTACATAAATGTAGCTCATGCACAATACTAAACCAATTTTAGCTTACACTTCAAGCTGCCTATGTGATTCCATAACATAATCAAAGCCACTAAAAGAGTCGAAGCATTTCATGCAAACTAAGTAGCTGGACACGGACACCGGAATTGCCACAACAATAAATTTCTGACACCGTGGGACACCAATAACCTCTGAAGCACAGACACCTCTCCTAGGTGGAGGTATGGTGTCCTAAACGGACGGACACCCCGACACCCTCCGGACACCGCCCGACACGTGTCGGACACGGCTCATCGGTGTCGGAATTTTTTTTATTTTTTATTTAATTTCCGACACCGTGTCGGACACTTCATCGACGAGTGTCGGACACGGCGTGGAGCAGTGTCTTACCGTTTGAGGCCAATTTCAACCGATCTGATGTTGCCGGAGCTAGTCGACGGAGATACCGAAGCCGAAGCCAACGGATCTGGGATTCTGGGCTACAATCACCTAAGGAAGAGAAGCTAGCCGCTGTCGCTGTCGCCATCGCCCGTCGTCGTCGCCGGAGGTCTCGCCATCGTCACTGGAGCTCCTCCGACGCCGTCGCTGACCCACAGGTTGCAGCAGTGCTGAACTCCTTTCCGTCGCTCCCTCCCGTCCTTCTCTTTTTTTCTTTTCTTCCTTTTGTTCTCCCGTTTTTTGTCCTCCTCTTTTTTCTTTTGTCCTTTGTCCTCTCGTTTCTATCTTTTTCCTTTTTCTTCTTTTGTCCTCCCATTTATGTCCTTTTCTTTTTTCTTTTCTTCCTTTGTCCTCCCATTTCTTTCTTTTATTTTTTTTTCTTTTCTCCCTTTGTTGTTGCATTTCCAGTATATTAACTAAATAAATATTGATCAAATAAATTATAACTTATAGTTTTTCATTATTGTTTGTTATTTTAGATTGTAAAATATATTTGATATTTATTAAATATATATAATATAAAATATATTTAAAAAATAGCGGTGTCCTGCGGTGTCCAAAATCTGATTTTTTGGAAATTGCGGTGTCCGGTGTCGGTGTCCGACACCGTGTCCGTGTCCGTGCTACCTAGCCAATAACACTCCATATACATTTTATGAGCATGTTTTTATAAAATTTAAACACATTCTGACTCATAAAAAATAAAACACCAACTAATAAACCACAAATGAAAGTCACACTAGAAATCAAAATCCCATAAAACAAGCCAAAAGGAAAACAAAAACAGCTTTTATCTCATTCATCCACCAAGATTCAATCGACATCAATTGCTTCATCATGTTTATTGTCCTCCGGAGCTCCATCATCAACCTCTTCCCTTCACACGCTCAACAACTGAGAAACTTCTCTTATATGTGAGATTGCCTTTGTTGAAGAGCCTTGTCTCCGACTCCCGGTCAGTTACGCAGAAGTTGATTGGACAGAAGGTAAGAAAAGAACCTACCATTGAGGTGCCCTAGTCTCTTAGTTTATGAAACATTTGGAACAGAACGTAAATATACAATCCACCCTTAAGTCCACCCTAGTCTTTTGATTTTTGAAACAACCCCAACCTTCCCCTAATATTCCATCATGGCCTTCAAATTATGTTAAAAATTTTGCAGTTCTGCCCCCACAGATGTCCGACACTTCTGCATAAGGAGTCCGATAAGTGAAGTAACCAACCAATATCCGGACACTGCTGAGAGAACACGTGTCCGGAGGTGTCCAAGGGGCCAGACCATAAAGATGTCCGTGCTTTGAAACTTGTACATATTTATAAATATCAGCTTAAATCATTATTTTTTACCCAATAGTAAATGACCTTTTCCTATGCATGCAAACATTGAATTTAGTCATCGGTTTTACTGCTATTTGATCTACGTTTGCTATTTTTTCGGTTCAGTTCAATGTTTACGTTCGCAATAAAGTCAAAAGGGAAAGTTCAACAAAACAGGCGTACAATGCAGGTGTTCGCTCGCAAAAAGCTAAAGGGGACAAAACCAGAAAACACAGAGACCAGCAAAACCGAGCGAAGATCAACGTGACAATTCGACAAGGACCAATCAAAGAACCCGAACGCAATCAAAGATGGCGAGATCAAGGATCGTGACCAAAAACCTAATTCGAACGATTTAACACCGGATCTAATAACAAAAATCAAGCCAAATTATTGAAAACAGAGATCCGATCGTGCTAGAATCACACAGATAAACAACACACAGTACACAAATCCATCAGATCAAGCACACAAGGAGGTCAAAACTGAATAAGATCGCACAATCGATCTACATACACAAGCATAAAACTAACCAGATATCTTCATCTAGGAGAGATTAGGGACTTACAGAGATCGGATTTGTCAGATCTGAAAGCGGGCTTCTCTCTTTATACACTGGCCCGGTTTAGGGCTTTCCTAATGAGAGACGGATTGATCGGGGAGGAAGAGATGGAGCAGATTATTATGTCTCTACTTCCTTTTGGATCCACGTGGAGCAAGTGGGCTGCCTACGCCACGACGTCTTGGCCAATAGGATTGCGCCGCGTGGAAGTCCGATGCGTGTGGGGACCAGTGAGAGGTATTTGAATTCTATCTTGTTTCTGTTTGACCACCATAAACTCTAAAATACCTGGCATTAGTCCTTTTAGAGGAAAAAAATTAGAATTAATATCTAAAGGAAAATGTTTATACAGTTGAAAATCTTTTTCGAATGCGTCAAGATTTACCTTACGGTAACAAAATGGGGGTATGTATATTGCGACAGGACGAGCTTCAGGCAGTCCGTTGAAAGGTCGACAATCCATTGCTTGTTGTGACATAACCTAAAAAAATGCACAAAAACTAGAGAGCTAAAATCAATATGATTGTTTCTGAGTCATTGTTCTTGTACGATTAGACTGTTAAGTTTTTTTTTTCTTTTTATCGGATGAGACAATGAAAGAAGTGCACGGAATGGATAAACACAATTTACTTTTAGTGTTTATTATTCTTTGTCCTTCTCATTAAACTTGTCCTAATCGCTAAATTGTTCAAAGACACTGCATAAAGTATTCTACGTTTATTCTGTTTTTGGTGAAGAAAGCTGAAGTGTATCGTTTGCAAGCAACCTTGTTGATAAAAATGTATTTTGTCGTCGCTAATGGGCATACAATGTCGCCAAATGTCATTGCAAGCGAACTGATACTAACAAATGTAATGTCGACAATGTTCTATAAAAATATCTCTAACATCTTTAGCGACATTTTATTAGATTTTGTGTCACAAGTTTAGTTTATTGGTTGTCTCAAAAACCTCAAATAGGATATTGGCTCAACTTTATCCAAGTTTTGCCGAAGGAGCAACTCCATTTTTCACCTTGAATTGGTCAAAATATGCGGAATTCACTACAAGAAAATAAGGATTTTGCGACATAAGGAATTCCGTCGCTAAAAGGTATTTCAGCGACGACTGTAACCGTCTGTAAATATCCATCGTTAAAACCTTTTACCGAGCTACGGATTATTTCGTCGGTAAAAGGTTTAACGACAAATATGTACCTACGGACTTTTAACGACGGACTATGTCGTCGCTAATTTTTTTAGAGAATTATATAATTTTTGATGGTTTTTAAAATTATTTTAAGCGACGGAATGGTACCGTCGCTAAAAATTATGTCGTTAATGAGGACTTTTACCGATGGCCTTTTAGCGACGATATTATTCCGTCGCTAAAAGTCCCCCTTAAAACAGATCACATCCGTTTTTTCTTTCTCACATTTCTCTCTGTGTCTCGTATGTATCTCTCACCCACCGACATTCTTACCTCCAGCGACCCCTCTCTATGGCGACCCACACCTCTGGCAACACCCCTCGTCCTCCCTCCAACGCCACGCCACGCCACCTTCAGCTGTCCAAATTAAACCCTCCGGCCAACACAGTAGCTTGTGTTGTTTAACCTAATTTGCTTGAAATCTGTTTAACCTAATTTGCCTTGTGTTGCTTTTTTATGAAGTAGTCAAAATTGTAAAATATGTTACTGCTGTAAGTACATTCCTTCTGATTTTTGTGTTTTTAAGGTATGCTTGGCTGATTTTCTGAACTTCACGTTATGGTACTTCTACAGCTTAAATTGGTTATATGAAGAATTGTCTTTCATGCAAGACCTTTGTCAGTAGTTTGAGTAAATGAATAGAAGGATTATGTACATTCTGAAGGTTTAAAAATTCCTAAGCTACTGTACTAGCTTGCTATAAGTAGTGATGGAGGGGTAAGATTCATCTAGGCACGACATTGATATCTTTAGGTTAGAACTACCAAAAGATTGCAAGGGAAAGCCTGCTTTAAGTTTAAACATGTTATTAATCTGCTTGAAATGCATGCAAACAGTTTTTGACTCAATAAATGAGAAGCATAAGTTTTTGGCTCAAACGTACAAAAAGGTTACAACAGGACATCCCATTAGTCACTGCATTTTGTCAAATCATCTAACTTGCAAATGTTTTTTGTGCTACATGTGCAACATCAGTGATGTTGTTCAATGTTTTGGGTTTTGGCGCAGCCTCTTATTAAAGCCTTCCAATATATGTGTCGTAAAGACAACACATGTTGTCTTTTGTAAAACCCTTAAGGTAGAGTCTATACATAATCTTGAAGCCATTTAATCCAGGAACTGCTAAGTCCTTCTACTTTTGTAGAGGGGTATTTAGTTTCTAGATTTCTTTGTGCTAAATTCACGGGCAAGAGATTCTTTTAGACAAATTAAAAGGCAGGATGTTCAGTACTTCAGTATGCTTGTGTGTTAATTGCGTTATAATGGGTATGGAAGAGTGGTACGCTCTTCTGGATTCATCATACTATGAATGTGCCTGCAGCTCGTATCATTAGGATTTAAGCACAACGATTAGGATGTGACATCCACATATCACTTTTATAGGTGGATCACGGCTTCATTGTCTCCTATCCAAAAAAAAACATAATGCAATTGAAAATTTGTACCGTCGTACATATTTTATGAGTGCATTTTTTTCTTGGAGTATTATCAGGTTCTGGTGACATATAAGTTGAAGATCCATTAGCCATTCAGTATCTTCAGTGCCTTTTATAGCTAGATAAACGCATATCGCTTGCCAATGGACTGGGTTTGCTAGTACTTGTTCATGCGTTGAGACTAGTCGTACATACATCTTGAGAAAAGGTTTGCCCACTAGGAGAATAAAGAAGTCATTCCCTAGAGTGGTAACAGGAAACACAAATATAGTGACAACTGCCCGACTAATCGAATTCTTATGGAGAGTTGACCGCTTCTTAAGAATTCGGTAACTTAGGTTGAAGATGCTAATTGGATCATATTGTACCTCTACAGTTCAAGTTAGCTTTACGGTTGTGGGTATTGAAGTGAGTTGTATACCAGTAGCACCTTGATCTAGCCCAGACTGCTTAGCTTAAATCTTAAAGGATTTCCTAGAAGTCATATTCTGTAAGCATTGTCAAATTGCACCTTTTAGCAAGATTAAATAATTTAAATGCTAATCTCTTTTTTGTGCGCGGCATTGTTGGTTACAGGCCTTATTTGCCCACAGTTTGCATCTTTCAATGTTTGCAATGCCCTTGTAGATAGTGGCAACTGGAAAGGGTATGCCAAGTTTTGAGATTTTACTTGCCAAAAGAAAATAAATGGCCATTTCTGGATCTCACACCAACCCTCATATGTTACTGTGAGAAGTAAAGAGTCTTGACTTTATGCTCTATCTATGCACCTAAGGTTATAATCTAGAAACTGTGAGATGGTTGACCATGAAAATACCTGTTTTGCCTTTAGGAGCTGAAGGTAATCATGAGTAAACGTAGACCAGAAGCCGATGTTTCTTTTTGTTAAGTTTCTTCTGAACATTTCTTGAAAAGTTCAATCATATTGTTCAAGAAACAAGCTCACATTTACTTCAAAGACTTCCTGCATTTAAAGCCATAAGTTACGTTGTCTGGATATGGTCAAATGTTTTTGTTTATAATTTACTGGGATGATACGATAGAGACTCTTCATTCTTTGTAATTGATAGTTCTAATTGTTAGACTTCTTTATATCAATTTTCATTATTTATATAATTTTGTTAACTGTGCATTGAGCATTTGAGATTTGTGATGCTGAGATTATTGACTGTACATTGAGAATTTGAGAATTGAGATTATTAACGGATGATGGGATCCAATTGGATTGAATGTGTGATTTTTATTAATTTTTATTGCATTGAGCATTTGAGAATTGAGAATTTAGATAGTTGACGGAGGATGGAACCCAATTGGATTGAGATACCTATTAGGTAGCACGGACACGGACACCGCATCCGATCGATTATGTCCGGCATTTAAAAATTAAATCAATGTATACCGATGTGTCCGGGGGTGTCGGACACGTATCGGACACCATACCGACACCCTACATGAGGTGTCAGAATTGAGATTATTGACTGTGCATTGAATTTAGGTTAACTAGGTTAACACGACATTTTTAGCACCCCCTAGAATCTCATCGTGGCTCCAGCACTGGCTATAATTAGCCCTAATTAGTCCCGATTAAACCTAATGAACCCAATTAACTCTAATTAGCTCTAACGAACCTAATTAGTTTTAATTAACCCTAAGAACCCAATGAAAATCAAATTAGTTGTAATTAGCCCTAATTAACACTAATCAGCCCAAATTAAACCCTAATTACTCATATCTTAGTAACTCGTGATTAGATTAAATAAGCCCTAAACCCTAAATCCTAAAACCTAACTAAACTCTGATTAGCGACAAATGAACCCAATTACGCGCATATTGATTATAGTTAGCCTAATTAGTCGTAATTAAGCATAACATAACCCAATTAAGGCTAATTAGGACTAATCAACACTACTCAATACAATTAAACCCTAATTAGTCTCAATCAACCCTAATTAGCTATAATTAGCGCAAGGTACTCCTCATTAACACTAATTAGCCATAACATAACTCAATTAAGCCTAATTAGGACTAATCAACACTACTCAGCATAATTAAATTCTAATTAGTCATAATCAATCCTAATTAGCTATAATTAACCCAAGGTACTCCTCATTAACAATAATTAGCCCTAATATAACCCAATTAAGCCTAATTAGGAGTAATCAACACTACTCGACACAATTAAACCCTAATTAGCTCTAAATAACCCTAATTAGTCCCAATCAACCCTAATTAGCCCAAGGTACTCCTCATTAACACTAATTAGCCCTAACATAACCCAATTAAGCCTAATTAGGACTAATCAACACTACTCGACATAATTAAACTCTAATTAGTCCTAATCAACCCTAATTAGCTATAATTAACCCAAGGTACTCCTCATTAACAATAATTAGCCCTAACATAACCCAATTAAGCCTAATTAGGACTAATCAACACTACTCGGCACAATTAAACCCTAATTAGCTCTAAATAACCCTAATTAGTCCCAATCAACCCTAATTAGCTATAATTAGCCCAAGGTACTCCTCATTAACACTAATTAGCCCTAACATATCTTAATAAATCCTAATTAGATTAATTAAATCCTAAACGCTAAACCCTGACACTCGTAATTAACTCTAATAACTTAGTTAGCTCTAATTAGCCCTTGTACATCCAATAATTACTCCATATTGTCCAGAGATGGTTCAATTATTCGTTGTTTATAAACCCTGCATTCTTTATATTCGTTGTTGTTTTGCGAAGTCCATTGGCAACGAGATGGTTTAACTCATTGCCAACGAATTCTATTTAAAGTGAAATTGGTAACATATGCAACAATCTTTCTGCAATTTTGATATTTCGAAAAGATTCTTGCATATGTTATCAATTTCTGAACGCATGTATGCATAAAAACCCTTAGTTCCCATTCAAAGGTACTCATTACAAAGTAATGCTTTGTAATGAGCCTTTAGATGTCCAGTTTGGACAATTTAAAAAAAGTTACGTGTATTATAAAATAATATTTCAACTCATGCTCCTTGTTCTATGTCGTGGATATTTGGTACACGTTCTCATGTATTTTTCTGGGTGCATACAAATCTGGTGTTCTAACATCCGTCAAACCTTGCAAGGCAAGGTTAGATGAATGTTAGAACACATAATTGATGTCAGGTACTTGGAAAAATGCGGGGAGGTGCTGTCGAATTTTTCGTAGACATAAGACTAAACATGAGTTCTTCACTGTTTTATAAACATGTGCTTTTTTGAATGGGATAAGCCCACACTACCTATTAGGGAATGGATGGAAAATATATAGACATTTTGTCACATTCATGCATTTATATTTACATTGACCCGACCTAATGATTGGTCATAATTGAAGGTGGTATAAATTACGTTATCTCAGTCGTCATGTCAGTCGATCGAAGTTGGATGAAAAAGAAGAATGCTCACGATTTTGAGAATCGCGTTAACGACTTTCTCAACTTCGCTTACGCGCATCCTGCACATGTTGACTTTGATAAGATAAGGTCTCCGTACGGTAGATGTGAGTTGTTGCATTGGAGAAAAAAAATTGAAGTAAAATGGCATCTTTGTAGGTACGGTTTTATGGGTGGATACACAAGCTGGTCACAGCACGGAAAAACGATAGTATTGTCGTCCAACCTGGCTAGTCAAACTTGTGATGCCCCGAACCTAGGTTTACCCGATTATTATTATTTAATGACAATTGTGGTACGTAAGATGAAATTAGACTTTTAGTGAAGACCTTGCAAGCGGTGTTAATTAGATGTTTAGTCACGGTCATTATGAGTTGAGTTATATTATTCCGAAAAAAAAGTGGCGGCAATTCCATAAGTGATTAGCATTAATTATTGTGAGCAATATTATATGTAGTATTTAGTGTTATATATGTAAGTAAATTAAGATAAAAGAGTCAAAAACAAAATGAAAAAAATGGGGGAAAAGAAGAGAAAAGAAAATCGGGATTGAGAGTAAAAAAAAAGGAATAAGATCAGCGAGGAGGAAGAGGGCAGCCAGCCCTAGAGCGGCAGTGCCTCTGCCATATCACGACATCCTCATCGCCGGCCGCACTCGGTCACCGGCGAGCAACTCTGGCCGTGACCCTATACCGTCAATTTCAACTCCATCGCCCAATGCCTCTGCGAGCAGCCAAGGGCACCGGCGACAGCGACAGCGACGGCGATTCCAATGGGGCCATCGAGGATGGGGCCGGAGCAGCCTCACCCACCACCGGGGTCCTCGATCCAGCGGCCACCGTTGCCAATCCACTACCGCCGTGTAATCGCGGCCTCCGGTTATGAACCCCTAGTTCAGCCCTTCACTGCTGCCACGTTATGCTGTCAACCTCCATTGCCTGCGCCTCTAACCAAATGACCGCCGACAGAGTGAGATAAGAGAGCGAGAGACTGGGTGGGGTGACCGGTAGGTGAATCGACAGTGGCAATGCCGATGCCAAGATAATTAAGATTTGGTGGTTGATATGCCGGAGGTGACGTACGCCGGTAGTTAACGGCGACGATGTTGGTGATATGTCAGTTTGTGGAGATCCCAGAGGTTGGTGCGTGGTTGGTGACAGTGGGGCAGCAGTGATGGTCTTCTGGTATTGGGTACACTGGTGACCGTGGTGTTTAGGAGATCGCATCAGGATGGAAAGGGAGATTAGGGTGGCCGATCTTTGCTTCGGTGGTCCTGCTATGAGACCGGCAGTGATTACAGTGAAGCCATGGGTTTGTGGTGATGATGGTTGACAGCAGCGACACGGCAGTAGAGAAAGTTTGTTGTTTCTGTTATGTTACCTCCGGTGAGTTGGGTGGTGGAACGGCGACCGAGAGTGTGGCCGATTAGTGGTAATTGGTGACTGGAGGTGCATCTAAGGTAAAGCTTGGCAGTTGCGGCGGTGGTAGCACTTAATACTATTGATTTAATGAGTTAAAACTAAAGAATTTTGGTAGCACTCTGTATAAATTATGAAATGGGTTCTTGTGGGTGCTTTTGTTCTTGGTGAATGAAATGGAATGAACGAGATGGTTATTTAGGTGTACGGTGTGTGTGTGTGTGGCAGGTGTATAGGTGTGGTTATTGTCGAACGAGCGTGTGTAAATGGGGTGAAATTTGTCTGGGTACGTATGATGAATGTGATATGGAGTTAATTTGGGTGTGGAATCGTAGCGACGATGGTGGTGGGCGTGCGTGCATGTTTGTATGTGCGTGAATGTGTACTATGTACAAGGTGTATATACAAAGTGTGTTGGTAGGTAACAGGGTACAATAGTTTTGTGTGCATAGTGTGGAGTGTAGTGTGAAGTTAACTTTGTGTGTAAAATAGTAACAATCATGGTGGTCAAATGGTTGTGGGTTGTTGGGAAGTGGCATCTATAATGGTAAATTGGTTGTGGAAGCTAGCAGCGGGTATGTTGGATTTTGGTGGTATTGACTATGAAACGGGGATCGACTGTACAAGTTCAATATTGTTCTAGTTAATGGTTGTGGTTTAACAGTGGTGCTCGAGGTGACTGAAGTGGGGGCAACCGTGGTGGAGCGTATATGGCGACAGTTGATAGAATTTAGGACCTTGTTGATTGATGAGGAAACTTATTGGTTGCAATGGTTAATGGGTGTGGCAATGATACTGGGATGGAATGGCCGTGGGTGAAATGTGTATGACTGTGTAATTATGGTATCTGGGTGGGTTGTGTGCACGCACCGGTAGGTGTACGTGTTTCATGTGTTTAGGCCAGTGTGTATATTGTGTAGGCGTGGTTGTGGTTGGATGATGAGTGTACGGGAGTGCATGTGGGACACTGTTGTGTGAGGTGCACGTGCATATTGCTGTTTAGGCAACACGATATTGTGTAAGGCCCGTGTATGTATGTGTAACAGTGCGATGAGCATACATAAAAAGGGAATGGTTAGCGTGAGATTTACTGAGTACTATGCAAAGCAAGGTTATTTGGTGGGTTATTAAAACGGGTGAATTAATGGAGGTTCGGCAACGGTGATTAAATGCCAAGAATGACATGGTGAACTGGGCACAATATTGGACGGGCATGTAAAGGTTGGGCAGTTGACAGCGGCATTGAATTTGCTTGAAGACATGTTCAACGGGAATGTTCTGTCGTGATCGACGATGCCTGGGTTATAGCAAAGCTGGAGACATGGAGATAAAAAGAATGGCCTTGACCTTTCTTTTGACTAAATGTAGCAGCGAGACTATCGCTCCAGAGACCTTGATGTGGGAAATGCGTAGCGTCAGGTAAGTGACCCTTTGATTCAATTAGTGTTTTTATATACAACGTATATGTTTATCTACCGTTAAAAATGTAGTGTTTTTCAGCATTGATCGTTTAACTGCTCTGGCTTAAATTACCAAAAAAGTTTTAGTGTTTTATTCTCGTCAAAGAAAAATCGGACCAGCATGTAAATGATGTTTTGCCTAGAAACTGAAATGAAACTCGGATTTGAAATGTTTTGTATTGATGTTATTGTGAATATTGAACATCTTGATGATTATTGAAGGGGTGTGAGGATGATTGAGAATCAATTGATGAGTGATTTTGTTCACGATGAACCCAAAGGGGGTTTTTGGTTTACTCGATTGATGTGCCCTATATCCACGGGAGAAAGTTGGATTTCGGGCCCTGGTCAACGGGGCTTGTACGTTGATGCACGGTACTGTGGCTGGTGGTGCGCCCTTGCGTCCACATGATTATGTTATCCCGGGTGTAGGAGGGATTTCGGGCCCTAGTCAGGGGGCTCGTACGCTGACCGCAGCATATCGTTTGAGCTAATGTTGGGATTTGAACTGGTTGTTATAAAGTTTTGCGATAATCATTATATACTTCAGTTTTTGGTTTCATGTACTCTGTTTTGTTTTTACCCGATGATTATCAAATCTATGATTTTTAGATATCTCAAGGATGCTACTATATAAAGTGAGTTATTTTCTGACATGCTATGGTCCACCTAGTTGTATCATTGGTTACTTACTGAGCACGTGGAAGCTCATCCCTTACTTATCATTTCAAGTTTGAAAGTAAGGTGATGGTGACAAGCATAGGAAGGAACAATTTGGCACTGATCTCCGGAGACTGTATTGGTTGAGTCGCTAAAGATTTAGATTGTTGGTTTAGTTTTAGTTGTTGATAAATTAGAGTTATGAGGAGTTGTAGCATGAGTATTGTATTCAAATAAAAATATGAAAAATGTAATTTAAGTTTATAGAAGTTTTAATTTCCGCTGCAGATTATATGCTGTTTTAGCGAGTAAGGCCTGGCAGAGCCCTCGGTTGGAGTCTATAGGGTCTGCGGCCGGTCACGTGCCTAGCTCGCGGGCCTGCCCGTAGGTTCGGGTCGTGACAAAACTGAAATTAGGGAGGAGGCACGGTATGATTACCGAGATATGATTATGGATGCTGGGCATGCTAATATTGACTGGGCTAACGACGGTGGTGACGATAGTCCCCAACCGCCGAACAAGGGGGCTAATCAGTTTTATGAGTTGTTGAGAACTGTGGAAGAACCGTTGTGGGATGGAGCTCCAAAACACACACGGCTTTCTGCGGTCAGTAGGTTATTACAGTTAAATTCAGACCACGGGCTGAGTGAGAAAGGTTTTAACGAGTTTGTTACCTTAATCAAAGAAATTCTGCCCAAAAGTGAAAAGCTACCGCCGTCGTACTATGACACGAAGAAGATGATGATAAAACTTGGGTTGAGTTATGAGCGGATAGATGCGTGCAATAACGATTGTGTATTGTTCTGAAAAGTGAACAAGGAGTTGTCATGGTGTCCAGTATGTAATCATTTGAGGTACAAACCGGACAAAAGGAAGAAGAAAAATATTGCATGGAAGATATTGTGATATTTTCCGGTCACACCACGGCTTCAGAGAATGTACTACTCCTCCAATACGGCTGAACATATAAGGGCTCACCATGAGACTCGTAGCAATGATGCCGATGTGCTGACACACCTAGCTGATAGAGAGGCGTGGAAGGAGTTTGACCACAGGCATCCAGTCTTTGTTCAGGAGGTTCAGAATGTTAGACTTGGTCTCACAGCCGATGGGTTTAACCCTTTCGGTCAGTCTAGCATGCCTTACTCCTGTTGGTCTGTTATTATTATCCCGTACAACCTTCCATCAGGCATGTGCATGAAAAAGTAGTATATGTTTTTGTCGTTGCTTATTTCAGGGCCAAAGAGTCTCGACAAGGACATAGATGTGTATTTAAGGCCGTTGATTGATTAGTTAAAATAGTTATGGAATCATGGAGTCGAAACATATGATGCATCCCTCAAACATAATTTTTAGATGAGGGCTGCTTTGATGTGGACTATACTTGATTTTCCCACATTAGGAATGACGTGTAGCTGAAGCACACATGGGAAGCTAGCATGCCCTGCTTGTATGGGCATGAACCCCAGTCATACGTTAAAGCACGGCGGAAAGCCCTCGTAGTTCGAATGTCACGGTAAGCTTTTGCCCCTGGACCATCAGTTTCGTAGGCAGAAGAAGGATAAATTTGATGGGACAATCGAGTGTGAGGTTGTCACACTAGACTACCCATCTAGTGAAGAAGTGCTCTCACACTTGGAGGCACTTGATACTAACATACCACACGTCAAGGGTGTGCCAGATCAGAAGATTCTAGGGTACAGGAAAGAGCACAACTGGAGGAAATTTTATATTTTATGGGAGTTAGCCTACTAGAAGACGCTCGTTATCTGAAATAACATGGATGTGATGCATATTGAGAAGAATTTTTTTTATAATGTGTTCAACACAGTGATGAATGTTAAGGGGAAATCGAAAGATCACCTTAAAGTGAGAAGGGATCTACAACAGTTGGGTGTACGCCGTGAATTGCATCCTAGGACAATTAGCGGGAGGACGATACTTCCGAAAGCACCTTACTGTCTAGACAAGAAACAAGTGGAGAAGGTCTGTCAATGAGTTAAGAATTTGAAGCTTCCGGATGGGTTGCATCCAACATATCTCGTTGCAATGTATCAAAATGCAAGTTCCAAGGGATGAAGAGTCATGACTGCCACGTATTCATGGAGAGATTCATTCCTATTGCCTTCCGGGGACTGTTGCCACGGGTTGTTTGCGAGACTTTGACTGAATTATCTCATTTCTTTTGAGATATATGTTCTTCTACGATCCGGGTGAGTAATATGGAAGTGCTTGAGAAGAACATTGTGGTGATGATTTGTAAGCTGGAGAAAATCTTCCCACCTTCGTTCTTTGATTCAATAGAGCATCTGCCTATTCACTTGGCATATGAAGCTAAGATGGGTGGACCTGTGCAATATCGGTGGATGTATCCCTTCGAGAGGTAATCTTTAAATTGTTACAGTTGTTCGTTTACACTTAATGTGATACCTGTTATCATTGATATTCCACCTAACTCGATTCGCTAAACTTCTAGGTTCATGTTCCATTTAAAGAAAAAAGTCCGCAATAAGGCTTGGGTTGAGGGCTTAATTGCGGAGGCTTACGTAACAGAAGAGTTTGTAAACTTTTGTAGTCAATATTTCGGGCCTGATGTTAATACAAGGTTAAATCAACTAGGCCGAAATGACCCTGGATCAAGCACAAATTTGGAAGGGCAATTGTCAATATTCAAGCAGTCAGGTAGTCCGTTTGGCCGAACGTATACTCGATGGCTAACGGATGAAGAGTACAGTGCTGCAACAATATATGCCCTTCTAAATTGTGATGAAGTTTCGACATTCGTTGAGTAAGTTAATGTCTTAATTCACTTACATTGCTGTACATAATTGAAAATGTGTAATAAGCGAGTCAACTATATTGGTTTGCAGTGAGTTTGATGCGGAATCTTTAATCACTGATCCCGCTGGACTTGAATCTCATCGAAATCACAATTTGTACAGTGGTTTAGAAGGCGTGTAAGTCTTTAACGAAATTATATTATGTGTTATATACAGTTATGTGACATATTAGTATACTGATTTATCCTTAATTTTTACCGTCATCTACAATAGGTTCAGTCAATAGATAGACCAGTGGCCTCCTGCTTGAAATTACTAGCTCAAGGCCCTAACAAACAAGCATCCTGTCATGGAGGCTATATCATCAACGGGTTTAAGTTTAACGTAAAAGATGATAACCGAACAAAACAAACCCAAAACAGTGGAGTTTTGGTCAACGGAGATTGTTATGCCAAGAATTGCATGGACTTTTATGGAGAGCTAGATAAGATTATTGAGCTAATATATCTTGGTTCTCAAAACCGCCTGGTAATGTTCAAGTGTACGTGGTTCGATGTCACATGCAGTAGAGGAATCTATGTTAGCTCTCAAGGGATTGTAGATATCAATGTTAAGTCAAGACTTGCATCAAACGAGCCATTTGTGTTTGCTAGTCAAGCTGCACAAGTCTTTTACGCGGAGGATGTCGCCAATCCCAAATCTCATTGGTATACAGTTATCAAGTCCAAGAAATTACCCGTGACATATGACAGTGAGCTAGACACCTTTCAAGCCGACCAACCACCTGTCGTATTTCCTGTTGAGGTGAAAAACGAGGAGGACGATCTTCCTCTTCCAACAATACTTCATGTAGGAGAAGAAGTCATAGATGATGACGCAGAAGATGTGAAAAGTGTTGAAGATGATGTGACTAAGTCTACTAATAAAGAGGATAATTAGAAGATGAAGAGGACGACGAGTCTAGTGATGAAGATGATGATGATTCCTAAACTGAAATTGATTGACTTGTAATGTTGTAACATCACGGGAAAAAATGTAGTGACATTATAAAACTTGGTTCAGATTGATGTGTTTTTACACCTCCGTTCATATATATAGTGCCGATGCTGATGGTGATTTCTGCCAAATTATTATTTTTAATGTCTTTGCAATTTATCTATACTAAGTCATATATGGATAGAATAGCTATTCGTGGTCGGGGTGGACGCTGAGCTGCTTCCTCCCCGGTGGGTCCCACCTCGTCATTGCCCACTGATGACGAGGCACAGAGTGCTTGCGTACAGCAGATGGGGCCCCAGCCCTAGTCGTTGCCCCAGCCCGACGCCGATTCCTCCCACATGAGCGTTAATTTTCCTTCTTTGTGGGTTCTACCTCGGGTATAGTTGATAACGGTGTTTAATCAATTTTTGCTAGCCTTATATTTAAAGTATCTTTAAAATATATTAATGTCTGTGTTTTGTAGGATCTCGATGAGGTCGTGGTCGACACGCGGGGTACGCATTGACCCCCAGTATAAACAGAGAGTTACGCTCACCGAGGAGGGCCAGTAAGTAAAAAAAATCACATTATGCCTTATATTAAATTTTGGGATGATAATTTATATTTGAATTGTATTAATTTATTTATTTACTTCTTTGGCAGGATCCTGGAGAATCAGGCGAGAATGAAAATCGACCTTTTTGTGAAAGGTTGATTCTTCGAGCCACGCCTGTACTAGAAGGACTGGGATGCCGATACGAGGGAGTCCCTATGGAAAGAGTGGCTGGTACGTTGAAGTATTTTTTTTCTGAGATAGTATTTGTTTAATTAAAATTTAATATTTAAATTAATTTGTTTATTGGATGCCTTGCAGGAGGGGTTCACGTTTGACTCGCCTGATCAGCAGGCGCTGGGACGGCAGGCCTTCTTTGCTTACATCGACAAGAATTATCATCGATGGCTCCACGACGCATGGGACCGAGGGAAGAAGATGCTACCCGAGGGTGCCCCGATGACAGAGATGAAGAGATATCCCCCACATTGGATATCTCCGACTGTATGGGGGCAGATAATAGATTGGTGGGTTGCGAATCCAGGCTGGGACGCCAAGACTAAGAGCGGGACCGAGAACAGACAGAGCAGAGATCTGACACACACGGGGGGTCGGTGGCACATGACATCATCCTACACATGAATGCGGTCGAGCACCCGAATCTGGAAGAGGATGAGATCGTAGCACTGACATATAATCAGACGCATGTGCTAAAGAAGGACAAGGATGAGGCCCACCTGGCGGGCGACTATATTTCAGATATTACCCAGCGGATCGATGTAAGTCAATTTGTTTAAGTTGTTAATTTTTTGTCTTTATATTGAATTTTGTTGCGTTAATTAATGCACTAACATATCTTTAAATCGTTGTTCTTACAGGCCTCGTATGAACAACTTAGGGGGTCTGAACAGCAGTCCGGACAGCCATCAGCGTCCACTAGTACATGTGCGAGTACTGGGGCGTTGAAGCGATGGCTAGATACATCGGAGGTCGTCAATTGGCTGAAAGGCCGCGTATGACTATACGTGTCGTGATAGGATCGTCCCCACCCCCTGTTGCCCCTCCACAGACACCGGCTTCTTCGCGTCCGTTGGCCGAGGAGGAGATCCAACGCATTGCTATGGTTGTGTTGAGGATGATCAAGGAGCAGGATCAGCAGGGCACCCCTGCTGAACATGCCGAGCCGGCCCCGGATCAGTAGGATCCAGATCCGGGACTCGGCAACCACTGATGAGCCCCTTCTCGTGCCCGGTCCCAGCTTGTCCTCCTCTCCCGGCTTGTACTCTTCTCCCCTCCCCTAACCGGCTGTATCCGGTTCCCGACTTGTACATTTTATTTTTTATTATAATAGATATTTTTTTAAGTTAATTATATATAGTTGTTTGTGTCTTGGGGATTGTGCGTTGTTGTTAAGGATTAAATTTTTTTATTACAGGTTTGGGCATTAGAAAAATAAAAAAAAATATTTTTTTAAAAAATTGACTTTTAGCGATAGATTAATTCCGTTGTTAAAAGTGTACTTAATTCTAAGATTTTAGCAACCGAATATTCTGTCGTAAAAAATCTCATTTAGCGACGGAATATCCAGTCGCTAAAAATTATATTCCGTCGCTAAAATATTTGCCGATTAAATTAATTTTATAAAAAGAAAATAAATTAAAAAACGTAAAATAGTATTAGCGACGGAAATTCCGTCGCTAATTTATAAAAAATCTGTCGCAAAAAGGTCAATATTAGATCACAGATTTTAAAATTCAATTGTAAAACTTTTCGTTATGTGCTTCTATACGAGAGATTTTTAACGACAGTAGTTCCGTCGCTAAAACTTTTAGCGACGGAACTGAGGCTTTTAGCGACATATTTTTCCGTCGCCAAAAGCGTTATTCCTTGTAGTGATTTCTCTTTTCGTGGAGGATTAGATCTAGTAACCGCCCTTTTTATCATTTCTTCACATGTACCCGCAATAGCATTCAAGTAATGCCCTGTGATTTCACCTGTTTCAGCCTGTGCTTTATAAATTACTTCCGCACAAAATAAGAAACGATATCTCTCCAATGCATAAATGGTTGGGAGAGTTTTGGACTGCCGGAACCCCAATGTGTTATTATGCAGGTGGGTTAGTTGATTCTCTAATAGGATTCATTATTCCAACAGAGGAGAGGAAGTTTTAGATCTGTGCTTCTATGTGCTTCTATGTGTACTATCAACATTTCCGGCTGCTATTCTACCCACCAATTCGTGAATAAAGCACGAATTTGAAACCGGTGAAGTGAACAGAGCCAAATTTGAAAAAAAAAAAAAAGCAAAATGGGTACCTAACCCCACAGTTAAAAATTTATGGTGCGAAAAGTCCTATTAACAATGATTATAGAACGAAATCGTGCAAAAAATCCAATTAACAATGACGAAGGAACGAAATGGTTAACTCTCCCTCGATAAAAGCACAAAGGAGAGCCAAATTCAAAATTAAATGATTGTTATTTGACAGGTCAAACTAAGATAATTCTCGTGTCCAATTTATGCTATGACTTTGCTAGAAGGTCTCCGGGGCCTCCCACTCAAATGTTTGGTGAAGTAGGTGAAGTAAAATTACCCATTAAGGTAATTTTATTCTTTTCCTAATAGGAGACTTAATTATAAATTATGTGGAAACGTAAAGACTACTGCTGAAATTATTATTATAAGCACTAGTGTGGAATAAGTCATCCAAAGATTTTAAACCGTGCGATTCACATCAAGTTTAAGAAATAACGTTTTGATCTCATTTTTAACTGGGCTTTTTCGCGAGTAAGAAATCCGTTTATGTAAAATTGGTCAAAACAGGCGAATGTACAGATTAAGAGGAAGAGAAATGGTTGATGAATTGGGCTTGAGCTCCTCATGTTAGTACATAGCACTCCATTTTCGTTGCTAAAAATGGAACTAAAACGCATGAACTAGAAAACTTTTAGCGACAAAAGTTTACTGCACTAATGTAATATCGCTTGTAGGAACACACAATTTTTAAGATAGCAAACCCCTTTTGCTGTGTCTGCAGAAAAACCAGTATGAATGAAGTTAGCAGTTCTGTAGTTTAAATCTTTCAACAACAGCATCTTTACAAGTTAGCATTCATATAAACATTGCTATTCTAATCTACATCAAGAGCTACCTCAAGACCAAGAGTGAAATCCACCCACAAACTAATCCCCAGTGACCGGTCTGGGCATGTCATTCAATCCGGCACAGAGACCTGCTTTTGTTCATGTAAAAGAAGTGCCAAGCCCGTTAACTCGGTCACCTGTCATTAACAATGATTCATCTCGAGAAAGGTGAACATTTTCAAATCACATTCATACATACTTCAAGCAGGCAACTTAAGTTTAGCGTTGTTTTTCCAGCTGCAGAAGAGGAAAGTACAAAATAAGATGGCATTAGGTGAATTACGACCACAAAAGAGAAAAACAGTATCAACAAGGCGCTACAGGGACCGATTACCTGATAAAATAGTAGTAGAAAAAATCCGCATATAGAGCTGTTTGGACAAGACCAGATACGCAAGCTAATAGGATGAAGAAAGGAATGTAGTTAGAAATCATCTCTCATCAAATGATGAAAAAGTAAGAGATCATCCATGATTGTTTTTAACTTACATATCCAGCGACCAAATCGCTGCTCTGTGAAGTAGCGGTAAATCCAGTTGAGGATGTATAATGCACGATAGGCTCTGAAATTTCAAAGCAAGTAGAAATTTATACACAAATGGTTTTCTGACCAGTAAAATTTATGATTTTTTAGTAGGCTGAACTTTTTCCTTTGGTAGTCAGAAGCACAAGTTGTAAACTTCGTAAAATTCAATAATGTCGGAGTGCATCATAAGAAGGAAGACAAACAAAGACTTGAAATTATAGTTATGGAATAAAAATTGTTTTAATGAGTTTAAAGAATCATATTTTGGGAGACGATTCACATAACTTTTAACTATCCAGGGGAGGGCAGGATTAGAAAGAATATTCAACTTAAACCATTGAAAAAAACATCGTTCTGCCCAAAGTCATTCAGAGAAAGATTGTTTTGCTTTGATACAAGATGTGTGTGTGTGTGTGTGACTTTATGTCAGGGCAGCATACAGAAAAGGGTAGATGGAGGAAAAGACTGATCAAAATACAGAAAAGAGTTTTAAGACCCTGCAAATGATGTGCATTCTGCCATTGATAAAAAATATTACACTAAGTGAACCTTCATCCCCCCCCCCCCCCACCCAAACCCCCCCAAACACCCAAAAGAAAAAACCCAACCCAAAAAACCCCCTTCCCCATAATTTCATTGGCTTAAGGATAAGGAGAACGAACATAGGATGAAGTGCATGATGGTGAGATCCAGGGGTGTAATGAATTAAGCACTCCCAATTTGGAGCATTTGACTGCAAGGTTGGTTTTATAGTCTAACTAGACGATGAAACTCATAGTACTAATGAACAGTGATAAAAATACGGAAGACCAAAATCTGACAACTCAGGGCGGTGTATTCCCAAAAAAACTTAGACCAAACGTCAGGAGGAGATCAACTGCAACATATGCATGCAAAAATATAAGATAAAAAGCTGGGGACCTTAAAGGGCTATTTGGTCATTAACTCATTACTTAATAAATAAATGGTGTCAGCAACTCACACAACTATGCAATTAAGACAATACTACAAGAAGACCACTCTAGGTCTATCATCAGATGAATAAAAAGCATCGAATAAGACATACGAGTAAATGTGCGCAAATATTAGCTCAATCAGTAGACAGACCCATCTCATCAAAGAGAAGTAAATTAAACAGAAATGGCTAAGCATGTCAATCACCATTAAAGAAGCATCATTTCATGCTCTCAAAATTGGGATTTAAGCATGTACAAGGAGAAGTCAGCCTACCCAAGAAAGAGAACATATTGTCCAGTCAAATTGTCCACATTCCCACTTCTTTGTAGCAGGACCAACTGGGGAAGAATAGCCACTGCCTCCAAGTAAATCGAAAATGCCCAGAAAATCTGCATAAGAATCACATTAAGCAAGAGCATAAACTCATGGAAGGAAAAGCTTAGACAGAAGCCATATTAGTGTATGACAGCAGTAAAAGCTTTTGATGGGGGGCATTAGGGGTGGCAGGTATAATATATATGGTGTTAGTTTTCTAGGAGAAATTTGAGCTTGTCTAATTATACTCCCTCTGTACCTGAAACATTATCCTCTTTGACTGAGTACATTACACCCATCAGTCTTACCACTTATACCCCCTATTAATCGTGCCAGCGTGCAGTAAGAAAAACTTAATAAAAGAAGAGAAAAAAGAAAAACCAGGCACTACGCAGAGATCCCGACAGGAATTACCTAGGTTAAAATAGCTCATTCTGCACAAAGTAAAAATAACATGCAAAAGTTGCAAAATCACCAGCGAAGAGAGCAGTCATTTTGCCAATTTAGACTGGCAAGAGAAGTATTAATTTTGACCTTAAATATGTAGTTTTGTACAAAGGTCAAAGCCCTTAACTATCGAACGATTTAGCTTCTTTTCCTATTTCCTTACTGTCTTAAAATTACTTTGTGGCAATAGGCTTAATTCCGTTGAGTTTATAGTGAACCTTAGCGCATAATTACCATTACACGTGGTCTTAACTTCCAGGAAATTCCTGCGTGTCTTTTAAGTCAATTAGAGCATTGCAGCAACAATGCAAAGCAACCTTAACGGTATGCTAAGATCATCTGCAATACACATAAGAAGATATTTACACTGGTCAAAGCCCTTAACTATCGAAGCCCTTAACTATCGAACGATTTAGCTTCTTTTCCTATTTCCTTACTGTCTTAAAATTACTTTGTGGCAATAGGCTTAATTCCGTTGAGTTTATAGTGAACCTTAGCGCATAATTACCATTACACGTGGTCTTAACTTCCAGGAAATTCCTGCGTGTCTTTTAAGTCAATTAGAGCATTGCAGCAACAATGCAAAGCAACCTTAACGGTATGCTAAGATCATCTGCAATACACATAAGAAGATATTTACACTGCTCCACTGGCTATGCATAGTAAGCCAGATACCACAATCGCACAGACGACCTTAAAATTGCTGTTAAAGGTAGTAAATCTTAGCTTGACAGTCCACTTGATGTAGAGAATACACCACGTGCAAGACATTGGGAGGAGAATATGTATGTAACAAGTTTGGTAAATGATAACAAGTTTGGGGATCTCTAAGCTCTGTGAAATAACTGCTTGAATGGCGGAAGAAAAGGGATCTCTACGGTAGACAATGGTAAGAAGGAAAAGGAACTTGCTGAGAAGGAGCAGATATATCAATAGCCTCTTTACTAGACCACGGAATCCTTCCTGCAATCTGCAGTGTCTAAAACCTGGAAGCTGGAGGTGGATAATCAATAGGAATAAATGGAGTGCCTCGGTTACTTGTCCTCACTCCTCAGACATATGGTTACAGGTTAAGTGCTTCTCAAGAAGCGGTCATACAAGAATGTGAAAATAAAAGCAGTTCAACATTCTTTAGAGATGCAAAAGCCTGTCGAATCCTGGACTAAACCCTAAGAAACTATAATTGCTTGCACAAGACAAGGGGAAGCAAATAAAGCTTGCCAAGGGAAAAACGTTGATCTCAAAAGGAAGGTGTACCAAGTTGGTCGTAGCTGCAAAAGCTCAAAACAAATGAAGCAAAGGCGAGAAGCTTTGCCACGGGGAAAAGTGTATGATCTCCAAATGAATATACACAAAGTTTAGCGGGCTCATGCTCATTGTGCTTGTTCAGCTCATTTCATAGACATGCATTTCTTGTTTGACAGTTGAACAAGAACTATGTAGCTACGGCATATGGAATACTTAATACTTATACGCACACGCACATATTTAGATATTATATACATAAACATACCCACGTACATAGATTGTTTCAACTGCAAATAAAATCAAACAACGACCTGAATCACCTCAAGAAGGCCAGAAAAACGTGTGACGCCAATTTGTAATTTAACACGATGGTTAATAACCAATATGTGTTCTTCTAAGCTGTAAAATGTCTCTAGGGGGATGCGCGTTGATCTTTACGAGGTTCGAGAATCCACAGACAGCTCGCACATACCCCAGAAAGTAATAATGTCATCAAGTCATCACTCAACTTACAACACTGAGGATAGAGGGAAAAAGGGGGTAAAGATACTTAAGAAGTATTAATAAGCTGGTATAGTCCAAGTACAATATATTAAGGAATGAGAGATATAAGCATATAACTGTGTTAGAAGAGTAGCTATGAAAGTCATTCGAGAAGCTATTAGACAAAATGGACCTCTGTCCAAGGAAATATGGTAATAACTACTGATTGATGATCATGAATTTTTTATTATGATTGGGCTTCACACCAAAGATCAATTTTAAACCCCTACCCATTTGCTTTCACCGTGGACGTTCTTAGTAAGGATATTCAGGACTAGTTGGCACAAATGTTAGTACTTAGGGTTCATAGCTCATTCACAAAAAATGACGACAAGTATTTTCCAACACTAAAATGTCATAACCAACGTCACGATCGCACAAATCACATAAGTTCACTGGACAATTCATAATCCATGCACTCTAATACAATAATCTCGCAAGATTATGAAAAATGACATGTATATAAAGCTTAGACTCCGACGACTTTGTAAGATCATATCTGATCAACTAAAGGTTCAGATTATCTCGATACTTCACTCTTCATGGTACACAAAGTGTTAACGGATAATCTAACACAACCATTATCCACGAGCAGAGTCCTAATAACATCAGCTACACAAATTTCACTGAACATTTCACAATCCACAGAATTATAGGCCACAATAGTGCAAAATCAACAATGCCTTACCTCCTGCAACGTGAACTTCTGGTGGACGAGCAGTGCTAGCACAAAACACGCCAGAATCAGAAAATGATGCCTGAACGTGTCGAGCTCACGGTCGTACGACCGCTTCACGACGCGGTGCCACCGCATCCACCACACGATCGCCGCCGAGCTCGCAATAAACACGAGCTTCATCACCGTATTGTACACAGAAACAAAATCCGTGAACAGATCCAGGTATCGCGTGACAAACACCAGCGCGTAGAGCTCCTGCGTCTTCAGCGAAATCCCTAGAAGCACAATTAGCGACGAATTTTTCAGTTTCACCAGCTAAAGTTTGCTTGACAGTTCAAATTTCCAAACCCTATCATGTGCGGATATATTCATGTGCGATAGTGTGAGCTTGTCTGCGTGTCTGACCTGAGCATGATTTGGTGGCGTAGATTTTGAGGAGCAGGACGAGGATGCTGATGAGGTGAGTCATGTCGCCGGCGAATCGGAAGATATTCATCGTGGCGGTGGTGGAACGACGGCGTTTGGGCGGCGTAGATTTTTGAACTTTCCTTGCGTACAAACTGGCGAGTGTTGATATTCTGGAAGAAACGTAGCAAGCGAATTTGGTCGAGGAAGTGGGGGCCTGTGGGGGTCTATTTGTGGCAAAAAGGAGGAATAGGAGATGGGATCTGACGTGGCTTTTTGAAACGGCTATTTGCCTCCACGATGTGTCATTGGTGCACAATGTTTTTTTTTCCCCTTTTAATCACGATTATCTATAATCATTAGATAATTTATATAGTCACAGTTGTAATAGAAAATAATATAAGGTGCAAAGAAAGAGAGTATTAATCGCGTTAAAGAAATTTAATGACTTAATTCTCAAACGATGATTGTCGTTACGATGACCTTTTAGAAAAGTCACCATGAGATAATTCTCTCATAACTTGTGACCGTTAAGTAATATATGCATGATTTATTAGTTTTCTAATTTAGGCCATGCACGTGTATTAAAAAACAGTGTCATAAATGACTATGAATTTTGCGAAAGAAAAGAAGAAGAGCATTGGATGTTTTTCTATGAAAAAGGAGGATCTTAGGCTCTGTTGATCCACCAAAAAAAGTTGTATTTCTCTCTCTCCAAAATCAAACTCTCTCCCTTCTCTCTAAAACTCACCTCCACAGAATCTCACCATGGCCGTCCCACCGTGCTTCCTCACGCGTAGGGCGGCAGCCACTCCGGCGATTAAGTTGTAGGTTCATTTTTACCGTCTTGTGTGGTGGTATACTTTACGGTGAGTTCCGTTGGTGGCCGGCGGCGGGAGAACGGTTACAAGGCGTGTATTACCATATTTGATCAGAGACGACGACATCAAGGTAAGTCTCCGATCTGGGTCGATCTGCTTGATCATATGATTTTTCATCGTTCACCGGACGTGACCAGAATATCACCAGCAATGACAGGATTTTCACCGGTGGGGGCCAGAATTTCACAGACGTTTTGACTGTCTTTTATTAATATACATTCAGCTCTTTAAATTCCTTTCTTTTTGTTTCCAAAATTTCAGTGGTGGAGGGATGGGTTAGTGGTTGGCTGTGCTGTCAGTACTAGTAATAGGTTATAGGGTTGTTCTTGGGACTCTGTGGGGTCTTGGGAGGGGGGTAGGGGGACAGGGTCTCGAGGGGGCGGGGTTGGGGGTGTTCTGTAGGGAAAAAGTGGGGGGGGGGGATTGGGGACCCGGGGAGGGAAGGGGTGGGGGGGGGAGAGAATTGTTTTATGGGGTTTCCTAGGCATTCTGTTCAGGGCAATTTGGGGGGGGGGGGGGGGGTTCTTAGGGTGTTAAGGTTTTTTTTTTTTAGCATCCATGTGGGTCTGGCCTGATTTGTTGTGGGTGTAGTGGTCCTTTCGGCCTGTATTGGGACAATTTGATTCGGATTTGATACGCATCAGTTGCAGGATGAACATTGCAATAGTGCAAATATTGGAAATGAAATGTGCCTTCAAACGGTGTGCTTGCCTTTGGGTCGTGTGGTCTCGATTGTCTGCTCAATTGTTACCATCTTGTGCTTTACAGTTATTTTTATTTATGTTCTGGTTTTTTAGGATACCTCAACCTGTAAACTTTGCATGTTACTTTAAGTTGAGTTGAAGTGTATGATATGCTATGCTCTAATTCAATTGTAATGTGTATTAATTTATTAGATTTTTTTATACTTTCGACTTTGTGGTCATGTATACTGTATACTGAGTCACGAAAATGACGTGACCTATTATATCTGTAAGCTCTACAATAGAGAAATTATGTAACTTTTTAAAATTATCAATGCAATTCTCATATTCTACCAAAAAAAAAAACCTCTATTGAGAAAAAGCAAAGAAAAGAAGAACAATAATTATATTTATCTTTTTATTTTTTCAATTTTTTCTCTCAATTTGATGCGTCAGATAAATAATTACGTAATACTAAAGAAATTTCTGAACAATTTCTTTTCCGTTGCATATCATTTTCCATGATCTACTCGCTTTAGTCTAATTAATTAGTAAGATTATATGCTCCTCTGACCCCCCATGTTTATGTTTACAAGAGGCATGTTATGTATATACAATCTCCCTCACATATCCAAAGAAAAATGCTTCAAAGAACTAAATGAAAGTAAGAAAAATGTTAATTTTATCCTATTATATGTATTTCTTACTTCCATTGTATCATTAAAACTTATTTTGCTTTTCTTTTATCACTAAAACATATTTTAGTCACGGGACATTAATCTCAATACTATGAATAAATCAATTAACTGACATAGCAAAGAATGAAAAAACACGTTTAAATCAATTCAAGTGACATAATATGACACGAGTCGCCATAATACATGCGATGTGTGTGTGTAATAATAAAATTAATAGCACAAATTTTATTATAAAAATCTTCTTGAAATGTCACTTGTCATCATTGTAGATTGATAATTACGTAACACTAAAAATATGTTACACAAATTAAATTTTTTGATTTAATAAATAGTACAGATAGATATAGATACGAGAACTTAAAAATAATGCGTTTAAATCAATTAATTGACATATTAACGGTTGAAAATAACGTTTACTTATTGTACTGTATGAGACAAATCAGCCACGTCATCACCCTCAACCCCCCACAGGTAGGAAATTCCGGTGTTGAAAGAAAGTGGACTCCCATCTGGCCATCTCTCTCTCTCTCTCTCTGCACTCGCTCTCTCTCTAAAACTCTGGAAGATAAAGCTCTTCAACACCGCCGTAGCGATTAGCGTGACATGTTGTAAGGAGAGATGCATGTATATCGGCATATCCACGCATCTGTATAAAACACATCCAAGCGAAACGCAAAATCGTCTCATTCGCCGGAGATATCGCAGCCGGTGAGCTTCGCGACCTGATTCTTGCGCGTTACTCGTACGGCATGGGCTGCTCCGGATCGTCACGCGCCAAAGGAGACGGTTAGATTCTTTGCATCTTTTTTTTCTTGTTTTTCTTCGATTTGAGTCTCGTGTATATATGATTACGACTGGCTTCACTTCCTTCTTAAGCGCCGATTTTGTGTGTGATTAGGCGGATACGACTTGACTTGTAAATAAGTTTGTTTCCCTCGTTTATTCTGAATATGTGGAGTGGATTTAGGTTTTCTGTGCTGCATAATGCTGGTTTGATTATCAGTTTCTTCAAAAATTTATTATAGTATGTTTTGTTAACTGCTCGGCCATTTATCGTCTTAGCGCTATGGGCTGCTTAGAATGGCACTCTGTTTGTTACCGCAGTGTTTTGACGCATTATGTATGAACTTAGAGGCTAATGTAGATCGCTAAGAACACTGGGCAACATTTAGAGCACGCAGTTGATATTCTTGTGGTTAACTCCGTATTGTTGGATTAAGCATCACGATTACAAAGAAGATCTTAGTACAGAAGGAGGCACCTATAGAAGAAAAAAGGACCGTGTAATTGGAAAACATACCGAGTAGTAGGCTTTCTTTTGTAAGTTGTTGATACTGCCCACTTTTATCTGTTATGTCAGGATTGTGGCTCGACTACCTACTCTCATTTGTCTTTAGGCTGTGGTTACTTCAACTTGGATTGGATAATGACCAATTACTTTGCTTTGTTTTTCTTAGCAGCCCAGTAGCTTCTCGTCATAGTGGACTACTCATTGCTAGGATTAATATCAGTGGTGCTAATATGGTTTAGTTTGCATCTCGTAGTGAAAACCTTTGACTAAAGTAAAGAGATGCATGAATTGACTGCAAAGTAGACAAATTATTTAACGGGAAAATGAAATCCCAAGAGAGTGAGATTTTGATCAAACAAATTACGGAGACAGTGTGAAATAGTGTGGGTTGCAGGCCAGACTATTGTCATACTAAAATGGGAATTATGAAGCGTAGAAGACACAGATTTT
This sequence comes from Escallonia herrerae, assembly GCA_033070095.1. Taxonomy (NCBI): domain Eukaryota; kingdom Viridiplantae; phylum Streptophyta; class Magnoliopsida; order Escalloniales; family Escalloniaceae; genus Escallonia; species Escallonia herrerae. The sequence continues at coordinate 632,619 of JAVXUP010000184.1, forward strand.
GTCTCAGCAGGTCCCACATGCATTTAAGCTATTTTGATCTGTCCAAAGAATCTTGGGTCCTGCTTCTCCAGAGACACAGATTTTGTCTCGGCAGGCCCCACATGCATTTAATCTATTTTGAGCTGTCCAAAGAATCTTGGGTCCTGCTTCTCCAGCAACAAGTAAATTCTAATTTAAATTTCTCTTTAATTGGGAAATTTAGCAATACTAGATACGTCTATACATTTCCTTACATACTGGCAGATAAAGAAAAAGCCGTGAAACTTGTGTGTGTTAGGCAAGATGGTGTGACACAAGTCCTGTGGATGTATATGGTGCAGTTCATCTCCTTGTTGAGTATCGATGGTGCAGTCCAAGAGGGTAGTGCGGGTCATGCTATGCATGTATCTAGCTATTTTAGTGACAAGAAGCTACCTAGAACTGATTGTAATCAACTACCAGAAGCATCAGGCTAGTTCACCAATGCTTAGTTTGTTATTGTCCTGGCATGGATGTGGATTCTTGCAATGGTTTTGTATAGCAAGACAGAGTATGTTAAATTGCTCAATCATCAACTAGAATACAATGTGTGCCTGCCTTGTAAGAGATTGGAAAAGCATCAACTTCAATGCATTTCTCCTCTCCTTATATTGTTAGAAAAAGCATTATTGGAGTATACGTGTTATGATATGATGAGGAGCGCATGAACAGAACTAAGCTGATTGGAATTGCAATTGGGCATTTGTGGGGTTTGTTTACTTTCATGAGGTTTAATTTGGGGTTGTAATGCAACTTAACTTAATAATCGGGTGTTTAGGGTTATTTGAGTTTTAAGTCATAGGAATAGGTTCATTTAGGTATTTTACCCCAAGATGTAATCCCTCAAGTTTTGACAGTTAGTGAAAGATTCAAGAATTTAAGTATTTTCCGAAGAAAGCTTGAGAGCTTTGTCTTCTATGCCTGCAGGCACGCCAATCTCGTGGGTCAGTGGATCCCTTGTGCGGCTGACACAAATGGCCAACGGGTCAGTAAATCCCATGCAGGACGGTGACAAAAATGTATTCTTATCATTTTTAATTTCTGTGCTGCATCACGATTGTAGATAAGCCTGCTTGCTCTCATTTCTATTGTTGGTGCATGGTTAGTGGTGAATGGGTGGTGACATGTTTGCAATAGGTGATGGCCGTGGGTGAGTTCATTGATCCACTATTGGACTACTTGGACTCACTTACGCAACTTGAGGTATTATTTTGAAACTTTGAAGCTACGAGACTACGTAGAGAAGGAACTCATTATCTTGGCGTAGCGATAAATTTGCTTCACTCTGACCCGGAGGTTATGGGTTTTGAACGCGACATCAGTCATACACAATAGAGGGTTACTAGTAAGGCTGTTTTTGTCAACCTGCAATGGCGGGAGCCTTGTGTATTGGGCCCCCCTTGTTCTTTGGGATAGTCTTGTTTTCAATATGTACATCCTGAATCATGGTCACGTGCATATAACTTGTGTGGTTACGAAGGAAGGAAGCACAAACCTGGGAGTCTCTCTCTGTCTTCGTGTTTATATTGACCTGCAATTGGCTGCAGCCTTGTGCATGTGTGCTTTTGTGTGCCACAACTTAGATTTTCTTCTTATACTCTGTTTTGACTTTAAAAATCATGTGTAGTGTTTCCCTAGCCTACAGGCATCATGTGGGATCCGGTGTCTTGTGGGCCATGATTCTAATGTTTTTCTGATCAGTAATGGAGCTTTCCAATGGAATTGCATGTGAATTTGCTAAGCAGCAGATGACTCTATTTTTTCTTGCCTCTAGTACCTAGCAATTCTCTTGGAAATGCCAAGGGACCTGTAAGGTCCCATGATCAAATGTTTAAACCAATGCATTTGTAGCGCTAAGTGCTATCTATCACATATAATGAGTTCATGGACATATAAAAATCAGATACCTTGTTGGAAAATTATGGAAAATTTTCACATAACTCATGGCTGTTTGCCTTTAACCCGAAAGTTTTTAGTTACAACCAAGTTGATGATGTAACTCTTAGAACGGCAATGTTTTAAGAAGTGAAGTGCATAACAACAGTATTGAGCTAAGTGAGAGGAACAAATATAGATGCTTGGAGGAGAGGAAAATATGACGCGACTAAAGTGTTAGTGTTAGGATATACAGATCTTTGGCAGCCTTACTAAATACACTTGAGTCTGTGCTTCCTTCAACATCTCACATGTATTTAAAATGTTTTTAATTATGGCTAAATGTGATTTCTGGATTTTACTAATTTCATGGCTTGAATTTGTGTCTTTTTCTTGGTGTCATCTTGGCTTGAATTGCCTGTTATCACTAATTGCAAACTGCTTAAATTTGAGTATCATCTTGCAGTCATTTTTCCCCTGTTAATTTGATATCAGAAACTATTAAGAAAATACGAAAGCCAAAGCCTTGGAAGCATACCGAGCCAATTACCAGGGTGCAGCTCAATAAGATGCGTGATGAGTTCTGGGACACTGCCCCACACTATGGAGGCCGAGAAGGTACTCTCTGATTAAATAACATTTGTTACTTTGCATGACTCTGAATGATAAATATTGGTGGACATTGTCATATTGCTATTGATCTATCTATGCGTAAGACTGTAAAGATGGTAAGATACCTTGGCGTTGAAAATTGTCCTGCAAATTAGTTTAAGCTTGTTGAGATAGCACTAAGCATATTAACTCTGTGTGTGTGTGTTTTTTCCCTCTCTTTTTTCTGTTGGGTGGGGGGTGTGGGTGAAGGGGTGGTGCTCTTTTTGTGTGCTTGTGTCTATGTGGATTCCCGTTGAGAAGAGAAAGAATAAAAAAGAAAACACTTTGTTTACAGTAAAGCTTGTGAGTGCATTTGCTTTTCTGTTTTTTTCAGTTTGGTCAGTTGGGGAATTTTGAGGTGAATGTGAATTGGATTTATGTTTGTGAGGGTCGCTTGCAGCATAGTCAGAGAGTTGCAGTAAAGGAGGAGTTTTATTTACAATAGGAGTTTCACTATCTATTTGCGTCAAACTAAATCAGGTTACCTATACATGATCAAAAGGATTTTACACAGTTTTGTCAGGTGTGTAGATTTCTGTGATGCATGTGAGATCAACAGCTAATTCAAGCAGCGTGAGAACTACTGGAGACTTGGATTTGAGTGTCTCGCCTGTAGTTTCTATCTAGAGGTGGTATGTACATTCGTGACAAGTAGCAAGCTCTCACTGAATAACATCCATATGCTGACAGTAGCCTAGACATAGTTCTACACATGTATCAAAGCGTAGAGGGAAATTGTTCTTTTCCTTTTGAGGTTCTTTGTTCATTTTCTGACCTATACTATTAGTGTTATTCTTGCTTGTTGTTAGATCATATTCATCCTACATTGAATCTTGATGTTCATTTTCTACTGCTCTAATCTCGGTCAGAATCTTTAGAAGTCTGGATGTGTTAAATTCTCTGAATTGTTTGGCGGGCTCTTGATGTTATTTTTCCTTTAGAATTACTTCACTTTTCTTTTACAAGTCTACCGTCAACGTGGAGTCTGGTGAGGGTTATGTACAGAGTCTTACCATTACTAGACATGCTTACTTGCATGAAACCTGTGACCTCCAAGACTGAGACCAACCTTAACGTAGTGCCAAGGCCCCTCTCTCTTAGATAACGAGCATCAATTTTCTCGCAAGTTGAGTCTGCCACCAGCAATTTTTTGGATTTTACTCCAATGTCTAAATTGTGGTTGTCTCACATACAAAGCCCTGTCTAACAACTTTTGTAATATACGCTCACTTCATATTGTAGTGTCAAACAAACCTCCCCTTCCCCCCTCTCTCTCCTCCCTTTGTGGCTGCACTTACAGTAGGTCTGGCTATTGTTTTGCGCACATTAAAAACTAAAATTCCAGATAGAAGTTAGAATCTGAAGAACGTATTTTACATTCTTATCAGAGATCTGGGATGCACTCCGAGCTGCTGCTGAGGCTGACTTAAGTCTTGCACAAGCAATCGTGGACAGTGCTGGAGTTATTGCTCAGACCCCTGACTTGACAATCTGCTATGACGAGAGAGGTGCGTATTCCATTTTGCAATGTTCTTTACGCCTCTTATTTCCTGCCCCGGATTCTGTTTCAGCTTTGAACTTTTCATTGCAGGTGCGAAATATGAGTTACCCAAGTATGTTTTGAGCGAACCAACTAATATGATTCGTGACAGTTGATAACGTTCGAGCTGCCTGAGACTGTAAATGATGTATATTAGTCTCGCTGCCATTTTGTTTCTACAATTCATCCTCTTCATTCCTGTGAGGTATCTTGTTAATCAATTCCAAGGCATGCCAACACCATCGATTCAACAAACATCAGGACTCGTATGATGCCCTTTTTGTTTGGGATTTATCTGACTGCAAGCTGCAGCAAAGCATATTCCTACTTCTCATGCCTTTTTTCCTTGTTAAAGGAAGCAAGTCTTATTGCATGTCAATGTGTTTTTATACTCGGTGTGGTCTCAAGTGAAGCTGATTATAAATGTTAGTTATATTCCTGGCTGATGCTACCTTGTTTGCATCTTGCATTCCTGAATCTCTGGAGCATTTTTGTTTAAAGAAATGGATATCAGTCAATATATTGGTGTGCTTGGTTCTTTTGGCATAAAAGATATCCCAAGGGGCTGTGACTTGAGAAAAGTTCTGGAGACATGATGTATCTGATTGTGGTTATAGCTTTTTCAAGCAGCCTCTTTATGATACGGGAAATCTCAACTAATTAAGCGTGATAGCCAGAGCAGATCTAGGTAATGGCGATATTGGGATGTTCGTAGTTGGCGAAGGTGGTATTGTTGGGTTGTGGTGGTGGTGCTTGTGGATGTCCCCGACAGGTGACGATTGGTTTAGGTGTTGGGGTCTGAATCATCTTTTCCAAGCAAAATCAAATTTTGTGTAAACGACAACACCTAGTACGAGGGGGTGTTTGTCGATGAAGGGATACCCTTGACTGCCGCCGCCCCAATTTTGACCGGCTGCCGGTGATGATTCCGACCACCTCCCGCTAACGTATCCTTTCGTAGAAACGACCCCACTCCCTCATGATAGTAGTAATACCCAAACAAGAGGGCGCTGTAAGCACACCCATGAAACATCCTTTGGGAGGGGAATGCGTTGGGTACATTCGTTTAGGTAGTCAGGGAACGCTCCCAGCGATGAATTGGCAGCTATCTAGGCGCTAATGTCTTCTCTATGTTTTGCCTGTAAATTTTTCTGTGTTTGCTAGGTCTGCACTATGTTTAACATTAGTTTTATTAATGAAGGTCTTAGGAAGTTTACCAAAAGCAAAAAAGCTTTTTCAAGCAGCGGCCCTCCTTCTAATGTGCTAGTGATGGCAGATCTAGGTTCACTACCGTAATGGAAACAAAGGCATAGCAAATCTGTAGCTTGCCTCCCAGACGAAGTAATATATCCCAGTCCTATTAATTAAGCAATATTTATGAGGTAACCAAGCTATTTTTAAGATAAAAATCCCACCTTTGAACCCTTACAACACACCTTCAACTCTTGCCACTCTGTTTCGCATCTCCCCTTCCTTAACCCTAATAGTACCATAAACCCTGATCATAAAGTTATGATCAGGTTAATCAACCACATCATGAAAGGGCTCCATTGGAGGTCTAGCTATGATGGCTGTTTGTGGGGAACCTATAATGGTCCACTTTATTTTGTACTGGAAAAGAACGATCTGGGCAATTGGCGCGGCTGCAGGTAGCGGTAGTGGATGGGTGGATTTGGGGTTGTGGTGGTTCAATGGTAGTTAGAGTGCCGGTGAGTACGATGCCAGTGACAGTGAGGGGTTTGAAGTATGCTGGCAGCAACGATAGAGGGTTTAAAATATGGAAAATAGATATGTAGCTTGTGGGGTAAGGTGGTAATGGCGGTGGCTTGAGAGTGATGAGGGATACGGGTATTAGATGGTGGTTGGGGTATTAGTGAGTGTGGTGGCGACGATAATAGGGAAGAAGAGGAGGGCATAGGTGCTACACAAGTCCTGCCTGCTGTGTCCAATCTTCTAGCGTCACTGGTAGAGGCGAATACTTGGTACGGTAGAGGAGGCGGCGACAGTGGTGGTGATGGTGCAGGAAGCACAAGCGGAAGGGAGAGCGCGAGTGGGAGCGTGAAAATTATATTTTGATTTGGTAATGAATAAAGTGGAAGTGGTGTGGTCTTTGTTTAATGTGGGAGCGGGAACGAGAGCGCGTCATTATCCATTTTTAGGTCATGATATGTTTGGGTTGGGAGGAGGAAGTGCATGGATGCTTCTGGGTGCATCTCTGAGGCATCCATGATATGATTGATTAAATTATTCCCGAACACTTTGACAAAAAATGTCACCGAGGGACCATTTTAGATAAGGATTAAAGTACAAAGACTATTCTAAGGAAATTAAGATTATGAAGACTACTTAAAAAACGCCGAGATAATTTGAGGGATTGAATTACAAGTAAAATCTTATATGGGTGTTTACACATCGCAAAAAAATAATAAAAAAAGGGCCTCGAATTTTTCTTAGTTGACGGCAAAAATGACTATATCTTCATGGGTCGGTAACACATGATTGCGAGGGTGGTGGAGGTGGCAATATCAGTAGTGGTAGCGGTTACGTCGTTAGCAACTGCGGCGGTGGTGTCGTTAGTTGGCTAGGTGAAGTGGGTGGATGAGACTGCGGGGGGGGGGGGGGGGGGCAACGATAAAGGCATGGAAAGATAGAGAATGTTTTGAGTGATATTTTGGTCTTTTCGCATAATAAAATCACCCTGTTTGCTTTGAGTTTGATTAATATTATGTCATAACTGTGCCTTCTAGTATGATTACCGCCTAAACTAGAGCCTATCAGTAACATCATCATCATCCCTTGCAGCAACATAAATTGCCTCTTCATATAAAGAGCTACAATGGTCGGAATAGCCGTTATTTTAGCTACTAGACTAGATGAGAGGCTCGAAACTGAATGTGAAAGTACAAACTTTACATATAAAACTAGTTGAGAAGCGGCAGCCGCAAAGGGAGCATGTGACTAGCCATTGGACTTCAGCACACTTCAGAGCAGTTTAATTCTCAAAATTAGTGAACACTAATGGCACTTGATGACCCTATTAGCAAAGTAAAGCAAGGCTAGGAGGAACACACACCCACAATGTTGTCCCTTGGGAACTAGACATTGCGTGAGCTTTCCCAGTGAACCAAAATGATGCCCTCCATCCCATGCCCTTCCTCAAGATTGCACAGTGCAAAGTAATATTTCACGGAAAGGTCAACAACTATGAAGTCCCACCCTCAAATCGGAAGATCTTCGGCCATAAATCTCCTCCTTTTACCCTGCTAACATCAGATCTGAAAAACTATTCTAGATCCTGACCTCTAATCAAAGTGGTTTGGGTTGAAATCTACGAGGCGGGTTTGATTCGGTGTATTTGTGGCTTGAAGATAAATGATCTAGTTGAGATGGATGAAGCCGACTCTCTTCAAGTTACGGATCTTTCAGATCCGGCCTTGAAAAGACGCTCCACCTCAAGATCCGACCATAACCTCGACAGTAATATAAACTGCCATTTCGTGCGGCCCTTGGAATTGATGTCCCGTTGCATCTTTTCCACCCCGTTACTATTCGATCTGGATCTTGTAAATCCAACAGTGGTAATACGTATCTGTTCTCTGTTCTTGCAAGGCCATGTCGGCCAGTTGAAATTCCAGAGTCAAGTCTTAACTTGTGCTCTTTTGCTTACTTTTGGTACTATATTTCCAGGGTCAGACGTTCGTTTGTGCCTTTAGATTGTACTTTTGTAGTTTAGTTAATAATGTTTCGGTTCGACAAAAAAAAAATGGAGTTTTGTGGCGATGTTTGGAGTAGAACCGATAAACAAGCTCCCCAAAGTGCAGTTTAAACTCCGTTTAGACGTTAAGCAACGACGACTAAGGCATGTAGCGATGGTTTAACGGCTTCAACGTCCGTTATGAAGTTCAATGATGTTACTTGACGATCAAAGGGATACGATAATTTCGTTCCAAATTTAACTCACTCGTGAGATTATCAATCTTTTGGAAATAAATAATGAATGTTGCCAAACATCTGTTGAGATTGCTATTGGAAAAGAATTATAGATTGTCAGTTCGGATGTATATGATTAGTTTTAAACATTAGGGCACACCAAAAACCTTGTTTGGGCTCTTTTCGACGAGAGCTTGCTTTCTCTTCAAAAGTTTTGGTGAGGAATAAAAAGAGTAAGAATAAAATGATTTATTTAGGTCAGTTCTCTTGTCAAAGTAGACATGACTTTTGTTACAGTAATGCTTGCTTTTAAGGTATTATTTTGATAGAAACAATACACACACACACACACACACACACACTAGTAACTGTGGTCGAGAATAATTTTTGAGATGATATCATTAACTATTTTAGGATCAAATAATGTAATTCAATTATGTTCTTATATCTTTTGCGACTTGATTTAGAAAAAATGTATATATGATATTCGTAATTTGTAATCAGTTCAATGTCTGAAAATCTTCTTTATAAGTTTCTGAATCGAAGAAATGTTTGATGGTGCTACTAAAAGGAAAAGCAAATGAAGAAATTAAAAGATGACTCTACGTCTTTGTTTTTGTAATCTGCCAAATTGGTTTATAGTATACACTTAAGATTTTATAATTTTTAAAACCAAATGTTTTATATTTCATCAATATGAAATGCAAAGCACCTGGTTCTTCAACTGTGATAACTGAACATATTTTCAGTTCAACATGGCGCCATATTTAAGCCTAATTTTTTTTCCTTTCCATTTTTTATACATATTGAGCCTTGTTTTTTCAACAGTTCTTGCTTCTTTACTGATTTTTCACGTATTTCAATTTCTTTGTTTTGATTTTTTTTTCAGCTTTTGAATCGGCAAATTATTTTCTAAGCCAAAAAATGCAAGGAAAAAAAGTAACAGTTCTCGTTATCCAATATTTATTTCATTTCAACCAAATTAAAAATGAAATAATAAAGGAATTTGTTTGTTTTGTTTTTGTTTCTTATAAGACTTTTCATTTTTCAGTGTTTAGAATATATTTATTGCCCAATGTTCATTTAATTTCATCCAAATTTAAAAGGAGCCATAAATGAACGGTAGAAGTGCTATTGTATGTAATTAACGAAGGATATAATCGTTCAGAAATGATTTATAACATTCATACTTTTATAGATAATATATATATATATATATATATATATATATATATATATATTAGTGCTAGGGATTAATATGTAATTACTGCACATTTAAATAAACAATAATTATAGTCATCTTTTTGCAATCTGTTTAAGATCAGAATAATTTCAATCTTTTCCAAATGAGAAGCGAGAGCCGTTGTAACTGATTTTGTCATCATTTTTGGATCTTTTGACCTGGTCAAAGGGCAAAGATTTAATTCCTTGAGACTGTCAGAGCACGTGACATTCTTCATTTTCGTGCACTAGACGACGGCAATTCAGTCCATGTGGCCCATCTTCGCTTGGTTTTTTAAGATACCAATTGTTGATGGGAATCAAAGCAAATCTCCTTCATCAATCAAAAATAGATTGGCAAGTTATATGTATTCTAAGAGATGCAAAAATTAAACCCACATGATTGACTAATCATAGTGATTATTTATCAAATCAAATACTCTAAATGACTTCAAATTCGTAATCGCTTGAAGAAAGAACACGCAAATTTATGTAGCATTTGATAACATTTAAGTTTTCAAACACGTTTGGTACACAATTTTCGTTTTTCTTCTTCAGTTTTGAAAATCAATTTCTAAAACAAGACGTTTTTAAGACTCCCATTTTTAGAGTTTGGGGTTCACTTTTAGTTTTTGTTTTAAGACCGCCGCCACCACCCCTGCAAAAAAAAAAAAAAAAAAAAAGAAGCCACCACCACTACTAAACTAAAACTCACTCAAAATAAAAACTGGGCAATCAAAATTTCATTTGTTTTTGTAAAAAAAAAAATCAAAACTGTAAATAATTTCAAACAGACCCTTAATCGGTTGAAGTTGAAACTTAAACATAGTTCGGCGTATTGGCAGCCCTGCGCATAAGTTTTTTGGCAGCTTTGAGGTTCAGCATGTTGTTACTATTCAATTTAAACAAATTCCAAATGTTTTTCTCACATTATACTAATAAATGTTACCAATTTACCAAACAACCTAAAGTGCGTGCTATTTTTGGCTAACCATAAATTGAATTTTAGCACTGAAGTACATAGTAATTAACTTTTTGCACCGATAGTAGAACAATTGATATAGAAAACAACAGAAAGTATTAATTTTACACCCTAATTTAATATTTTACACAATATATGATTGTTAAGAAGTGCAATGACAAAAATATATGGGTCACGAAGAACTGTTTGTGGTTTTTATATCAGGATTCAGAACGAAAACAAATATATAACTAGATGACCTTGACAAATTGGATTTGACATTTCCATCTATGTCGTCTTAGTTTCATTTTTTGGAATAGGAAATCAAACATTAAAGATGTAGATTTGACCTTTCAACCTTCCCTTTCAGGTGATTAAGGTCGTAAAGATAAAAAAATTGCCTTCGTCAAGTGCAGCCATTCTTGCTCGTCCAGCTCCATTATGTACAAAAGCAGTATGCACATGAGTTTCTTCCTCTCATGGTTTGTGTTAACTCGTAGCCATACCTCTAGAGAATGTGAAGACAATCCTCCTCTAGAGCACACAACGGGTGGTCATTAGCTCCGGCTCTATGATGACGGTAAAGAGTTACCGTGGAGTCCAATTCAACGACGATTCTAAGTTAATTCTTTTTTAACTATGCACAGTCTTTTACAAATACCTCACTTTTTTACTCTGAGATTCCGGTCGCTGTTGACGCTTTCCATAAAATCCACCCAACGAATATCCATACTTATCTCTGATCATTCCGCAACAGCCACCGGGACTTCCTCCTTGTTCATTGAACCAGTACTGATTTATTACCTTAATAATTAATCTAGAGGTTCTTCAAACCTTTCTTATGAGAAGCAGAGGACTGTACCCCCTTTTCACATTAAATTGGAATCATAAATCATCATCGGTGTAATCAGAAGCTACCCTTTTAACATCAGTCAGGTGAAGAAGATGCTTTATGACCATGACGTTGATAGTTGAAAGGCACTATACGTACTGATGGATGATGCAATGTCATGATAAGGTCACGCCTGGGTTTCCTTGGCCGGATCTTGTTTATCTGTCGTGCATAAATTGATTATATATTTTTTAATTATTTTATAAAAAATTATTACTTTTAAATTAAAAAAAATTATGTTAATTTTTTTTTTTTACATATTTATACTTTTTAAATTTTATTTTTCTATTCACGTTTAGTTATTTACCAACTCATTTTCTCTCTCCTAACCCACCTTTTTACATAATTTTTATTTTATTTCTTTTTTCGCATTTAACACTCTTCTAATTCATTTCCTCTTTCTTGGGTCACTTTAGAATTAAAAATACATAATATATGACCTAAAATTCTTAATATACGTGCAAAAAAATAAGTGATCGAATTATGTGGGACGGAGGAAGTATTATTTTTTTTAGAGCCAACGACTGTTTCATTCAGTGCTTCTAAGTATTTCTCACAGTTTTCCATACTAGTGGACTGTATTTACATATTTTCCAACCAATTGGGAAAAAAGGGTCAAGAATTTTTTTTTTTGCTTAACTGATTTTGTGCGAGACTTGGAACCAGCATAATTGGTAGATTTGGATGGAAATGGAAGCTATTGACCTCGCATCAGATCAGTTGACATAAAAAAGCAATGATCGAAAAATTTGAAATAAATGAAATGAACAAACCACCGCAACAAACATATTTCCACGGCTGCTGCGTAACATGATAATCGTCCATCAGTCCTAAACCCTTATGGAGCATGATCCATTCATGAAAGTCACAGTCATCTACACTCATCTCATCATGAAGCAACCACCACTGTGCCACCGATAACCATCATCAAGCATTCTGATAAGGTAATAATACTAGTATTAATTAAAAAAATTGTAAAAGATTCATGTAAAATGTTTCTCTAACGCCTGAATTAAACGTACCAAAGCAACCACCAATACGCCGCCAGCGAAAAGGAACACAAGTTTCATCTAAACTACCATCAATAACCCAAAGAGAAATCCAAATGGCTGCTACTTCATCAAGGGGGAAACTATTGGATTCACCCATTTTTAACAGGGCAGGTCACCTAACCACTACGTGCCTGTTTGTCCCAAAATTATTGTCCACTCAACATCACACCGTACATCACAAACGGTATGCTGTATGCTCAACAGAACGGACCTTCTCTGGTCCCCATGAATTCAAATTTATGGCATCTTTCATTTCTCATCAGAATAGAATCCCAATAAAATGACAAATTTGTTTGAATCCAAGTTAAAGCAAACTTCCTCGAACTTCCTTAAGTAGAAAAAATTAGTTTAACGGTTTTAGATCGTCGATGGTCGAGATCAATAATACGAATCCATGCCATACTTGCTCATTCTTAAATGATAATTATTGGTATTTGAGAATAATTTCAACAGTAATTTACGACGGATGGGACACTTCCTTCATTCTGCGAAAATTTCGGTCATTAACTTGAAGATGAGTATATTAATTGTAAATATTGACTTTACTCATTATATTTAACTCAAGTTCGACCAGTGTTAATGTTAGTTAATCCATATTTTTTGTTTAAGTTTAGTTTAGTAATTATACATATACCAAAATCTATACCAAAATTTTGTAGAATGTCATAGAACAATTCAATAAAACTAAAAAAAGGATCTAAAAGTTATAATTATTGCTTTAGGTGTAACCAAAGAATTCCACTAAAATAAGTCGGCAAAAACAAATTAGTAATAAGTTTGAAGAAAATTATTAGAGACTCCGCTTTTTTGGCTTCGTGTCCAATTTGCGCAGCAATTCTGTCCGCCCCCCCCACTCACACACACACTCTGCAAGCTACAGTCCATTCTGCTCTCTTCTCCTACAACCCACTTTCTCTCTCTAGACTCTCTCTATAAATGTGAAGACGTGTGTACCTCTACATCTCTGGCATCTGCAATGGTTTTCGTGATGGAAACCCTCGTGAAGCTCATGTAAAGAGGTTTCCAAAGAAAGAGAGGAAGAGAGAGAGAGAGAGAGAGATCCAAGTCTTAATGATGGAAACGTGTCACTTGCCTATAATTCAGGTGAACGGAACTTTGCATTAATTCTCCTGTGATCTCCGCCTTCTATTCTCTTTTGCTGTTTTTGCCTGCTAAGAGATTGAAATCGTTAGGGCCACAAGCGGAAAGGGTGAAACTTGGAGGTGGCATTACTTTCAGCCTCTCTTTCTATGACTTGTGACACTTGTGTATGTGGGTGGCATTTGGGTTTTGTGTAGAGCTTGTGTTTTTATGTTGAAATTCACGGGTTTGGTTATTAATGTGGAGTGGGTTTTGTGCCTTTCGATTGAGATATGACTTGCCTTGAAGGGTTTATACTCGTGGTAATTGGGGCTAGCCTTTTTTTCGCGAACAAAGGGAATATTTGGTGACTGGGATTTAGGCATTAATTATAGTTTTGAGACAACGTAAGTGGGATTTCACTGGATTCGTTTGAACTTTTGGTGTCATTATTCAGAAAATTTCTGGGGAGCAATAATTCAAGGCAATGGAAGATTTTGTAGGAGATACATTGATGATGTGTTTGATGACTTAAATTTAGGAATTAATTTTGTGTTTGAGACGTGGGATTTCATTATAGTAGGTTTTGAGCGATATTTTTGGAAATTTGGAGCCATAACAGAGAGGATTTTGGGAAAGTGGTAAATCAAGAAAATGCAGCATTTGCTGATATGTTTCAATCATTCAAGAAAATTGATGGCGGTGGACCGATTTAAGTTTTGATCATGACCAGGGCAGTTCGTGACCGGATACTTAAGGATGCCAATAGTGATTTTAGTGATCATTTACGCAACCATATCCATTTGACAAATTGTATTCATTTGAAGAACCATATGCACAAGAATAGCCCCATACTGAATGATAGGTCACTTATGAGGGACCTTGTTGTCCTTCAGAGGTCACGGTCGCTCAAGGATCCTTCTATGAGTCCACGTTCATGGCATTCTCCGTCCGTAGTTGATCTGCTATCCAGAAGGGGTGAAGAGGTCCTAGGCAATGGTAGGCGGTCTGTTGGCATTGAGCGTCGAAAGGAGGATGTTAGACGGTTCTCAGGAAGCTCACCGCCTTTAGGTAGTGTACCAACATCGAAAGTGGCTCCTGGCGAGGTAAGCAGGCATAATGATGGGGCAGGAGTTGTGAGCGAGCGTAGCAGCAGCAAGAGTGGAGTTCGGGAGCAGAGAAGACATAAGAGGGAAGAGTCTAGTGGGAGGAGCTTGGGGGCTGATCTTATTGGTGGTAATGCTGAGTTTTTACTAGATGGTAATGATTTAGCTCGTGACGTTGATTTTGGGAACTCTGAAATGAGGGGTAAGAAAATCAAACAGAAGGGGAGGCGTAGACAAGATGATCACCTTAAGATCCTCTCTCAGCAGTTGGACGAGGCTCCAGTGGACAATAGTGATGTAGGATCATCTCAGATGCATATCCCTGGAAGACGTACGCAGTATGACAAAGCCAGTGAGGAAGCGGAAGCAAGCATCCGTAGCTACTGCAGCGGTCTGAACAGCGTAAAGGGGCGTAAAAAAAGTCGTTCTGCAAGAAAACCTCGGGGTGCATTAGCTTCACGAGTTTCTAGGGCACAGAATGAAATGTCTGTTGCCTCCAACTCATTTGCTCAAGTTGCAGGACACTCAAAATATCACATGGAGGAGGGAGAAGAAGAGTACACTGAGCAGAATGTTACAAGGGGGCCCAAAAATGGGTGTGGTATCCCTTGGAATTGGTCAAGAATTCATCATAGGAGCAAAACATTTCTTGATAAGGCTGGGAAGAGCCTTTCTTGCGGGTTGTCTGACCCTAAATTCAAGAAAGGAGGTCCAGTTCCTCAAGGGAGGGAGTTTCCAAATATGCCTGTTATGTCTGATCACTCTAGTTCTTCTACTAGATCCGATGCAGAAGCACTGCCTCTACTTTTTGATGCATCTGGATCTCAGGAAGGTATGGACAATGCTGCTTGGGTGCATGATTATTCAGGAGAGCTAGGAATTTTCGCCGATAATCTATTAAAGCATGAAGTTGACTCTGACCTTGCTTCGGAAGCTAGGTCTGGCGATCAATCGAAGTTTAGACGGCATCACAATGGTAGGCACCAGAATCTTACTCAGATGTACATGCCAAGAACTTTTAGAGATCTGGTAGGGCAGAATTTGGTTGCACAAGCTCTTTCTAATGCTGTTTCAAAAAGGAAGGTTGGGCTTCTCTATGTGTTTTATGGGCCTCATGGCACAGGTAAGACCTCTACTGCACGCATATTTGCTAGAGCTTTAAATTGCCAATCTCAGGAGCATCCAAGGCCTTGTGGTTCGTGTGATTCTTGCATTGCTCATGCTATGGGTAGGAGTCCGAATACAAGGGAAATAGGTCCAGTCAGTAACTTTGACTTCCAGAGCATTATGGATTTACTAGAGAATATGACTCTTTCTCAAAGGCCAACGCAGTACAGAGTGTTTATTTTTGATGACTGTGATACTTTGGCTCCTGAATGTTGGAGTGCCATATCAAAGGTCATTGATCGATCACCCAGGCGTGTGGTTATTGTCCTTGTCAGTTCAAGTCTTGACTTTTTGCCTCATATAATCATATCCAGGTGCCAGAAGTTCTTTTTCCCAAAGTTGAAGGATGCAGACATAATATATACTTTGCAGTGGATTGCAGCCAAAGAAGACCTAGAAATCGATAAAGACGCTCTAAAGCTTATTGCATCTAGGTCAGATGGATCACTGAGGGATGCTGAGATGACTCTTGAGCAATTAAGTTTACTCGGGCAGAGAATCTCTGTTCCTCTAGTCCAGGAGCTGGTAATTTCTTTGTCAGATTGTCTTGATTAGGCAATTTTTTCGTAGTTGCTTTTACCTTTTCATGCTTTGTTCAATCAATAGTATACTTGTATTCTGTCAAACCGCGAATTTGTTTGTATCTAGAATTGGTTACTCTTAACTCGTTGTCGCCCCCGTTTGAGTTTTTGCCTCTCATTTTGCATTCAATTAAATTCCCAAGGCCACGTGCTGATGTTGGAACATTTACTGTAGAGAAACGAGCTTGCGCGTATAGTCTGCAAGCTGCTGCCTATCCTGAGCATGCCTTTCTGCGAAACTTCGTTTTTATTGTTTTGTGTTGCTATATCTATCGGCCTTTGAAACATTGATGTAACACTTGCATTGCATGAGAAATGCAAATTTTGTTGATTTCTTGTGTGGAACATAGTATATGATGAGGTTTACCGTCCAGAAGTTGATTCAGCTTCTGGCCTAGATTGTGATGCTATATTTATCAAATATATGGCCCGGTACTTATTTGCACAAAAGAAAATGGCAAAATACACTAACAATTCCTTTATTCTCCCTCTTCCCCTTCTACTCATGTTCTGTTTGCTTAGTTTTCTCAATTAGAGAAATTAAGTTCAGCTTTGCAGTATTAGTCTCGAGAACTGGTTTCCCACTCCAAACTTAAACTAGTTCGCTCGAAAAGTGTTTTCAGTGGCACTTTAAATGCCAGTGTTTTAATCTTTAGTGACAAACTGGAGTCTTCTAGTTCAAAGTTGGAGTGGATTATCAATTCCTGTCTCTTATTTTATGTACTTTTGCCAGTTGGTTCTCAATGCATTTTCTTGGTTGTCATTGTTGTGTTTGCTGAAACAGGGAAATTTAATATGCCGTGCTTATGAATATGCTTCTATCTATTGAGTTAAGTGACCGATGACATGTTATTTATCAGCCAATATGTGTTCAAACTTGCTTACTCTTATGCTGCTCTACTATATAAATGGTACTTAGAGTTGCATGTTGTTTTTGAAGGTTAAGCCTGCATTTTTTCTCAAAATCCTCTTGATGCAATTTTACTGTAATTACTACTTCTCACTGGCTCACTAGTGTTGTGTGCTTTTCCAGGTTGGTCTTATCTCTGATGACAAGTTGGTGGATCTACTTGATTTAGCATTATCTGCTGATACTGTCAATACTGTGAAAAGTTTGAGAGAGATTATGGAGTCTGGTGTTGAGCCGTTGGCATTGATGTCACAACTTGCTACTGTTATAACTGACATTCTTGCTGGTAGCTACGATTTCATGAAAAAAAGGGCTAGAAGGAAGTTCTTTCGGCGACAAGCTTGTAAGGCCAAAATCATTTAACCCCACATTTCATTTGATGGTACAAACGTTCTTTGTAGTTCTGTGAGTGGCACTAATGCATGATAGATCCCCCTGAAGTAAATAACTGCATGTAAAATTGGACTTCAGTAATGTTTGAACCTTAGTTGCACAAAGCGGGGGCGGGGGCGGGTGCGGGAGCGGGGGCGGGGGCGGGGGCGGGGAAGCGTAAGCACCAAGAAGAATCTGAGGTTGGGAGCGGCTTGAATAAATAAATGCGTAAAGAGTATTATCATTTGTTTAGCATAGTTTACATAGATAGCAACAACAAACAAGGAGACTTTAAGGACTTGAAGGAAGAGAGAAACAAGGAATTGAGTTGAAAAGAGCTTGATTTCATGTATTCTATCACTTGTTCCATGCATCTCTATCCAGCTAGCGGGATCGAGTTCCCGTCTTAGCTTGGGACGAGATCCCATGGAGCTCCTAACTTGGGATCGCAAAAGCGAGTTTCCGAGAGAGAAACGCCACCATATTAGGAGTTTCCTGCAACTAAGGTTTGAACTTAATATGGTATCTTTGAATTGCTGGGTTTTCAGTTACAGTGTGGTTCTAGTTACTGCATAGATATCTACAATGCTTTCCCTTTTCTCCAACTTATGGAAGATATTTTTTTCAGTATCAAAAGAAGATATGGAGAAGTTGCGTCAAGCTCTTAAAACATTATCTGAAGCTGAAAAGCAGCTGAGAATGTCAAATGATAGATTGACGTGGCTCACCGCTGCATTGTTGCAACTGGCTCCCGACCAGCAGTATATGTTGCCCAGTTCCTCTGCAGACACTAGTTTTATTCATAGTCCGTTGGGCTTGCAAAATGCTGGTGGTAAAGAGAGGCCCAGGAAAAGTAATGCCGAGCATGCTGAGATGCCTACTACTGAAAGAGGACTTTCGCCACAGGTTAGAAAGGAAAGCCATCAAGTTGGAAGTTTGAGTAATCTTTATCATAATGCTAAGAGGAAAGGAGGCATTAGCATGGATAGAAGAGGACAGTATGGCGTTGGAACAGTCCCTCAGCAGGCATTTGGTGTTTCTGGTGATAAAAATAGTGTAGGTAGGCTACCAGGTAAATTTCAGAAGGAAGTTGAGGAGCTTTGGTTGGAGGTTCTTGAAAAGATTCAAATAAACATCATAAAAGAGTTCATGTTTCAAGAAGGAAAGCTGATCTCAGTCAGTTTTGGTGCAGGTATTTTGTGACATGCATTGTACCAACTGCCATAATTTTTGCCCCATCACTTAATTTCTTACCTGCAGGAGTATGTTATTACAAAATCTGTATCCAGTTATTTCCTTCATTATCTAAGCATAGTACTTACTAAAAATTACGGATGCCTATGCATGTTGGCAACTATGGAAACTGATAAAATACTAGAACGAGAGGATGAAAGAAACAAAATAAACAATTTTAGATTGATAGTTATAACTAGTGAGGAATAAATTTGGCTATATCAGGTGTGTGTACATAAAATTACTGAGACTTTGTGATGCCTTAAGACGGGTTAAACCTTGCAACTTGATCATGTGCTAGGAGGCATATTGAGTATGTGTAATGTCCCGCATCAAACAAGTTAAAGCTTGCAGGTTAACATATGAACCATTTGGAATTGTTACCAATTTCCAGTTGGCTATGTATCTGATGTTTTGACAATATTGGAAAAATCCTGTTCTTCCAATTGCCCTTTTCAGGCGTCTAATTATTTTTCTGCTGCTTGTGTGTGGGGGTGGGGGTGGAGAGAAAATATGTGCAGAGATAGATATCTTGCTTTGCCAGACAAGTGAACATAAAAGTTCTTGTGATGAAGCATTTTGTATATAGAGAAGGGTGGCCAAGTACACTAGGTGTTTGCCGTTGCAAGGTTTCGGAGGGTTAGATGTATGCAGCATTCTTCCACTTTGTGAAGAGGCTGTGATGCGCTTTGGACCAGCGACTTTCAGGTCACAATGCTGCAACCTTGTTGTTGCTCCAAGGCTCATTAGGGTGGACACACCATCAATCTTGCTTTATATAAGAGTCTGGACTCACATAGTCATGAGATTTATGCTTTATTTTTTGCTCTCCTTACAGGACAGTAGACACTCAGACAGACAAATAAACTCTGAAGGCTCCTCTTCTCTAGAAAATGTAGTTACAAATGGTATAAGCAAAACTGCAAAATGTCCTGTACGGAGTTTAATATTGGAAGGAATATGCAATTCTTGTGATAAATCATTTTGTAAATAAAGAAGGGTGGCCAAGTACACTACGTGTTCGCTGTTGCAAGGTCTGGGAGGGTTAGATGTATGCAGCATTCTTCTACTTCGTTAAGAGGCTATTGAGGAGCTTTGGACCAGTGACTTTCTCACAATGGGGCAACCTTATTTTTGCCCCAAGGCTCATAAGAGTGGACAAACGGGTCAATCTTGCTTTGTATAAGAGTCTGGACTTATAGTGTCACGCAAAACTGCTAAATATCTTGTACGGGTTTCGTATTAAATCTGGAAGGAACATGCAATTGAAGCCAGCATCTTGTTAGATCCTAGCCAGTGAGTTCTCTAATAGCAGTTAATGTTCCAATCCTGGTAGAACAGAAAAATGATGAAACTCCTTCCTCAAACCTCAATGTGGCAGAATAGGTTTTACTACGTGGTTATGGGAGAAAGCACTTGTACATTTAACGAATTGGGTAAACTGGCTACCTCACCTTTTGTCGAGATAGAATATGTAAGTTTTGAGAATTCAATGAGGGTAATTGAGAATATTAAGAGAAGTAAGATATGCACTATCTGGAGCATAGGTACCATTCGGTGACATAAGCAGGTACAAGACTGAACCGATAAATAATTTCATCAGATTAAACCAACTGAAAAGATGCATCATAAAAGTGTCATCTGTTTTCAACATGTGATTCTTGTGCTGTGCACGTTATCTTGACAAGGAATTGGATAATTTTATAGGAAAAGTAACTTATTAATAAACTGGAAGCTCAAATTTAATTGGAAGGTTTGTCATCTACAAGGGAGAAATATGGTGTTCAAGTAAAGATAGGAGATGGTTGCAAGATGAAATGGAAGGCCTGCAACTGAAATTACACATTACCTAGCATAACCATCTTTAACGTAAAACATGTAGACACCTCAAATTTGGTAAGCTTTTAATTGTAGAATTTAGATTGATACTAGAAGATATTTTTCCATAAAGTTTGAGGGCCAGCACCGTCACTCGGGCAATATGCGGACTATGTCTTTTGTTTCTTTCCTCCGCGACATGCCAATTGACTTTGGTATCACATTCTTAATTGTAAATCTTCATGTTTGTCTAATTAGCTGATTCTTTTTGCAGCTCCAACTGTTCAGTTGATGTTTAGCTCTCATATGGCAAAATCGAAGGCGGAGAAATTTAGAGCTTATATCTTACAAGCTTTCGAGTCTGTTCTTGGATCTCCTGTGACAATTGAATGCATTTGTGAAGCAAGGAAAGATGGAGGGGCAGACAATAACATCCCGCTTGTCTTACCAGCTTCTCAAAATAGAGATACTTCAACCCAAGCCCAGCTTTTGCATCTTGGTTCTCCCGGGATGGGGAGGAATGAAATTGTTGAAATAGAAGCTTCTCCAAGAGAACAGAAAGGCAATGAGCATATTGATCATAAAAGCTCTACCATGGCTTCTATCCCTGAACAAAGGAAATTTGCAGGACGATCTCAGAGTCAGAGCCTAGTGAGAAGCAAGGTGTCCCTTGCACATGTAATTCAGCAAGCAGAAGGGTGTGCACAGCGAAGTGGATGGTCAAAACGCAAAGCGGTTTCTATTGCTGAAAAGCTTGAACAAGAGAATCTGTACGTACTTTTTTTCAACACTCCTGTAATTTCTGCTTGTACATCTCCCAAACATATGTATAGAACTAGATTGTTGGCAATCTATTAATTAATCTTCCATGCGGAAACAGACTGAGAGGAGGCAGAAACTTGTAGCATATAAATATAGTTAGTCCAGATTACGATATGGTAGATGTAGTGAATGTGGAGTGAGAAGATTCGACCATGCCTCATCAAAGCTTGATCTAGTCTTCTCATTCAGCAGGCTACCTAATTAGGGGTATAC
This sequence comes from Escallonia herrerae, assembly GCA_033070095.1. Classification (NCBI taxonomy): domain Eukaryota; kingdom Viridiplantae; phylum Streptophyta; class Magnoliopsida; order Escalloniales; family Escalloniaceae; genus Escallonia; species Escallonia herrerae. The sequence continues at coordinate 654,061 of JAVXUP010000184.1, forward strand.
ACCTTGTTTGCAGTCGGATTTCCTCGACCCCGCTACGATGATGCCTGGAACTTTGTTCTGGGACGTTGAGTAAACTTATTAGGTAAGAAAAAACAAAGGTAAAAGGATATGTGGATCCTCTCAACGAAACTCACCTAATCCGTGGATTTTTTCAGTATCTTTGAACAGATTTTGTATGCACGTTGCAAAGAAAAATAAACATATTAATGCAACTGCTGGATTTGGAAATTAACTAGATGTTTAGCATACTTTTGCATTTGAGCTGTAGAGCCAGAGACTTGACATGGTCAGGTGCCTGCAAAAGACGTAAGCATGAGAAGTTTAGTCATGCCATAAGATAGTTTTTTTGGTAGAACAGTTAGTTATGGCCAACGTTTTTGATTGACATCCCCTTGGAAGCTACATCTGTACTTTATCCTGGTGCCTATTACAGCTTTGCAATGGACTAAATTGAATGTGAAACATTATACGAAATCTACATGTTCCATGACATGAAAGGAACCCTAGATTACCCTTGATAATCAGAAGCTGTCTTGTGGTTGTTAGAGATGGCTGTTTGAACTTGGTTACAGTACCATCTGTGTCAGTGGTGCAGCACTGTCTCCCAAAAATGGGGACTTGCATAGCTTAATGTTTGGAGGTCGTAAGGTCATACCATTTTTCTGAGAGTACAGCACCACATGGACATACGTTAATGTACCCAATGTTTCTCCTACCCGATTATATGACAAATTAGGATGGTGGAAACACTTTTGCCTCAATACTTTTATTCTCCTTTGCGATTATATGGCAAATTGGATGGAGGAAATGTGAGACTTTCTTGCACTCATACTTGTTTTATTACCATGTATTTTGCTTCTCATTCCCTCTCTATCTTTTTGTTCAAACTAAAAATTTAGCAGCGAGGCCCAAAGTGGCGGATTTCATGGACAATGTCTCTAGAAGCAATCACATAGTTCTCCAGAAATCCACATACAAGCCTTCTTCAGATGAACTTACTTTAAGCCCCCACATTAGGCCAAAAATCCACTGAAGGTTTAGGAGAATCCCTACTAAGCAAGAAGCCCAATAGCAATTGGCTTAGGGCCCACTCTCTAACAGCATAAATGGCTACTCAACATGGTACAGAGCTCTGGTTTGGCAAGGTATTAGGTTCAATAAGCCTGATAGCAAAGGTTTGCCAGAGTATTTTCTTACCCACGATATACATTGTTGGGCCTATTCTGTAACAGCTTAGATGGCTGCATAAATGGTATCCGAGCTCTGCTTTGGCAACGTATTGGGTTCAATACTTCTCGCTTGCATTTGGTATCCCTGTGTATTTGCTGGTGGTGCACCTTTGTTTTTTTCCAATTGATGTCATTCCATGTGCAATCCAGGTACTGGGGAGGGTTTAAGCATGATATACACTTAACATAGTTGGTTACTTAACCCTCCCTTTTTCAGTTATGACTCTTCCTCTGTTTCTAAATACCGTTGCAGTTGATCAGAGAACCGTTTGCAGAGTTTTGATCCAATAGTTATAGTAGCACATGATCTGTCCCATAAACATAGAAGGTATTTGAACATATCACTAAATGTTCCCTACAAGAGTTCTCATACTTAAAAGTTACGTCTTCCCTCCCTCCCTCTCTCTTCCTCTCAACCAAATGGTACGAACACCATAGGAGAAGTTTTCTTGTTTGGTTTAGTTCCACACAAAAGAAGAACAATTGATGTACATGTAGTAATTGTTTTAAAGCGGATGATGCAAAAGCCAATAAGAGCAAACATCTGGTGTGCTGTTCTAATTTTCTATGGCATAGACTTATTACTTAGCCCGTATTAGCTGTATGATTTTGCCAGATATTTGTTCTTGCTTGAGACCTCAGTTGGACAAAATGTAAAGGGTAGAGCGCCAAATAGTTTTGCTTGCTCGATCGTGATTGGTACTTGCATTCTGGCATAGTTGAGGGCAAAGATTAAATTCATGAAGCTATATGAATTCCCGGGCGAGGATCGTGATTGGTACAGATCGTGATTGGTACTTGCATTCTGGCATACTTGCTCGATCGTGATTGGTACTTGCAAATTGGACACCTTTACACCAAAGATAGGTTAACTTTGATGGATGATCCTCGGAGAAGGTGGGTATCTCAGAAGGGGGCATCTATAGTGGTGGGCCTATGATGTTAGCTTTATTGCTTAAATTGATGTTTCACCTGGTATGTGCCGAAGCCATTTACGCTGCAGTGTTGAACCCCTATGGATTTGCTTACTTAGAAGTTTTCTGATGGTTGCTAGCCCTGTCGTGGTGGGGACCGGGGGGTTGGGGGTTCAAATCTGCTGCTACATGAAAGGCTGTGACTTGGATGGCTGCATGAAAAGCTGCTCTAGCAAGGGATGAAGGCCCTGGATGGCAAGGGCATAAAGGTTGATACTTTTGCAAAGAGTAGGACTTCTATGTGTCCAAGGCTATCTTGGTCCATGTATCTTTTAACTTCTAAATCAAGCCGAAAAAGATTAAAATTAGATAGAAAAAGAGAGGAAAAATATTACGTTTTTATGAACCCACATCATAACAGGATTCGACTGCTTGACAAAGAGCTTCTTTGTCTTTTTCTTTGAGATTCGATCTAGGTTGGAGTACTTTTCTCTCGGTATATTGCATGCCCCTGATTCTACGCGTTCCAATCCTAATATTTTAGTGTCTAACAGAAGATTATTTGGCTTAACAAGTACCTATCAATGTCGTTTTGTAGGAGCTATGTTTTCTTATTGCCCGCATGTGTCTTGTTAATTGGCTCTCATCTTTTCTATTCTGCAGGAGACTGGAACCTAGATCAAGGAGCTTGCTTTGCTGGAGAGCATCAAAAGTAACCCGTCGGAAGGTAATGCACGACCGATAATAGGACTCTAGATGACTTTTAGGTGTCCAGTCTCATTTTTTTTAATGCTATGAAGCACATCGATCTTTCTGGGATCGTAGTGAGCATGTGCTTGATGGACATCATTCTTTAGTGTGTCTTTTGCTTGTCAGTCATCACTCATCACTGCCTGGACATTCACCAAATCATGACCAACATGACTTGACGATGATTGACATCATTCTTCCTTGAATATTGTTAACTTTATACATGTTATCATATACAGTATCTTTTACCATGCTCTAGCCGTGTCCGTGTCCCTTAGTTGCACAAAGCGGGGCGGGGAAGCGTAAGCACCAAGAAGAATCTGAGGTTGGGAGCAGCTTGAATAAATAAATGCGTAAAGAGTATTATCATTTGTTTAGCATAGTTTACATAGATAGCAACAACAGACAAGGAGACTTTAAGGACTTGAAGGAAGAGAGAAACAAGGAATTGAGTTGAAAAGAGCTTGATTTTCATGTATTCTATCACTTGTTCCATACATCTCTATCCAACTAGCGGGATCGAGTTCCCATCTTAGCTTGGGACGAGATCCCATGGAGCTCCTAACTTGGGATCGCAAAAGCGAGTTTCCGAGAGAGAAACGTCACCATATTAGGAGTTTCCTGCAACTAAGCCGTGTCCTACTTCTGTTTCCTTTTTGTATTTTATTCTTTCACTTACTCTTCAGAAGTCTTAAAGTATGAGTAGTAGTTTCTTCGTCTCGTCCATTATGCTGATACTTTTAATGACTACTATGCCACTTTGAATTACAAAAGATCCCTACACGGGCTATATCTACCGAATATGAAGGATACTGCAACTTGCAGCAGGGCTGCTGTCCCAAAAAGTGTTTGTAAATAGTTACAAGAGACAAGTCTTGACACTCGTATCTAAGAGACGCAACGCATAAGTTTTATACTAACAAATGTCGGATCTGTTTCGCAAAAGACAATTTGTGGCAAGCAGCAACCACGCTATAATTTTAGCTACACCCGGGAGCTTCTTCCGCTGGTAATTTGAATGCTACAAGCTTTTGTTGGCTAACCTATGGAGATTGTGCGCTCGGTGCGTACTTGCTGTGTGTCCACATGAAAAACTTCACCATTGCCTACTCGTCTTGTAAAGTCTTTTACATTTGCTAAGTACATTAGTTAGGGAGAATGGAAAGGGCCCGGAAGCAGGGAAGCTCCTTTATGGTAGACTTAGTGATTCCCCGGACTGCTATTTTTACCTACATTAGGTGGGGGCTGGACCTTGTCGGTGTCTAAGCTGTGCCTGACTTGAAGCATCGGGTAGGATGAATAGCTATGTAATATCTGCCTTTTGCTTTAGCCGATTCCTTGTGAGCCCATCATAGTTCTTCAATTTGTCATAGAGAGTGTGTTTTAGGTGTTGTACTTAATTTCTTTTCGTGGCCATGACCCCGTGGTTCAGTGTTATATTTTTAAAAGGTATCCGGAATGCAGTTATAAGCACTTTTTCTTTAGCAACATTAGCTATTTCAGTATCTGTATTCCCAATACGAAACTATGTGCCAACTGGTCTGCAAGCTTTAGTTTCAATTTCATGTTTGTCATTTGATTCTGGTCTTCAATACAAGGTTGTTGCTTATAAGGTTTTTCTGTATGCAGCTTTCGCGTATGAAAATTAGGACGAGGAAGCCACAGGCTCTGCTGAAATTCGTCTCCTGCGGAAAATGTTTGTCTGCCAGATCTCCGAGATAACAGGAAATCTTATTGGAGGCAACCTAGGGCCTTGTCGCGCACTTCAGTTGCATTAGTTTCAATTCACACCTTGCTGTTTAGGAGGTCATTTTACCGGTCAATCCTTTTTTCCTTAATAAGAATAAAGTAGAATAGAAAATGAGTAGTCCAGCCTCTTTTGATCAATTTGTCAAGTTTTATTTACCATTCTGTTCATCTTTTGGCCCTTCTTTTAGATACTTTCAACTAGTTCTGGCTCTTAACCATGAACCTTTGGAACTGTGTTTTGGGACTTTGGACACACACACACACAAGATTAATGTGTCCAATGGGTCTCCCACTGCTTTATTCACTTTTCCTACACCTTCTGGTGCTCGGTTTGGTCAATCAGATTCACTCCTGTTAATGAGCTTAAACAACCCTTGGAAAAATGGTACTTCAGATTCCTTCGGTTACCATCTTCAACTTTTAAATCCCACCCTTGGTCTCTTACTTCAACAAGTTTATTGGGCAAAATGGAGAAACAGAAGTACCGAACCTTGCGCATGGCGTATCCAACGGGGAAAAGAGTTTTTTTTTTCCCTCAAGTTGTGGGAGAGAGTTTTCATTAGCTAGTCTTAATGATAAAGCACGTACGACTTTTGCCATACTGCGTGTCACGTACGCTTTTGCCAAACTCTGTGTTGTTACAAGAAAAGATGAGATAACAACCCAAAAACATACATTTTCATTGGACTAGTCTTTTCATTTCGTCTGAAAATATTGAGCTACTTCTATTTAACTAAAGGATTTTGATTGTATCGGAAAGCCCAATGAATTAAGAAAATGAATGCATTTCTATACTACTAAATCTTAACAAAGTGAATTAGATAGACCATAATCTTCTTACAATGATCACTGAAGTTGATTCAAGTCAAACAAACTAATGGATGGTTTTGTTGCTTGGTACGTGAAAGCGGAACAATATGAAAACGCCTAGGAAAGTTAAACCATCTTAGCAGAGGGATTTTTTAAAATTTTTTTATTATCCCTTGTATAGGATCTTAGAAGTTACTAAATTTTGATAGAAATATTTCAAAATTTTTGCATGATTTTCGATAGATGTTACCTAGTTTGTGAGTGTTTGTATATATATTGAGCTAGCTCAAATGATTACAAAAATAATTCCATTTTCCTAAGTTAAAATATATAGCTTGTCCCTTTGTAACTAGAACTTTCTTTCATGCCTATGTAACAATGTTTTTACTTACCCCCATACACTTTGAGTGAATTTGTACAAGGCACAATTCTTATAAAAAGGTGATATTTTGACAAAAATGAAAAAATTGATCTCTTATGTATGGAAAAAATAACGATTTAATTGTAAATTCAAATGAACATTATAACTTTTACAAATAACGGTATTACAAGTCAGAATACTTTGATTTAATTGTAAATTCAAATGAACATTAGAACTTTTACAATGAACAGTATTACAAGTTCTTCCATTCATGACTCAAATTCGTCCACAAAACGGTCATTTCCACCTAATTGGGGGGAGCGTTATTTTGAAAAACGTGTCCAAATTATAGACCAGGACTTTGTTTTAACAAGAACCAATGCACACTCCATGGTGTAAACACTCGGTACCAAACGTCCATCTTCAATCAAGAAATTAAACCAAAGGCATTGACTTTCATCATCCTTCGTCAACAAGACAGATTGTGACTGGTCAATGGCCCTGGCAACTCCGTGGTCGGTCTCTTTGAACCCAGAAAGCAAGCCACGGCGTGAGGCTCAGTCTTTTCATGGGGTCAAAAAGATGCAAGCTTTAACATCTTTGATACTTCTTCTTCTTCTTCTTTCCAATCCATTAATCCTGCCCACAGGTTATGGAGATTTCTTTGTGGGTTCTTCATATAATTGGACATGATAATGAGCATATGTTGAATAATTGAATTGGTGGGGAGCTCTGTGACCCTACCTTGCACTGTGCGTGGATATTCAAGTTTGTGATCATGTCCACACCCTGTTTGAGAATATTGTGACTCATAAGTGGAACTTTTTGCGTATGCAAGATAGTCGAGGATTAACTGGAAAATGGGCCATTGCAAGACTTTGATGGATTGTTAGAGGATGGTTGTTGTTGGAACAAGTAACACGTAGGATTTTGAAATAATAACACTGATATCCGAATTAATGTATTAAAAGAACTAAGATTTAGAGACCGTAATGTATTATCCGAATTATTAGTGTATTAAAAGAACAAGTAACACGTAGCTTCCAAACCTTTACTCCTTTATATAATGGTAAAAAAAATGTTTGTTATTTGAACCTTATTAAGTTTTTTGAATCATACCAATTCAAGATTCATCAATGAAACTATGAAATACAATAAACTAAAAGATATGTGAATCTTATCCGAGGGGCATACATGAACTTAAGTTCATGAATCTTTTAGACAAAATGTTCAATGAATAAAATCATTTGAAGCTTAAATAATTCTCAAGATTATGGAATATTATTTTGAAAAACTAAAGTTCAATGAACTTTAGTTTCTTTTCAGATTTAAAAAGTCAAATTTAAAACACACTTCCAACAATTATATAGTTGTTAACAATTATTTTGCAAACCGACTTTTGGCTTCTGTCAATCACTCTGGTAGAAGAAAAGTGTATAACTCCATGCATCGGGGCAAAGCATATTCGTACTTCGCCAACAATATTACCTTACGGGTTCGTTGCTTCCGTAGCTGAAAGGTTGGCCTTGCTCTTAGGTCGTGTTGACACTCTTATTCGAGAACTTCTACATAAGCAGGTCTCGAGTATTGATTGTCACCGTGTGTTATATACTGCTTTTTCTTCTTAATAACGTTAGAAACAACGTATCAAAATCATATATAACCTGTTACGAAATAGGAGTCATATATAACCCACTTTAAAGGCCCATTCACCCTGGCGCTTGCATGCTTATACATGAGCTCCATCGGATCCAAACTCCAGAATTCCAGAGAAATAGCTGTAGACGTTTAAATCTCAATGGAAGTACCAACTTGAAGGGACCAAAGTGTCATCCACATGGGTTCCATCACCCTGAGAAGAAAGAATTTTGTGAATGGAGACCCCCAAGGAAAGTACCCATATGGTTTACTTTTGAAAAATAAGGTCTTTAACCCGAAAAGTAGGTGCATTACATGGTGATGGTTTCATTCCTGTTCAAGGTCTGGTTAAAACTGGAAGGAGCCAAAGCTTCAAGCAACCATCCTTGTCAGAAGTTTCAGCATTGCCTCTGTGCTACTAAAGTATTGCATGGTAGACTAACATGTGTTGTTCTTTTCCTATTGTAAACTCTGGTCAAATTTGTTGCAGTGTACTCTTCTTTCCTTTTGTTTTGTTTTTCCTTAGTTGGACCGTAACGAGTATTTTTGTGCCAATTTTAGCATCAACGGAGCGTGCGGAGACTTTAAGTCTCGTTCTTGAATGTTTTGAGCTCCCACATCGGCCTGTTGCATTGTATTGAGCTGAACCAAAAAGCAAACAAGGTGGCGACGGAGAAATTCATCCAATTAGCAGATAAGCCAGAACGGTAGAAAATGTTAATGTCCGGCTAAGCTGTTGGTCAAACGATCCTAGGGATTTGATTTGGATTTTTCAATTCAACCTGCATGCTACAGACAGTACTGCTTCATAACCCTTAATTTAAGAATGCATTCACCGATCTTTACTTTGAATTATGTGTGAACATGTGGCGTCCATACAGGAAATTTGAATCTATCAATCAATTGTACTATATACTTACTTATATATTTATTATTATTATTGCCTCTCCCTAGTTCTTCGTAAGGACCAGTCCAAGTTTGAATACAAGAAATTGAATTTTGAAGATGAAGTGACCTGACATTGAATTCTGAATTTCGTTACTTCGAAGATAAAGTGACCTAATTCATACAATATATTTGAAAGCACTTACAGTTGAAAACTAACTTACCTGCTAAAGAATTAAAAGCATTTACGAAGCTAGAGCCAAATTATATGTTCTACATTCTGTCAAGTGGCCAAATATATTCTTTATAATGAAATATTCTTTTTTTATTTATCCTAAATTGTCGTTTATATCCTCTAAATGTCCCTTTATTCATGGAATGCCATTTTTTGTGATTGGAGAGAGTTAGAATAATGCCATTATTTGGATGGGTGGTTTGGTTTCAGAGCTTTTTTTTTTCCTAATTAATACATGTTTAAAACTTAATTACCAATTTACTCTTTTTTCAAACGTATTTACCCGCATACCACACTTTTTGAAACTATAATCGTGATTTCAAACAGCGATTTCTAAAAGTGTGGTATGCGGATAAATAAGTTTCAAAATAGAGTATATTAGTAATTAAGTTTTAAAATAGTATTAATTAGGGAAAAAAAACTCTTTGATTTCATCTAAAACTAGTTTTGATCCCGTGCGTTGCACACGACAACAACTATTAAAATACTTGTTGAGAGATCTCGTATGTGTATGCCTAATAACAATTACAAGATTGGTATTGATTATAAGATATCAAAAATTTATTTTTGAGTTCTCTTACCAATTTTTATCTTTAGAAATGAACTTGAGCAATAACTGTTAGTTTTTTTGTGACAAATGAAGATAAAAAATAGTATATGAAATAATAAAAGTAGTCTCTCCTAACTAATAACAATTGCTTTGATAATAGTAACCAAAAAAAAAAACGTGCGTTGAGGTTGTATTACTCACGATCACTAAAAAAATGGTAACATGATATAATAAATTATTAAAAAAATGGGAGCGTAAACTATATATAAAACTTGTAATGAAGTAAAAAGAAGAAGATTATTGTAGTTTAATAGAAAAACTGATGGAGAATTTTGTATTTTCCTAAATAATAGAAAAGATTAAGAAATATATAAAGAATTACTTTTGTCAAAATCTAGGAATTAATAGAATTGTAAAGATATAAATAATTTTTTTGAGTGAGACATGTTAATATAGAAGAGAGAGAAATGTAAAATTTATATAATTAATTGAATTTCAAATAGAGAGAAGAAATTCAAATCAAATTGCGTGTGTGTGTGTGAGAGAGAGAGAGAGAGAGAATCCAAATCATTAAGATTAAAAAGAAATATATAAAGAATTACTTTTGTCAAAATCTAGGAATTAATAGAATGTAAATATATAAATAATTTTTTTGAGTGGGACATGTTAATATAGAAGAGAGAAAAATGTAAAATCTATATAATTGATTGAATTTCAAATGGAAAGAAGAAATTCAAATTAAATTGTGTGTGTGTGTGAGAGAGAGTATGGAAAGAGCGAGAATTCAAATCATTATTGCAAAGGTAAGTAAATTTAAAATAATTTAAAATTTTAAAATAGAAAAGTCCATATGACAAATTAAGAGAGTGTCCAGTAAGCGATGACCGAATAATATTCTCTCAGTTTCGATTTTCATATATATATATGTGGGAGCTGATCCATTGATAGCGCTAGCAAAATGGAGTATTTGCTAGCGCGATCTGGGCCGTCCATCCTGAAAGATGGACGGCCCAGATCGCGCCTTTTTCGAAAATTGTCAGTCGTCCGAGACACTATGTCTCGGACGGATTTTTTTACCTTTTTGCCCCTCCACCCATCCGCTACACTGTATCGCGGACGGTCCAAATCTTCTTTTACTTTTTTTTTTTTAAGTTCGTCCGCTACATAATGTAGCGGACGTTTTTTTAACAAAAATACCGTCCGCTACATTATGTAGCGGACTATTTTACTTTCTCGAAAAGAGACATCCGTGTTGTCAGCTCTGAAAAAAAGACAACCAACTTTTATTTTCTCTTTCCCCCTCATCTCTCATCTTCTCTCTCTCCCTTGTGAGCGTGCGAGTGGCGATCGAGGCCACAACCATTTGAAAACTCTTCCTTCTCTTTCTATCTTGCCGCTTCAAATAGTTATGATGTGCTTTGATCTGGTTGTCATGGGTTTGAGAAATTAAGTTTTTTTTTTTAAATCTTTTCGTTTTTGATAAAAGGTGATAGAAATAGAGGAGGTTGAAGACCCTAGAACAAAATGGCAATCTGTTGCCAGCCAATTTCATGAATGGTTCCAGCCTGCAGGTGGATGTGCTAATTGAGTGTGCTCGTTTTGGAGTCTTTTTTACCAATGGCAATCTGTTGCCAACGAACTTCATGAAGATTTGTTCATCAGGATCAAAGTAAGAAGAGAGAGAAAAGAAGAAGTCAGAATGAGAGAAGGGAGGGAAAAAGAGAAGACTAGTCCGCTACATAATGTAGCGGACACATTAATGACACAGAAAAAGTCATACCACACATGTGTGGGCCTGTCATTCGTCCGCGATATTATGTTGCGGACGGCATGGAGGGGCAAAAAGGTAAAAAATGTCGTCCGCGATATTGTGTCGCGGACTACTTTTTTTTGACATGCGTCAGGGCCTGTCAGTCATCCGCGATACTATGTCGCGGACGGCATGGAGGGGCAAAAAGGTAAAAAAAATCCGTCCGCGACATAGTGTCGCGGACGACTGACAGTTTTCGAAAAAGGCACGGTCTGGGCCGTCCATCTTTCAGGATGGACGGCCCAGATCGCGCTAGCAAATACTCAATTTTACTAGCGCTATCAATGAATCAGCTCCCTATATATATATATAATTAGATTTGCTCCGGAGAAATAATCCCAATGTCCTAAATTTGGTGTTCCAAGTGTCACTTGAAGAGTGTCTTGACCGAAGTGCCCCTAAATAATTAACAATGACCAAAAGGGTACCCCAATCCCCCAAAGACTGCCTTGGAAGTCCAAAAGCTGCTGTTTTGTCTTCTACGCTAAGGCACAGTAGTAGCTGGCAATAGCATGGTCCCAAAATTACTTTTTCTTATGGTCAACTCTTGGATTACTACTAATAATTAATCCACTTAACTCGTTTTGTCTTTTCCCTTAAGTGAACTGTGAACACAATAAAAAAATAAATAAAAATAAAGTACTTAAAAGGCAAAAAGAATCACCAGTCAAAAAGGGTCACCTAGCAAACATTAATCTACTTTCAGATGATGGGCAATTTTGTAATTGCAACACCACAAAAAACAAAAAATAAAATTAACAATGAATCCACATTTAAAATTACGAAGATCTTAGCCCCTTTAGCTCTTTGGGTTTTTTTTTTCCTCAAGATTCTCATATTCCGATTTTGCATTCGTTTGGCTTGAAAATAACTTTATTCGATTACTTAGTAATCTTCGAGGTGATTTTAAAGACTATAAAAAGTACTTACATTTCTTTTCATCACCTACTTTCCCTTCTGCAAACTTACTCAGAGAGAAATGATAATTTGATGAGCGTGTTTGAGGAGGGGAAAAAAATCCTATAACATAAAATCATGCGCGCTTCATCTAAACCAACGGCGGTAGATGAAGCGTAAATTACACTCAATCTTTACAAAAGGTTAAAAAAATCAACTTACTATCTTTTTTTTAATCTTTTTTAGCGACAAGGGTAGTAATGATATTATAATTTTAACTTTTGTAAGAGAATGCCAATGAAAACAATTCATTTCTCTACTCAATACAACACAAATACCACATCATTGCATATCTATTTGCCTTCATTACAAGGAAGTCAACACTAAAAATCCAATAATGGCAACATGACATCTGTTGCTAAATTACATATTGATACAAGTAATCCTAGTCATAATTGTGGGGAATTCAGTGGATTGACAAGAAATGGTCCCTTTATGCTCTTTTTTGTTACTCCACGGTTCTTTTGTAATTGTTGTCAAAAGAAAATATATGCACGTAATATATCATAGACTACGAATAATCCTTTTTTTCTGACAGACAGTTTTTTGTTCCAATTCATTCCAAAAAATAAAATTTATTATAATCTTTAATTAAATTTTTTTTTAATTGGCTATTGATTATGAGATGAGAATGTCATCAATGTATGTGCATTTCTATGACCTTTTGTAGGCATCTGCTTGTCTCTTACATTATGTATAATATTTATATGAACAAATTTTGACTGTTATCCCGATTGTAGGAATCTTTGTCCAACCTCATATATAGTGGCAATTAATAACTGCTAAATATCTTTAATGACTTTTTTGTTAATACTTTTAGCGACAACTCTTAATAGCACTTTTTTAGCGTCACTGAATAAAAGTCATTAAAAATTTTTAGCAGCCATCAATTGTCGCTATATAGGGTAGGAGGAAGATTCCTTCAACCTGGTAGTAGTTAAATTTTTTCCTATTCATATTTATATTATTAATGACCAAAAATTAAGTTAGTTATATACAGTAGCAGAAAGGTGTATAAAAAGTTAAAGACTGGTGTACCTCTGCGTGTGGGTACATATGTGTACCTCTGCGTGTGTGTACATATATGTACCGGCACAAAGTCCACTCCTCACAGTACATTACAAGAAAGAAGAAGAAGAAGAAAAACGAATGGACAGAAATCCGGATAATCTTACCACCCGTCAAAGCTAACCCAAAAGGTGAGTCGTTTTCATGGCGTCTGAACCACCACCTGCATAGAAAAATCCTTCCTTTATACGCGTTAATTCCCTTCACAATAAATAAGGAGAGGCCATATTCAACAACCCATTTGCATTTAAGACAAACCCACAAAATTTCTTAACAATTTCAGATCTGGGTCATTCTAGAGCGAGAGCGGGTGAAGTTTGCATCTTTTTTGCTTTTTTTGGGAGAGAGAAGATTTGACGGGTGATTTTGATGGCATCAGCGGCGATATTCTCGTCTTTGAGGAGGCGGAGATCGCCTTCTTTAGAGGCTTTCTTGGCTCCGGTGGATCTAAGCGACGTCGCTTTGTTGGAAACCCTTTCGGTGGTGGCAGGTGAGCTGGTTTCATCGTTCTCGGGCAGAACGATGCCGTTTCATCGCAAGAATTTAAGGTCCCTGGTGCGCAAAATTGAGGTAATCTTTGTGTTGTTGGAGTATCTTAAGGACAATGGGTCAAAGCTGCCGTCAACGGCCATTTTGTGTTGCAAGGAGCTGTATTTGTTGTTGTGCAGGTGCAAGATTTTGCTGGATTACTGCTCCCAATCTAGTAAGTTATGGCTGTTGCTTCAAAACCATTCAATTTCTGGCCATTTTCATGATCTGAATCAAGAGATATCTACTCTTTTAGATGTTTTGCCTGTCAGAGAATTGGGTTTTAGTGATGATGTTAGGGAGCAGGTCGAATTGTTAAGAAAGCAATCAAGGCGGGCGAAAGTGTTTATTGATGGTGACGATGAGGCCTTGAGGTTGAGGTTCTTTTCGTTATTGAGCGATTTCGAAATGGGTCGGATCCCCAATCCGGTGGATTTGTATGGCTTCTTTGTTCAGAAGTTGGGGATTCGTGATGTGAGGAATTTTAGGAGTGAAATTGAGTTCTTGGAGGAGCAGATTGTTAATCATGACGGAGATGTTGAACCTACTGCGTCGGTGCTAAACGGGTTTGTGGCTGTGGCGCGGTATTGTCGGTTTTTGTTGTTTGGATTCGAGGATGATGAGGTGGAGTTTGGTGGGAGGCATAAGAAGGCGACGAAAGGGTTGATCACTCGGGAGATTGCGGATACGTTTATTACGGTTCCGAAGGATTTCTGTTGTCCGATATCGTTGGATTTGATGACAGACCCGGTCATTGTTTCGACTGGGCAGACATACGACCGGGTTTCCATTATGAGGTGGATTGAGGAAGGGCATTGTACTTGCCCGAAGACGGGGCAACTTCTTGTTCACAAACGGCCTGTGCCCAATCGGGCTCTTAGGAACTTGATTGTGCAGTGGTGTGCTGCTCATGGAATTCCATATGATCAACTTGAGAGCTCAGAGTCATGTTCTGACGGATTTGTAGCTGCTTCAGCAAGCAAGGCTGCTATTGAGGCTAATAAGGCCACGGCAGGTCTTCTCATTGAGCAGCTAGCACATGGGTCACATGGTGCAAAAACTGTTGCTGCACGAGAGATACGGTTTTTAGCGAAAACCGGGAAGGAAAATCGGGCTTACATTGCCGAAGCTGGAGCAATACCCCATCTGAAAACGCTGCTGTCGTCACAGAACGCTGTTGCGCAAGAGAATTCTGTAACCGCAATGCTTAATTTGTCGATATATGATAAGAACAAAAGCCGGATTATTGATGAAGTAGGCTGTTTAGGATCAATTGTAGATGTCTTGAGATTTGGGCACACAACTGAGGCCAGGGAAAATGCTGCAGCTACACTGTTCAGCCTTTCTGCGGTCCACGATTACAAGAAACGTATTGCGGAAGAAGATGGGGCCGTGGAAGCACTAGCTGGTTTGTTGACGGAGGGAACACCAAGAGGAAAGAAGGATGCTGTGACGGCATTATATAATCTCTCTACGCATACAGATAATTGTGTGAGAATGTTAGAATCGGGGGCTGTAACAGCATTAGTGGCGGCTTTGGGATTCGAAGGTGTTGCAGAGGAAGCGGCAGCTGCATTGGCACTGATTGTTAGGCAGCCGATTGGGGCGACAGCAGTTGAGAAAGAGGAAATGGCAGTGGCTGGACTACTCGGAATGATGCGCTGCGGGACTCCTAGAGGGAAAGAGAATGCAGTTGCTGCATTGCTCGAACTCTGTCGGAGCGGTGGGAAAGTAGCCACCGAAAGGGTGTTGAAGACGCCAGCGTTGGCCGGCTTGCTTCAGACGCTGCTCTTCACCGGAACGAAGCGGGCTCGGAGAAAAGCAGCATCCCTTGCTAGAGTTTTCCAGAGGTGCGAGAATGGGGCCTTACATTTTGGTGGGTTGGGTATAGGTTATGCGTTTGCAAGCAATTCGGCTCCAAGTAGAGATACTCATACTAGTTTTGCTGGGGATGTCACAGTGCAAATGTCAATCTCTGTACCAGTTCTATAGTGGTAACATCTGCCCTTCTTGTTGTCAGCAATTTAGTAGCTTCACAGTTTTACTTGTAATATTTACAAATTCTTTTATTGATACACATAAACCTGAGAAAAAGGTTTCAGGATACCATACCTGGTGTGTTTGGTAGGAAATGTGTTTGTTTAAATCCCTGTTATCAAAGGCGGTCGTGTAGGGAGCAATCAAAATTACACTCCGAACCCTTGAAGTTTAGAAATTTGCTAAGACGAGTCGCCTAGGCGGTGTCTAGGCGGCGTTGACTGGCCGAGGTCTAGTTGCTAGCCTAAACATTCGCTCGGGAGGTTAGATTTGGCGGTGTCTAGGCGGCGTTGACTGGCCGAGGTCTAGTTGCTAGCCTAAACATTCGCTCGGGAGGTTAGATTTTGAGGTTGAATACGAAATAGTTTGGAACATAAAAATCCAGCCCGTAATTGAATGGTTCAGTTTTAACCAATTGGTTATAATAGTTTGGAACGATCCGGTTTGTACGGTTTGGGCTTGTAATTATTTCTGGACTTATTTGGGCCTATCATTGACAATTGGGCCTTCGTTACATGGATGATCACACAAGTTTTTTGAAGCATATCTATTGAAGTTAGGTTATATATACATATTGCTGGTCAAGTCATAAATGAGGTGAACGTTAGATAATAACTATGATTGGAGTAAAATTAAAAAAAAAAATTAGTTGCACATATATAATATGGTTTCGTTCGATTTAGAATTGTATACAAAAAAGCAAACTGAACCGACAGAACCGAACATTTATTTTGGACAAAAATAAATAAATAAAATCAAACCGGTTTGTTTTTAAAATTGATGCACGATTGGCATTGGGTTTGACCGATTGGATTGATTTGAACGGTTCAAACGCTCACACTGCTGTCTGTGGCTGGTATCTTGACCTCTGTGGTTCAAAGCAGTTGAGTCTGCTATTGCCGTAACGAGCAGGTTGTTAGAATGGAGTCGTGAAGTTTGCTTCGAAGCCAACCGCAGCAGACTTTAGTTGATGCTTCAATATTCCGAGACTCATCTTTCCAGCCAATCAGTCAAAGTTTGTTCAATTTGTGTAGCGGAATAGAGGGATTACGTGTTTGGTTACTTCCTCTGCCCTTCTGCTTTACCTTGGAATTGAGAGGAGAAGAAAATGAAAGCCATGATAAAGATGTTACTACGTTCTGGTTTGACTTCCTAGCAGGAACAAAACAGAACTCTCAAGAGCAACACCAGTTTGCTAGTGAAATGCAGGGCCTTGTGATTGGCAATCAGGATATCAAAACTCTCTTCTCCTTCATGTTAGCGTTCTTGGGAACACTTCTTCTGGAATGTGAAACTAGCCCAGAAGCCAGTAGACTCAGAACTCCCCCCAACACACACAAAGGCACTGAAGCAGCACGTATAAACGGCCAACGATAAGGCACTCATAAGAAATTATGATTCCAACATGCAGGGATAGGTTGAAGATAATATCTAAAGGAATCCGGGGGCTCCCAAATTATGGAAGATCAGCAGGATCAGTAATGAAGAATAATGCACAAATAGTCTAATATGCACTCCAACAGAGCACACGAGCCTAAGTGAAGTGCCGGTTTGACGTATGTAGGAGCAGTGTCTACGTGTCCGAGAGAAAACAAATATGTGGGCTAAAAAAGGTCCTGACTAGTCTCGGAGGCAGGGAGTGCGAGAGACAGAACACCTGCACGACATCTACCTGTAGCCTCCGCGAAACCTCATTGCCAAATAGCAACATCAAATTTCCACTTCAAATGAGCATTTTGATTGTGAGGCTATTTCACTCAGAACACTCGAATTCAAACCGTTCCACTTGAGTTATGAAGGTATGCCCCTATGCACTGCAAACTACCAAACCACCCTGTCTATAAAAGATTTCACTCTTGCTGAATTTTGCTAGGAAGTGAGATCAGTATACGTAATTGATGCCTGCAACTTCGAAATGTGCATACTAGTGTACTCGGGTGTGCTGGTCACTTATCTGAAGATGATTCGAGGTAACAAAACTTTACATCTTATATAAAAGCTCGAAGCAAATCCTCGAGCTGAACTTTAAATTCTGATGAAAGATCAACACAATTCAACAAGCTAAAGTGCCCCGGTATTACACCAGCAGCCAATTTTCATAAGATAAAGACCTTAGGCCATGTACCACTTTAGTTAGGATCATAAATTTCGCTTCATTAATAGGTTCCAATACATAACTAGCCTCGTGCTGTATTTCTTTCAAAGCCTCCACAAGCAGTAAACTGCAGCAGACAATAATTAGTATCCTATTTTAGCTTCCTAGCTCTTACATTGCTTGGCCGATGGCTTAATCAGCTTATGGTTTTCAAGCAACTCAATAAATGCAGCTTCACTATGGTTCGAGAAAGGGACACCGTTGTCAATTTTCTGCATCTCCCCATAGATCAGCTACACGATGAAGCAATTTGTTGGGTTTATTTAGTAGGTTTACCATAGTCGGAAAATCTGTAGCCATCTCCTCATAATTCTTAGTCCTTATCAAAGGATGGAGAGTGACCTAATCACTTTACCCATTATTTACCAATTGTTGTAGCTTAAGGGACCTGAGTCATCAATCTGGACTTCATCGATGAAAAAAGCGTCGAAAATAGATTCTGGGAGCAACTTTTATATACTTTATCTTCTTTCATATTTTCTTTTTCTCAATGTCTGCTGGCTTCTTGAATGAGCATCTGCATTAGTGTCGTAATTTCTTGTGTTTTTGACCATCAACCTTACTTCCTCACATTTGGGACTAGTAAAAATCCTTGTAGTATGTGTGTACAGCTGCATTATGAACTTGCTGACCAGTATAAAAGCTTGGAGCTTATGCAGCGTCCTTTTGTTAAACTTGATGAGCTTACTGAACTATTATAATCTTTCAGAAAGCACTGTATGTTCTTGTTGACCTAAACACGGAAATTTTAACTCAAACATATAAGATACGTGTAGTTAGACGAAGTATTTTGAACTTGCAGAAGTTCAGTAGTAGTGTTGCAGTTCAGATTGGGTTAGCCTTTTTCCCACACACTCATCTGTTGTTTGCCATGTGAAGCCTTGAACTGAAATAATGTAACTAAGCTTGCTTTTGATATTTGCACTGTATGCTGGATTGTTTCTCAGATTGATTTGCTTCTACAATCTAATGCTACATTTAGTTTCGATTATTAACATAACTGATGAAGGGCGGTGCAAAATCCCATCTGCTGTCAACCTATTTTAGTTTTGACACAAATAGTTCTTCTATGTTAAGTTTCATTGTCCGGGCTTGAAACTAGTAGATCTCTCTCCTGAATCCCACGCTTGCGTAGGTACAAGAATGTCAAAATTACTAACAGTCCATTCTGCCACTTGATTTGGGTCTTTGTAAATCTCAGTTCCCAAATCAATGGAGCTCCATTGCCTTCTTGCTGGTGGAGTACCTGGATCCTGCAAAACTTGATATTAGTTCACAATGGAATGCAAAAATGCCCCTCGTTAGAAGGAAACATTCTTCATTGTGGTGGCAATGGCTGTCAAAAAACTATATTTCCTTTTAAATTAGAAAAGTTAAAACCTGGTAAAAATAGAGCGATTGGGACAACCGACCAACGTCAAGCTCCCATGTCCTTGGATCCCCAACCCAACCCTCCCCTCTCCTTGTGGGATAGCCATATTCACCCCAAACTGGGTGTGGCAATATCTGCATTATCTCTTGAGGCTGAGGATTGCTGTATGGATCACACAAGCTGTAAGGAGTCTCAAGATGTTCTCCATTTCCAGGAGAGCAGTACAAGTGATAGGCGTTATAAGGATAATGAGCAGCATCACTACGATGGACACGAGTCCCATTGGAGAACGTGTGGTAAGGTGGGCACAAGTTGACCCTGTCTGGACGGCACCATGCAGGTGTGTCTGGATTTAGGATCATTTCGCTGTATCGCGTTACATCTGAAGTAACGTTTCCATCACACTGCTGGCCATTGTTCTTCCAGCAGCTCCCCATGTCCATCAAGTAGAATTGGCTGTTAGGACCACCACCTCTTATCACATTCAAGGTGAATCTCACTTTGAAATTTGGCGACTCCGGAATCTGCATAAACGACATGTCAAGTCATCCACTTTGTGACAGCTCGAAAGTATCTTCACAGCTTTGTTTATTCTGAACAAGTAGTGAAGAACGGCTTGCTTATTCTTCCAAGATCAAATTATAAGGAACAATTGAGGAACGGACTTACAATTTTTGACATTCCCCTTGTTGGGTAATGGTAGCCACCAGAAAATCCATGCGTGGTATCAGATCTCAAATACAGCATCAACCAGGGATACTTGGTTGAAGTCCTCAAGATATGATGGAAAACCCAACTTCCTTGTCCAAGTTCCTTATTCCAAGTCACAGAATGGTAAGAAATGTTCCCCACCATCCCTTTACTCAAATCAGCATCCAAATCCCATGAGCCAAAAAACCTCCCCCTAAGGGTAGTTCTGTTAGGCCCTTGTAAGGTGGTGTAATCGTGATAAATCGATGGCTGGTTCATGCACCCTTTGCCAAAGCAAGGGAACGAGGGATCAGGGCCGAAAGGTCCAACTTTATGGCCGTTCTTCGGGCACTTGTCCGCGTAGGTGTCCATGTTGCCACTCTTGAGCATGATCATCCAGAATTGCCATGGATTCGGAGTGGCTTCAACTTGGCATTTTGAACCCAGATACAGTTCTTTCTCCGCAGCATATAGTTCTACGTCCAGCAAAGCTTTTGGATCCCCTCCAGTAATAGGCTTTCCCAATCCTAACTTGTTATCTTCCTCAGTAACTCTATGGACTGCCATGTATGGAAATGAATTGCACAGTGAGCAACTTTCTACTTCTGCAATTTTACATTTTCAAACCATTGTTAAACATAAGAAATGCAACTGGATTGCTACACTGGAATATGGATCATGATCAGATTTTCAGAACTACAAGAGATGGGATTCCCCAAATCTGAGTCTTTTATCGCATATTGTTATCGACAGTCACTTTAGCAACCAGTTTAGTAGTATCATAGATATATCCCTCACTAATATCTTTTCTTTTGCAAATTCACCTTCACCTTTGGAGTTACCCTAACAATTACATTGAATCCGAGTTCAACAAACATATTGCAGGTTCTTGGGATTTATCATTGACACGTTAGATGAATTTTTCGGTAGCGAAACAAACTCAAACATAGCAAATATTCTGATACATTGTGACAAGGAAGAGGGACCAGAGAAGAAAGAAGCAAAAGGAGTATTTCCTCAATTCTTTGTGAATTTGATGATTGAAAAGGCAGGTGAATGAAGCACTTACCTTTTGCGGCTGGGAAGCTTTGTAAACATCAAAGCAGTCAGCAGCTCTAGGACTGCCCATGTTAGGAGCTTCTTCTCCAACTTCATTGCATTGGTTCCATGCCTCTATCGCCAATCTCAGCCCGTCCCTCCTCATCCCCGGATCACCAACCGCGGATACGTACTGCTCATCTGCATTACCAACAGCGTAAATGCCTGAAAGACACACGACAATCACAAGAAGAGCTTGGGCGAAACAGGATGGCATTTTCTGCCATGCCATTGAGGAGGTGGATACGAGTTGCTGCTTCTTCATATGTTCTAGTCACCAAACAAACTCTTCTAAACGACCTTTCCTTTTATTATAGCATAAACGACGTTCTTCCTCAAAGTGTGTGTGTGTGTGGGGTGTGTGCTTATACTACACAATGGCACCACATTGCTTGTGGGGTGATACTTCTATCCAAAATGGATACGTTCCTAAAGCAGATGATTAGCAAAAGAATGTTGCTCAATGAATCAAATCACCATTCTACCTAAGATCAAACACCTAAGAGCAGTCATATATGATGGTATTGATGGGAATCATGCTGTACTAGTTATTAGCTTTCCCCACAGAGTTACAAGTTGGACTAATTTGAAACTTGATCTTGAGACAATTCTCT